>JABJVO010000040.1:1755503-1794465 GCA_026770805.1 Boulengeromyrus knoepffleri | reverse complement strand
CCCCACCATCCCTCCTGCTTGGCAAGGTAAGGAGGAGATACGTCGGAGTGTAACGGATTTACTTTCTGAAGCCACATCGCCTTTGGGACGTGACTCAGCATGCTTCTCGAGTTTAGCTGCCTGCATTATTCCGAAGATCTAAGCAAGGACAATTCCAAACCTAAGGCAGCACTTAATGAACCACACATTACCCAGGGAACACTAGGGGAACTGTGGTCTGGGAGGTTGGTTTGTTGAGCTGATGTTGAGCATATGCACAGAACTGGCCCCCAGTCTAACCTCAGTGGACTTGTGGGTAAAAGCAGCCACCACATGTAGCATAGCCAAAAGCACACAGCTTATTTTGTATTTTTCTGTAAACATTATGCATTGTATTCCAATTTATGGTCTTGGAGAGATGTTACAGAAGATTGCAAATAGGCCACACTATGCTGGATAGATAGAGCACATATTCTGCCAACCGTTTACAAAAAAAAACAACTCTTCGTCTCCACTATTTATGGTCTGCAGTTGTTGTTTGTCTATTTGTTTGTTTTCTTAAGAAAAGTGTGAGAATTTAAAAGAAATGTGTCACGCCGGTTCATTGACACTGAGTTCTGAAATTTTGCCAAGATCCTTCTTGGTTTTATTGTCCCGTTTTCAGTCCCAGCTGCGGAGACTTAACTGACTTCTTCTCACGTGCAGTCTGCAAGGGCGCGAAAGCGGATGTAGTCTTCCTCATCGACGGCTCCTGGAGTATCGGCGATGACAACTTCAACAAGGTTGTGCAGTTTGTGTTTAACACCATCGGAGCCTTTGACATCATCAGCCCTTCGGGGATGCAGGTATGAGAATTAGGCTTTTTCCAGCTACTTCGTACAGTACAAAGGCCCACGAGTGCGGACAGACCTTGTCATTTACTGAATTTTTCTTTGGAAACAGGTGTCCATTGCGCAGTACAGTGATGGGGCCCAAACTGAGTTTAAATTGAACAGTTACAATGACAAGGGTGCAGTCCTGGCTGCTCTTCAGCTTGTCCAGTACCGCGGTGGAAATACAAAAACAGGTACCTGTCTCACTTGTCCTCAGCATCTGCTTGGTTTTGGTTCAGAGAGATAACCAATCAGATTGTAGTGGAGGTGGGTCCAAGCAACTAGAGGAGATGGGACAAACCAATGACATGTCTTGGTCCCGCCTCCTCTAGTTGCTTGGGCCCACCTCCTCTATAATCTAATTGGTTATCACTCTGAACCAATCATTTTTCATTCTGCCCACAGAACATTTTTTGTTTAAATAGAATTCCCACAAGCTCCAAATTCACCCCTGCAATTTCAAGTCACTTTTTAGACACAATGACAGTCTGCTAATGTAGTGCTTCCCATCTCGGTCCTCGTGGTCTCACAGACATTCCATGCATTTGCTCCCTCTCAGCTCCTTGGCAGACAGTCTACGTTTTTGCAAAACGCACACCAGTTATGCAGCAAAAACGTGGACTGTCTGCAGGTCCCCAAGAACCAGACTGGGAGCTTTCTGCCTGATTTTGACTGTTTGTTGCCTCTTCATTGTTCAGGCATTGCTCTAAAGCATATTAGTGAGAAGGTCTTCACTTCAGAAAATGGAATGAGGAGAAACGTGCCTAAGGTCCTGGTCGTTATCACGGATGGCCGGTCTCAGGATGAAGTCAAGGTCAATGCGGCCAAGCTGCAGCAAGCAGGCAAGAGAAGACATCTTGTGTGAAATCGGGTTTTAGTAACGTGCTACTGGGTGCAGACATGGAATATAAGGGACTTTCTTGTGCGCTCCCTGCAGGCTACAGCGTCTTTGTTGTCGGCGTGGCTGACGTGGACTATGCTGAGTTACAGAACATCGGAAGCAAACCCAGCGAAAGACACATCTTTGTGGTGGACGACTTTGACGCCTTCGCCTCCATCCAGGATAACCTCGTGACATTCATCTGTGAAACTGCCACTTCAAGTAAACTTATCTTCATGAAAACTTCATTTTTCATTGTGGTTGTTTTGTGTTTGTAATCTTTTGCCTTCATCGAATAATTTTTATTATATGTTGTTTTAGGTTGTCCTTTGATCTACCTGAATGAATTTACATCCCCTGGTGAGACGCCGTACAGTAAACGTTTCAGTATATGCTGTTTTTCTGAGATCAGTGAATTTAACACAGCAGTGTTACGTTGTGTAACCATGTCTCTTCTTTTCTGCAGGCTTCAGGATGCTGGAGGCTTTCAACTTAACGGAAAAGACTTACGCCTCCATAAAAGGTGTATCAATGGAACCGGGCTCGTTTAACAGTTTTACAGCCTACAGGCTCCACAGAAATGCATTTCTGACCCAGCCAACAACGTGAGTTGGACTGTTAATAAGTTTTCTGCCCTGCAGGCTTTAATGTTGTATGAGTTTTAGAAATTATTTTAATAAGCAGAGGGCTTTTAAAAACTCTTAAGGCAGTGGGCAAGCATCAAGATATTAAATACATACTTCACGTAAATGTAACAACTAACCCCTAACCCAAACCCTAACCCCTAACCCTAACCCTCTACATAAAACTAATCAAGTGCTCAAAATGTTCATGTTGCATTTATGTATTTTTAAGCTTTCAATTGAAAATGTAATTGCACTGAATATGACTTTGGTCTCGCTCTATGTGTATGATGAAATGTATGTATGAGTAGCCATTTCCAGACAATGAGACTAAATCAACCAACTCAATGTGTAATAAGTGGCTGACCTGTCCGTTCAGAACTTAACATAAAAAATACGGATATTCCCAAGTTGTGTTCTCAGTTGCACTAAAGTGCTGTCTTGGTTTGTGCCTTAAGAAAAATCTTAAAACCTTAAAATTATAGACTGCAAATTCTGCTTGTCATAATTTCTGCCACCACTAATATATATCTATAGTAAGTATGTCCCTGGTGTATATTTCACATAAGTGCTTAATATATACAGAAACCTCTGTGATTGCAAACACTTGCTTTTGTGGCGGCTCTAATGCTTCCTTGAGTGGGATGTGGGCTCTCCACGTTCCTTCCAATGATCTGTACCCCTCTTTGTGTCAACAGAGAAATCCACCCTGATGGTTTGCCACGAGCCTACACCATCATCTTGATGTTCCGTCTCCTCCCTGACTCACCTACTGACGCTTTTGATATCTGGCAGATCTCCGACAAGGCCAACAAGCCCGAGACTGGCGTTACAGTGGACAGTAAGGCTTTGTCTTCTCAGAAGGGTTATGGAGTCATACGACCGGCAGTGTGGCTTGCTGAAGTTAGCTGGGCTTGCTGAAGTTAGCCACATCATAAAGCAGTGGTCTTACAGCATGGTTTTTAATGAGATCCCTATGCTACTCTGGTTCCTCTTTAGTAATCACTCAAGAACATAGACTGTCGCCACGCATGTCCTACAGTTGACCAACTCCAGCTGCCACTTGGGAAAATCCAAACTCCTCTGCCTTGTGGCAGGTTTCGCTCTGTATCCCTGCCGGCTCGCCTGGGTGCTTGTTTGTGTGCAGGCGTTTCTGTCCCCTGGCTCTGTGCCACCATTTGAGTTTTGTAAGCTGAGCCAGACAGACTGAGTAATGTGCCACTGGGGAGTCACCTGAAGGTCTTCTCTCGGGCTTTCTTTTTTCCAGTTTCCAAAAAAGCAATATCATTTTATAACAAGGACACCCGTGGAGAGATCCAGAGAGTTATGTTCGACAATGACAAAGTGAAGCAGATCTTCCATGGAAGCTTCCACAAGGTAAGCAAACAGCCCTCAGAACCGTGGGTGAATTCTTTATGACATCCCGAGGATATGGAGAAACCTACGATGCCTTACATTCCTAAGACATTATATATTCCATTTCTTGGAATTGGGATACAGCTTTGGACATGTACAGGGTTGCAGTCCTTCCATGCCTCCACTGTATGGCTTAAATTTAAAACTGTGATTGCATTCCCACTGTGTTGAATAGGTTGTACTTGGTTACCATGCAATACCTGCATTCCCGAAGGGCTTTTGGAAGTTACAAAACCCATCGTTAAGGCTAGCATCATTATAGAGCATTGCATCATGGAAAGATGATTGTTGGTCAGCATTCATGCTAAGCAATAGCTTCAGTTGTACTTTGAGGTGAATGTGAAGTGAATGTAAGTTGATTCAGTTCATGACTGGAATGAGGACATTTACTAAAATGGTGAGGAATCCAGTATTTTTCTCTCTCACCTGAATGAGTGTTATTTGTTACAACCATATGGTGTTAGCTGTGCCAGCCAGCTGCTGTGCGGTAGTGAGGGCAGTAGGCCAGTCAGGCAGTGTCCCTTTATAGAGCAGAGCGAGAGGGCAGTGATGCCAGTCAGGCAGTGACCCTTTGCTGAGCTGAGTGAGAGGGCAGTGATGCCAGTCAGGCAGTGACCCTTTATAGAGCAGAGCGAGAGGGCAGTGATGCCAGTCAGGCAGTGACCCTTTACTGAGCAGAGCAAGAGGGCAGTGATGCCAGTCAGGCAGTGACCCTTTGTTGAGCAGAGCGAGAGGGCAGTTTGGCCAGTTAGGCAGTGAACCTTTGCTGAGTAGAGCGAGAGGGCAGTGATGCCAGTCAGGCAGAAACTGCTTGCCAAGTGCAGGCCACTTCGCTCAAGCTACGGTTTGGTGGTCCTTGTTGGCAAAAGTATTTACCAGGCTGTGTGTCTGAAGCCCTTGTAGCTCGTCATAATAAACATTTCAGTCCAAATAATAATCCCTTGTAAGACTCCATTTTTGCCTCCCAGCACTTGAGTCGGGACCCAATGCCGATATAACAGCTAGCATGCAATACACATTTTCATTTGTTTCATTTTTGAAGGTGGCCAATTCGAGAGAGTTTGGAACATCCCTCCTTTAGTTCTGTAGTTCAGGACCAATGTCACTGAGTGCCTATAAGAGGTGGTGGTTGCCGGGGTGACCACGTCACACACTTCCAGAAGAACCTATGAGAGCTTTCCGTTAAAAAGCAAGGCAGCTCCTGGCTCTTCAGTCTAGAAAATCTTGGGTCACCGCTCCAGCTATTAAGCAATTACATCAGAAAGCCTGAGGAAAGCCAGCTTGAAGGGTTATTATTATTATTATTTTTTTTTACTCTGCCCTTGGCTCTGACGCAGCTCCGCTGCCTGGATTCTGACTTAGCCGCGCTTTGGTAGCTGACCGCGGGGGGGCTTGTTGCGGTCACTCCTCTGCTCAGCCCACACTTCCCAGTGCTGTGTGTCTGTCCACTCGTGTGCCATGGTGGGGGGGGCACATCCTGCCAGTGCTGCCGAAGGTCATAACTCTGCTTTCGATAACTGTGTCACAGCTGGGAAGCGTTTTTGGTTTTCTTTTATTGGCCCATTCATATAACTGCTAATTCCTCAGGCTCAGCAAGGTCCAGAATGCCTCAGGTCACTGTTTATGAAATACTGTACTGAGTACATAGATCTGAATCAATTAAAGGTATCTGCTCACTAACAGTATGTCTGGACTGTGTTTCTAGGTTTCAGATTTGTGGAAAACTTAAAATTACACCACATCAGCTCTCTGGGCCAGGATCGGTTACCTCTGTGGTTCCTAATGTACCAGCCTTTAGCAAGGATTCAACTATTAAGCCAGATGACTGTTACATTCTAAATGTTTAAAAAAATAAAAGAAGCAAGTCATTTTAGAATTGCAACCATCTAGAATTTGTGGAAGACACATGGCTTTATGTTTACATGATGATGTCTTCGGCTTATTCCAGCCTAGCAACGCATGTTTTGTAGGGAAGATTTGTTACATAGGACATTGTTTTGTTGTGCCGTCACCATCCTCATTTCACCGGACTGGGGATGAGGTACTATAATACTTGGGTGTCATGGTGCCTTCGTGGGTAGCGGTATAGCCTGGTTAGGTGAACAGGTGTCTGTGTGTGTGTGCGCGTGTGTGTGTGTGTGCGTGTGTGTGCATGTCAACATGTGACCTGTCATGGACTGGCGTCCCATCAAATCACCTCTGCCACATGCACTGTGCTTCCTCGGTGAGGGTGCAGACTCACTATCCTTCCTCGGGGAGGCTGTGGACTCGCTTCGCTTCCTTGGTGAGGCTGCTGACTCCCTGTCTTTCCTCGGGGAGGTGTGGGCTCGCTTTGTTTCCTCATGAGGCTGTGGACTCCTTGTCCTTCCTCTGTGAGGCTGCAGACTTCATGTCCTTCGTTGGTGAGGCTGTGGACTCGCTTTGCTTCCTCGTTGAGGCTGTGGACTCCCTGTCCTTCCTCTGTGAGGCTGTAGACTCCCTGTCCTTCGTTGGTGAGGCTGTGGACTCACTTTGCTTCCTCGGTGAAGCTGCAGAGTCCCTGTCCTTCCTCAGGGATGCTGTGGACTCACTTTGCTTCCTCGCTGAGGCTACAGACTTCATATCCTTTGTCGGTGACGCAGTGGACTCTCTTTGCTTCCTCGCTGAGTCTGTGGAGTCCCTGTCCTTCCTCAGGGATGCTGTGGACTCACTTTGCTTCCTCGCTGAGGCTGCAGAGTCCCTGTCCTTCCTCTGTGAGGCTGTGGACTCTCTTTGCTTCCTCGGTGAGGCTGCTGAATCCCTGTCCTTCCTCTGGGAGGCTGCAGACTTCATGTCCTTCTTCGGTGAGGCTGTGGACTCGCTTTTCTTACTCAGCAATGCTGCAGACTCCCTGTCCTTCCTTGGTGAGGCTGCAGACTCACTGTGCCTCTTGGGTGAGGCTGTGGACTCACTGTGGTCCTACTCTGGAAAAGTGGCATTGTTGTGAAAACTTTAAATGATAAAGTGTTTAATTTAACACAGTTTCTCAAAGTATATTACTTAACCAGCAGAAAAAAAGCATAAAAAAACAAAAATGAGAGTCTGGTTGAACCACATATCTTAATGAAGTTGTTGATGTTACAAAGTGCAGACATGCAGGCATTTGTTCATCAGAGAAGGGATTAAACATCCATTCAGCTTCGATCAGTATGACTCACATTCGCCGTGCATGTGTGGGAGAGCTTCAATGCCACCGTTATCCCTGCTGGAGGAACGTGTTCATAAGTGTTGAGACGTCTTCAGAGATGTGTTCCCAAGGAACAGACATTTTGCCTTTAATTTACCAACCTGCTGTCTCATTTGTTATGTTTAGGTGTCTGGTAGAGTCTTACGTGCCTGACAACAGGAGTATTTGTAATAAATGTGTTTTTACAACGCTGACAGTTTTGTGGAATGTACAGTATATCCAGTTTTTTTGATCTTCACATTCAATGGACTTTTATAAACATCTACGGCCCTTTGAAGGTCTATCTCACTCAGCAACTATTAACAATTTCCATGTTTTGTTCAGTTACTTTTATTTTTTCTGTGCCTGTGACGTACAGTGTTAGTCACAGATGCTTTGGTGTTATTGTATCTCTCACAGTATTAAGTGATACATTTGTTTTACCATTGATGAGATGCCTATAGTGCATAATGACATCCTTGTAGACCACAGCCTGTGTATTCAGTCATAATACTACTGTTTGTAGTTTTTATATTGTGATGCTGTACTCAAAGTGACAAACAAACAAAAAACTACAATACCCATGAAGGAAAACTCGCACAAGCAGCGGACAGAGAGAAAAACCTAAGGCAGGTAATTTGAGGTAATACAGAGTGTAAGAAGAGAGTGGCATTGAGGGCCGAGGGGATGCTGAGGCGAGGAGATGAAGCGGGTCATGTACGTTTAGGGTAAATGAACTTGAGAGTTTGGAGATGCATGGGTTCACAGAAGAGATTTTCAGGCACTAGGTCAGTGGTTCCCAACCCAGTCCTCAGGGACCCCAGACAGTCCACATTTTTGCTCCCTCCCAGCTCCCAACACCTGTACCAGGTGTTTGGTGTTATTGATTGGCTGGGAGCTGGGAGGAAGCAAAAATGTGGGCTGTCTTGGGTCCCTGAGGACTGGGTTGGGAACCACTGCACTAGGTCATTAGATCACCTTACAGATCTATGAGGCAGCTCAATGGCGCAGGAGAGTGTTTTATATTTTCATGGGATGCAACATAATAATTATCTATAAAAGTCTATTTTTATTTTGGGATTCATGAATCCAAATTAAATAATGGGTGGTACACCCCTCCTTCTCCCAAATTACAATGCCCCAGATCGTGTGCATGTGTAAAGATGGTCAGGATTGTATTAGTAAGCTTATGAGGTTTTGTGTCTTGGTTGGATACATCTTTGCGCCACTGAGAGTGAGTTTGGTCAGCTGTCACAAAACGAGCGGGAGTTCGGACCAGGGAAACAGGGGAAGGAGTCGGGAAGTTGGGTAACGAGGGATTTATTCGGAGAACAACACGGAACAGCAAGGTACCCAGGGCATGACAGGTAGCAACAGGACTGGGGAAACATACTCTAACGCAGACAGGAATAATGAAAACAACTTGTAACAGCTGGCGACACGGGGATTCCTCACGAGGTTAACGAGGGGGCGTGGCACACAGGAGGATCGGACGAGCGGGACAAGACGTCAGCTCTGCGTGTGCTGTAGTAACCACTGCTGAAAAATAACCGCTGATACGTTACAGTTATGTCAGTAACTGCAGTGGTGCGACACTGGACGCTCAGAAGTTTCCTCATAATGGTGTCGTGCTGAAATGGGGACGGAGTCAGCAGCACTGACTATACCACAGAGTGACAGCAACACTAAATGTGGTATGAAAATTGAGAACATGTTCTCATAACGAACATTATACTGTGTCAGTCTAGAGGAAAAGACTCCCTGGTTTTCCAAATGTAGTGCTCCACATATTTGCTGTGGCCCCGACATAAAAAATAAGGAGGCCTAATTTAAATCAGTTGTAAAGGCATGTTTTCCATTGTTCCAATTACGAGGAAGGTATCCCATCTGATGTTTCCACTTCTTCTCGTTCGTTACCCCTTGTGTTTATTGTTTTGCGTGTTTTAACCAGTAGTTGCCATGAGTTTTGATTGTGATTGTGTTTTGGTTATCACTATGTAAGATGAATTTTGTCATTTTTTTTACATTTTTTTTTTTTTTTTTAGGAAAACGCACACCATTGCTTTGAGGAAAATTTAAGATATCTTAGCTATAGTACTCTAAATATTTCCCATTTTTGTTCTGTAGAACTTCTGTACAAAAGTACTGTTTCTTGTCAACATTTTAAATGACTTATCATGGGATATAAATGAAAAAAGGAAATACTTCTTCTGAATATAACAAGCTGGAGTGTGTAAGAGTGTGTAAGAGTAAACGAGTCTTACTTTTGCAGCTCCATGTACTCGTCTCCCCGGAAAGCGTCAAACTCAACGTCGACTGCCAGGAAGTAGCAGAGAAGCGGATAAAGGAAGCTGGAAACACTTCCTCCGATGGATACCAGGTGCTCGGCAAAATGTCCAAGTCCATTGGAGCCAAAGGAGAATCAGCGACGGTCAGTAAAATCGCCGTTCATTGTGTGCCGGTGCTGTAAACCACTGCAGGCCCCTTTTGCACAGAACTTGGTGGGATGCATCATTCTCATTATTGTTCATATACCGTAGTATCCAAAGTGCTCAGCTCTGCAAGTCAAATGTGTCGTGTTCCTTGGCATGGATCCGTGCTCACTGCGATCTCCGAGCATGGGCCCATGGCGTTTAACGTTGTTTTTCTGCTTTTTTTGTCCTGCAGTTCCAGCTCCAGATGTTTGACATTGTCTGCAGCCTGGGCTGGACGAGCAGGGACAGATGCTGCGATATTCCTTCAATGGTAACAGGACCTCTGCTTGACCTCCCTTCCAAAAGTCACACATGCCATCAGTGTTTGGGTGTGCTCAGCTCAGTGCTGCCGTAACAGCAAAATAACATCTCCAGTGATTTAACAGGGACTCATTATCGAGGGGCAGAGAGACGGAACACCAACATACTAAATCATTCAAGCTTAGTATTGTAGAAATTCCTGATGCTTTTCCTAGGGGTTATCAGTGGCCAAATGATGAAAGTCCAAGTGGACTTTTCTTAGAAAAACAACCAGTTTGGAGCTCTTGGGTGTGTTTTTTGAGCTGTAAGGCAGTGGAGGATAATGACTATATTTAAACAATCCAGCTGCAGCTTCAAACAGTCTGCAGATGAAAATGATGTCACTCATTGGCCTGGCCTGCTCTATTCAGCCTCCGAGGCATCTGAACAATGAACTGGTTTGAATGCGTAAATAAGAAAAAGACAAGACTGTGGCAACATAATGTTGTTAACCTTACATGTGTTGCAGGGGGATATTGATGGACTTTGCAGTGAACTGTGATATTTTGACTAAACTTTGTAACCTTAAAAAGGGACCAATTCCACCAGCTGATGTTCATTTTCATTTTCTTCTCTTTCTTCTCAGCATATATGATTTTCTGTGGAGTGCCACTGTTAAATTGTTTATTGCCAGTGTTTCATGGGTTTTCTTTTTTGATCTGATGTGATCAACTGTTCACCTAATTTCTTTATAAGATAACCAAAATGGTGAAATTTTAATAATTGCACCCGTTTTTAATGTCTCCTGTTTTTAAGTGCTGCCTGAGTTAACACTGAATGCTCAAAATTCTCATTTTTCAACAGCATGTGTGTCTGACCTTCAATATCTTACTGTTTAGCTGAATTTTTTGTTCAGTCTCCAGTATTTATCTTTATCGTGTCTTTGTATTCTCAGCATGATTTATTTTCCCCCTAATGTCTGTAACCCGTTACACTGGCTGTCCCGCGGAGCAGTGCGGCTGTTTGGTTTGGAGCAGGAGCAGGGCAGTGTCCTTACCCCACCTGGGAGTTAATGCCCCCCTCCCTCGTGGCACATCCCGATGCCCCCCACCACACCATCTGGCACAGGCGATGCTCACGTGCCTCTTGTGGTTCTCTTCTTCTTTCCGTTACTCGCAGAGGGACGAGCTGAAGTGTCCGTCCCTCCCCAACGCCTGCACGTGCACGACGGCCAGCACGGGAGCCCCAGGCCCCCCCGGCCCCGCGGTAAACATTCACCCCCCCCTCCAGGCTGCAGCATGACACAGCTGCATTATACTCCAACTGAAAGAGTGTTGGCCACTTGTGTATAGTTGTACAGAATGAGGATGTTTTCATAGTTTTGGTCGTGATGTACAATTGGTGTTCAGTTTTTCTTTCTCTGCTCAGTAAGGCTCCCAGCTTTGTTGACATCAGAAACGATAATGGCCGCAGTTAAGCCTGCGGAGGGCTTTCAGCCTGATGTGAACTATAACCGCGAGCGACATGGTGGGAAATCTTTGGCTGCCTGGAAGCCGCCTGCTTTCAGGGTAACTTCATGGAATACGCTTCTTGTTCCAGGGTGGACCCGGCAGTAAAGGCCCTCGAGGTGAAAAGGGAGAGACAGGCCCAGCGGTAATGAACTCCTCAGCACGACTTTCCCGGCAGGCCGCAGCCTAATCGCTGTTCCTCAATGTATTTAAACCAACAATAGCTGCCACACAGTATGTCAATATACTGAGCATTTTACTCATGTGGCAAGAAGGGCAGAACGTTTACTGTCTCCAGTGCCAGAACTGCTAAAAAACTGTGGCTGTGTAGCTACAAAGATTAAGTAGGGGGAAAAGGTACAGCTGTTTCACAAAACCGTGAACTCCTTACTTTTGGTTTTTGTTATCGTGTTTGTGATTTATGGATGGCTGGACAGATATATATCGAGAGACATTCCATGGTTTGTTTGTAGCCTTCCAGCAATTTGATGTAGATGCATTCAATGTTGGACAGCCCGCCAGAGGTGTTAGCAAATGTCTTCCATGTTTGATTGATTTCATCCGTTTTGTCTCTGCTGTCCTTTTTTAGGGCCCCATGGGACCACGTGGCGACCAGGGATTACTGGGCCCCATGGGATTGCCGGGCCCCCAGGGGCCCAGCGGCCTGTCCCTTCCCGGAGAGGCGGTAAGACTCCCGCTGCAAAGCGAGTGCTGAAGCATCCGTCTGACACCTCTGTGGCATCAGCACACCACTTGCGGAGCAAACAGGAATTATGATCCACTTATTTTCTGAGTGATATACAGACTGAGCACCAATCACGGCAGGAACTTGGCTTCTCACAGTGTTTGGTGTCTGAAGTTATCTGGAAAACACTGAAATCATTTAGAGTTAATGCAGCCGTATAAAACAGCTCGACCTTGTTCCTACCTACCTTCCAGACTCATTCTCTGAACGGTGCTAGTGAAGAGTTTGAACATTACAAACTGATTTTACAAGTCTGTGGCACAAATCAGTCAAGCTCCACACTCATAAATCCTATGATGACTACAAGCGACTAGTCCTCATATACTCTTGATGATAAAAGCGCGTTATTGTATGGTATAGTATACCAAATGTTAAATAACATCTGATATAGATTTGGGGTGTGTCATTTGAGTGTAACAACATACACAGAAAAGTCAATTTCGCAGAAGTATTTTAAACACATTAAAATATATTGCCTCTCTACTTCAGGGTCGTCCTGGACCCAAAGGAGATCCTGGTGACTCTGGGTTACCTGGGCCTAACGTGAGTATTTCATGACATTTTTGTCCTAAGTATGGTTTTGAAACAGAAAACACTTACGTCAAGTGAAACAGGTTAGCCTGAGGATCAGTACTAGTGCAGAGTCTACAAACGAAATCACTGCCTTTTAATGAAGAGCACAACAGCCATTATCTTTCATGCAGTTCGGATATGAAGGGATGTCACCTGTGACACGGAATGCAGAAGATAATGATTAAACGATTTATACATGCAAGATGGTCAAGAGTCACATGCTACATCAGACTGAAGGCTAGCTGGAGAAATCATGTCCTTCTCCGATAGATGTTGGCAGCAACCCTAGCAGGAATGAACAGTGGAAGGTCTGAAATAGACACACTGTTTAGTCTGCATGTGGCCTCTAAGGAAGAAAGACAAAAGGCCAAAGGTCCTCTTCTCTCAAGGGCCTTTCATGCAAAAATACCTTTTATGGAATCCGACTGTGAAAAAGAATCACGTTCAAAAAGGAACTCAATGGGATCATGAAGTGCTTTCAATGTGTCATGTTTACTCATATGTAGCATTATTATTATTATTATTATTATTATTATTATTATTATTATTATTGCCTGGTCTTGTCTTGTCTGGTCTGGTCTGTCGTGGTCTGGTCTGGACTGGTCTTGTCTGGTCTGACTAGATATGGGATGACACAATACTGTTCACATCATTTTTTATCAATTAAAATTGGTGCTTTATTAAAGATTATAAATAGAGACCAAAAATACTTGTTCCTGGTGCTAAGCAACGCAAGCGCTTCGGTTGTGATGTTGCACAAGATCCCAGAATCACAGCTACAATCAAACCAGGGTACGTTTTCCAAATGTTCCCGTTAGCAACATACATAATTGGACTTATTCAGCTGCATGGATCTGACTATGCTGTTAGGAAACACACCTCCATTCAGTTGGCGACTCACAGGGAATTTGATGGGGGGGAAACATAGGAATCATTGTTATATCTCACAAGTGGTGAGATCTATATCTTTTTGTTTCTTTGTTTTAGCTAACTATGACTACGTTTATGCTAACTATGGCTGTGTGTACATGTGTTTTTAATGACCTGATTACGGAGCTAGTCATGTAGACACAGTAATTGTGTTATTAAAAACACATGTAAACACTTTAATCAGGTTATTGCATTTAAACGGATGTTAACCAGTATGTCCCATAGGGCTGGACGATAAGAACCAAAAACCATATAGGGATTTTTAGGCAGAATGTCAATACATGATATTTTCTGTTAAGTGTGTTAAATATTAATTTTTAAATAAAAACCACATGTGAGATAAAACAAACAGTTTTATTAAAACAACATGTGGGCTTCCTTGTTTGCAAATATACAACCATTCAGTATAGACATACTCTTTATTTAACTGAAGTCTCAAAATAAAGACAAAGATCAATGTATGCCTATATTTGCTGTATGGGTTAAATAAAGCAGCCATGAAATAAAAGCAATTCACTCAGCTATGTCCACCAAGAGACTCATTTTTGCTCAGTTTTTACTAATTTTATGACACTGACCTCAAAACATAAGGTGAAGGTTTTCTTCTGTCCATAAACTATATAAACTAAAAACCTAATCAACACATGGGTTAGTGTTTTCTGAATCTGTAGCACGTCAACACATCTGTGACCATAGATATTGGTGTCAGAGGCGCAATACTGCCCCCTGTGGCATGGAGCACTTCCGCAACACATTAGGAGAACACAACACATTTAAAACATTAAATGTGCTTAATTTTTTTTGTCTTTAAATTTTTGCGTCTACTTCATGTTTTTGTGCCGTGTTCATGTCCTCTGACCTTTCAGGGCCCCCGTAGATCTGGAATATATTACATTCCAGCGGGCTGACAATAAAAACCAAGCAGTATTTGTGAGCAAATGAGACATAAAAAGAAGATTTACTGTGACTTTCAGAGCAGAAAACCAATGGGGAAGCTGCTTTGATTCGGTCAGTGAGAGGTGCAGTGTGTGCAGTGGGGAGAGAGAAAGAGGCTGCTGCTTATTAAATATGCTTCCCTCTTCCTCCCCAGGGTCTCCCTGGACCTGCTGGCATCGTCGGTCCAATCGGCCCGGCTGGTGTGAGGGTAAGCTGTTATGGAGCTACTTCAGAAGTGTAATGCAAAATATGGTTTTACAGCCTTATAGTTCATGTACCTCACTGGCTTACTTAATACTCTCAAATTATGTTGAAATATTCTAAAAATTATTAGAATTGAAAAATGCCACTATATTGTATGCATTTATTCAATATGATATAATGTAATAAAAGTTTAATGTAATAAAGCACACGCACACGCTGGAGCACCATAGTTATTTCTCATGTCTAAATAACCTTTGTACTCTGGTGGTTGTTCAATGTAGGGACCTCAAGGCAAAGAAGGACCTGCTGGACCGCGGGGACCTCCAGGACCAATGGTACGCTGGCAGGCGTGGGCCAATAGCAGCATCACCAAGCACTCAGACGAAAAGATGAAGGAAACATTGTTTCAAGTTTTATTGAATGCAGGAAACATTGTACATAGCTGAAGGTGTCTCTGTGTAACACTTAGTGAAGCTAGTGAAGCAGGGTTATGAAAAGCGTGGGTATCTGTTAGCAATTGTGACCCATCAGTGTCACAGTGATGTTAGGGAAAAATTTAGTTTGAAACTCTCCATCACACAGGGTCCACCGGGAGCTCCAGGGGTGCCTGGACCTGAAGGAAAGCCGGGGAAATCGGGAGACACGGGTGTCCCGGTAAGTGTCGCTTGTAGCTCTGGAGACCAAGACCTTCCCGGTTCAGTGTTTCACCAGCTAAGAACGGGCAAAGGAACTGTGGCTTGGGAGGGCAGGTCATGCAGTGAAAGCGTGTGAAACGTCGAGAAATAATAATACTATAATGCTAAGGTGTGCTGAGTCATGCTTAGGAGTGAACTACAGCTGCGTATCTCAGAATAGTCCTCTGAAGACTTACATTAAGGTGCAGGGTTTCACAAGTATATAAGGCATCTACGACAGTCTTTTAAATGAAGGCGCAGTTTCAATGCAGTTCTATACAGAACCTTATTATATATGTAAATAAGATATGTGACATATACATTCAGTTATACTTAGACCCTGCTCATTGTCGCTGGCTTCGTTCTTATGCCTGCCAGTGTTTTCTGTTGTATAACGGAATCATTCTCAGTTTTTCCCATTCTAAAAAACTGGGATTACTTTAGATTCTTTCTTGCCTCTGGGGATAACTTCTTGAATGTTGTTAGTTAATAAATCCAGTCATAGGAATCTACTAACCATAAAAATGACTCAACATGATCCATTTGTCAAAATTTATTTATTGGTTGACTGAAGTTGAACTGTTTATATCTATGATGATTAGTGTGCCACTTAACTCACAGTTTCACATGCATATTTCACTGGTGTCAGCTGCAGCACCCCATACTTTCCAGAATGTAATATTTGTCTCTTCATTTCCACAGGGAGCACCTGGTTTAAAAGGAGATAAAGGAGACCGGGTAAGTCAGATAGCTGGGAGTGATGTCCTGAGGCTCATTGATGATTTAACTATACTGATAAGGAGAAAATAACACTTTTAGAGACTTTTCTTCAATCCGTCCGCTCTTCCTGATCAGGTCTTGGGATTGGGACCCTTCCAAAGACACCTAATGTGAATTCTTAACGAGCTCATTTCAGTCTAGACAGTTGGATGTGGGCCTTCTTTTCAGAAATGCGTTTTGACTGAAGGAAATTCTTTTTCAGGGAGACTTTGCTTCTCAGAATATGATGCGCTCTATAGCTAGACAGGTCTGTGAGCAGCTGGTCAATGGTGAGGAGTCATTTCTGACTGTCTGCATGTGTTCTGGGAAGGGGACGAGTCAGCAGGGCACTCGAGGAAGCTCTGCTGAATTTTATGGCAAAATGTAACAACGAATAAGCAAATCATTGATTCTTCTAAAAGGAGACCCTTCAAGGGTCCTGTGATATGGTGATGTAAGGTATCATTCATCATTGTTTTTGTTTGTAGTCTGTTGGCATCATTTCGAATTGTCTGACTGGTGCTGTCCTGTTTCAGTCCAAATGGGCAGGGTTAATGAAATGCTGAACCAGATCCCCAACGGTTACCGCAGCAACCATCCCGGGCCCCCTGGTCCTCCGGGCCCTACTGGCAGTCAGGGGCCCCGTGGAGAGCTGGGTCCAGCTGGACGGAATGGATTCCCGGGAAGTCCGGGTTTGCCTGGCCCACAAGGAGAGAGAGGTACCTGCCCCTCATTTGCTCACCAGTTTAAAAGCACAAACCTGATAAATATGTACAACTTAGAGCAATATGTTGCATTTTACCATAAATATTTCAAGGAAGTAGGTTCTTCTGCACTGGTTGCTTTTTCTTGATTGAATTATGAATGAAATAAATCTGTCATGTTGATATAAACCCTCATAAAGGAATGTTCAGCCCCTCTGCATGTTGAAACACCAAAGTATGTTGATTGTTGTCCTGTTTCCAGCATAATACCCTGTATACATTGTGATTTGAATGCAGGCAATTGTACGCATGCCCTCTAACGCATGAATGCAGGCAATTGTACGCATGCCCTCTAACAATGTCCCACTGGTGTTCATGCGATTTCATGATAATCTTCCAAATTGTCACATACTGAAATTGAAATGCTGCATGTGAAATAAGGCGCCAACGCACTACGCATGATTCTGGGTCTGGAGTTGAGGAACATCTGTCTTCTGCGACACACAGGGCCAGCAGGTGAGAAAGGTGAGCGGGGAAGCCCAGGATCAGGGCAGAGAGGACAGAGAGGATCATCCGGACCCCCTGGTACGGTTCCCTCCGTAGATTTAGAAGCATAATAGACGCTGAATTCTATTGTTCACCCCACTGCACATAATAAATCTTTCACGGTGAACTTTAACATGTCACATTCTATGGATTAAAAAAAATGCTATTCTGGAAAATTGATGTATTTATCGCTACATCTTTGAGCTGGATGTCTCACTGGGATTTGAGTGTATCTCTGAGCTGAGCCCCAGCTTTAGAATGGGAGTTCTGGGACTGTGATCTGCGGAGGTGTTTCATGCATTGGCGGGTTGCCAGCTGTGCTACATAAATGCGAGTCAGCATTTAGACACCAATTATGAATATAAATACCAAAATGTTAGTATTTCCATTTACACTCTAAATTATGCCATTATTTAAAAGTCCTGTGAGGGAGCCACATTTTATAATGGTACTTTAAGTTGATTAAATTACATTTTTATGGTTAAAAGAGCTTAAAATTAAAGTCATGGAAAAATAACCTTTGTGTTCAAACGCATTCATTTTTTATGCTGCAGTCTTACTGTCCAGACAAAGAATTAATTAGGTATTTAAATTGAATTAACAAGGTCATGGTTCCCAGTTTGACACTAAGCCACGCCTCCCTGTCCTGTCTCAAGAAGGCCATCAGTATTGGATTTCATGGATATTTTTCAAAGAGGCCTTTCTGGCCCTAGTTTACAAGACCGAAAGCCATGCAGCATCCTCATTAATTTTAAAACTCCTCCAGTCTTTCAGCCGTCCAACAAAAGCGTGACTTATGCATGGGAAGGGTTCGGGAGAAGTGGGAAAAAAAGATGTCCAGTCTAAGTGTGATACAGCATGTGGGTCTGAGGCCTTGGCTCTGAGGAGAAAGACTCGCAGAATGACATGCGAATCGCAAAGTGTCATGCGGCTCGCTGGGGTCCGCTCTTGGCTCAGACGCTTCCAGGTCTGTTTCTGCGAATAGAGAGAAGCCAAGTGGCTGGCGGCTTGTCGGAGGCAGCTGCTGGCGAGTCACAGCTCAGGTTCCAAACGCATCCTGGTGCTGTGACTCGCCTCTTGATTGGCAACACATGTATGGACATGGAGGAGTGAGAGACACGGAAAATTCCCAAACACAGCTCATGCAGTCTAGACAGAGGAAGCAAAGTATCACGGTGTCTGTAATTTTATTTATTTTTTTTGTTTAATCACTGCAGCAGAAATCAGTTTCCCGTTAATGTGAAAAGGATGAAGTCAGAGAGTCCAAGCGCTTTTCCCCCTTTTTTAAAAATCTTCTCTATGGTTTTGACCCCTCTCTCCTCAGGCCCACCAGGTGAGGCTCGGACCGGTCCACCTGGGTCGCAGGGCCCTCCGGGGCCTCGTGGTCCTCCGGGTCGTCAGGGCAGCACTGGGGTTAGGGGCCCGCCCGGCCCTTCTGGCTATTGTGACTCCTCCCAGTGCGTCGGGATTCCCTACAACGGACAAGGATATCCAGGTCGGTCTATACTGTAAATTTTCTGTAGATCCCACATAACAAAATGATTATGGCCAATAGTACAGCATTGCTTATAAATGAATTCACTTTTTCAGTTGATTTTTCTATAACGTTGCAGTTGCTGTGCACTTTAAAATGCAAAATAACAGTTTTTCCTATTAAATGCCGATGTCCTCTTTGCCTGTTACAGGTTCAGCATAATACTCTTTCTGAGTCTCCTGTACTGCTTCCACTCTGAAGTCCTGTGTTTGAGATATTTTCTCACATGCTTAAGAGCCCTGTTTACGGATAACCGCCACGGATACAATTAATGAACATTGTTGACCGTCATTAAAACAACAAGCAAAACAGTGGAAAGTTGTGGTACTAACAACACCTTCCAGCAACTAGATAAGACAAGCGACAGCGATGGCAGCGGCATAGCGGCCTGTTTGCATCTTGAAGCCAAGCGGTGAACAGCAACAGAGCTTCTTTTGGTGGAGGAGCATGTAAACACTACTAACAAGGTGGATTTATAACCAAGACAACAAAAATGTTAACCTGGCAACGTCGAGCTGACACCTGTAAATAAACTAATAGTGCCTTGTAAATGATGATTAATTCACATCCACTAAAATCAAATAACATTTAATAAGCTTGTGACTGATTCCCTGCCGCTTGCTGAATGCCCACATAACCTCTTTTTAATGCCTAAAGCAACCTAGATCTCTTCTCAGGGCCACGTTTAAGCAGCTGCAGTTTTACGTCTGACCCAGGATCAGGCAGTGCATCATCACTTAATCCCTGTGCACCTATTTTTTTCCTTCTAAAGAAAATTTGTTCTTCCACCACCAACTGTTTCTCGGGATAAAACGCAGGATAGTACCTGATTCCGAAATGCGTAGCAGGATGCTAATACAGTGTAATCTTTGGTTTATGTAATGTTGTAAATGAAAACATTACAGTCAGTGAAGCTCAATGCCAACAGTTGTTTACAAATTCAGTATTCAGACTTTGTGCTAAGAATCTTTGCGCACGCTGCACAGCCAAAACACAGGCCTGTAATATGAATGCTTATCACAAATATCATATTGTGTTCCAAAGGTTAGAATGCAATGGAATTTGTGCTCAATTGGCCCAAAACAATATCTTTAACTAGGCCCATATCTGCCTGCACCTGAAATCGCCGTAGTCAGCATCCCTGAGGAGGAAGACTATGAAACCGGAATCTCACAAACGCAGCGCCGAAAGAGGTCACTGTCAAGGAAGGAATCCAAGGAGATGGTCATATAAAGCTTTTCCACATTTCAAAGCCATTTCTATGTGGCCTTATTACATATGACTGGTGTAAATGTAGGTAAATCCCCACAGGAAGTACAGGGCTGATTAGCTCCTTGTTACATGCCATTCAGCACGTGATAGTTACGTACAGACTTGGGGTTAGCAATGGGGCAGATGTGTCAACGGAAACCGCAAAGAAGAAAATCTGAAAATCTTTAAGCTTGCTGTTCATTCCATTCCATGTCTTTGCTTGTAATATAACGGCTTTAAATGTTTACCAAAGAATCCAGTCCTAATGCTCTCATCCTGGCGAAACCTGCATTCCGCAAAATGTTTCTGCAAAGGAGGTGAAGTCCCGTGTTACCCAACACGGCACGATCCTGCGTTATATGCATCACAGTTCAGCACGAGTGTTGAATAAAGCTGTATCTTGTTATATTGCAATTATACATGTTGACCTCTTTCTCATTGTAAAGAGGACTGTTGATCTGAGATCTGCCTACAGATTTTCAGACTTCAAAACAGCAGTTAAACTTAGTTTCCATTTTGTTATTTTAAACTAAATATGTATTGGTTTTATTATATCAACTCACACACATTTTAGCCAAGGTGCAGTTGCATGTCTGTGGTGTATATTTAGTGAAGCTTTTAAAAATTCAGAATATACTTGTTGTTTTTATCAGTTTCTATTGCAGTTGGAAATTGTCTGCAAGGCTATGAATATAGAACTATTGCACCATGTCTTAGCTGCAAATTGTGAATTCCACAGGCTTATTTTCTTATTTATTTCTGAAACAGAAGGAGGCATTTTTCAATAAAACTACTGAAAATATACTGCCTTGCCATTGTTGATTTTGTTCCGGTAAGATGGAAGCTATGCGATACGTGACGGCATTACAAATGGTGAATAATGTTGGCGTTTTGAGAGTGTCCCTGCAGTCGGACAACTGCAGGACAAACGAGGTGTATTGACATATATACACGCATATACAAGCACATCTGCATATTCCTTTTTACTCAAAAAATGAGGATTTGGTGTAAAATCTGTATTTGGTTTAGACATAACAAAATGCTCAGGAGGCATGGAAATTCAGCATCTGGAGGTCAGAGAAAAATGCGGCTTTTCAACAGTTTTAGACAAATGAGCAGCGGCTTCCAAGGAAGTCAAGGATGTGGAGAGGAATTTGTGAGGCTACATGAACTGGCAAAGCCTTGGTCTGGATTCAGGGTAGCATGAAGGGTGTCTGTAAGCGACTTGCACAGGCTGAAATTTGAGACTGTATTATTCTGAATGGCAAAGACACCATTTCAATTATGCACCTTTTGATTACAAATAGATGGAGCACAGATTAAAATAATCCGATATTGTTTTAATTAAAGATTAAATTTCTTTTTATGCATGTGTACGTATGTAAATACACTCTGTGTGTGTGCATATATATAGAGCAAGAGTTAAGGGCAAAAGAGCCCATGAATATAACAGGCCTATAGACCCCAAGCCTCATCCCCGTCTGCTAGCTTCAAAGCTACAATAAGAAGTCTAGGCAACACTTCCAGTCTACATAAGGGTGACATGTAACCGTCATAAGAATGACATGACACATGTCATGCACATTAATGACACATTATTGATGTTTATGACGTTACATGTCACCCTTATGTAGACTGCTTCAAGTAAAGTGTCACCGAAGTCTATCTAGCAAGCCTATTTAATACCAGTTACTAAACAAACTCAAACTTGCTTTGTCATTTCCTATCTATACTTTTTCATATAATATACAAACCATTTAAATTATGCCCCTGTTTGTACGAAATTTACTACTGTACACACTGCGAGCACTATATGTTGGACTCATTGTTAAAAATGCAAAATTACTGACACTGAAAAGTTTCAAAGTTATAAAACACGTGAGTGAGGCAAGTTAACGGAACAAAGACGCACGACGTAGCCAAGCTGAGACTCTTAACATTAATGATACAGTTTGCACTTACACTAACAAATATTATGTGTCACTAATATTTATATAGCCTGATTATATAATTTTTGTGGTCCAAATCATTTTCAGTATTAGTTTTACATGTCGTCTGTGAGTTTCTGCGATCTTTCAGCAAGCTCCAAAAATACTCCTGTTCAATTGTTTACGGCCAACTCACGAATGACTGAAACTGTGAATGTCGAATCTGCGAATGTGACGAGGTTATTGTATAAACAGAAACAAACGTGGTGAGCAAGAAACTGAGGAGCGTCGCTACGGGAAGCGAACAATACAGCAGAAATGGTGCGTGTCAAGGTCTGGGATATATTAGACAGTAAGGTAACTTTCAGTACTCATGGTTGACATGCTGAATGCGGAAGGAAAAGGCAGAGATAGAATGACTTTGACAAGGGCCAAATCATTATGGCCAGAGCACTGGGTCAGAGCATCTCCGAAATGCAGGGCTTGTGGGGAGCTCACGGTCAGCTGTGGTGAGCTCCTATTGAGAGCGGTTTGATAAGGGAAAAGCCACAAACCACCGACAGAGTGTTGGGCAACCAGGACTGATCATCCGGATGTCTCATCATTGGGACACACACACACAGACACACCACACACTACTGTTCAAAAGTTTGGGATCACTTAGAAACTTCCTTGATTTTGAAAAAAAGCAAGTTTTTGTCCATTTTTTAAATGGAATATCTACATAGGTGTACAGAGGCCCATTATCAGCAGAAATTAGTCCTGTGTTCCAGTGGAATGTTGTGTTTGCTAATGCAAGTTTTTCATTTTAGAAGGTTAACTGATCATTAGAAAACCCTTTTACAATTATGTTAGCTCAGATGAATATTGCTGTGTTGACTAAAGAAGCAATAAAACTTTGGTCTAGTTGAGTATCTGGAGCATCAGCAATTGTGGGTTTGATTACAAAATGGTCAGAAACAGAGAACTTCCTTCTGAAACTCATCAGTCTGTTCTTGTTCTGAGAAATGAAGGCTATTACAAGTGACACACTTGTACAAGCACAACTGAGCCAGCGGATAAATATATTAGAGTGTGAAGTTTGAGAAACCGACACCTCATAGGTTTTCAGCTGGCAGCATCATTAAATAGTACCTGCAAAAGACCAGTGTCAACGTCACCAGGGAAGAGGCAACGCTGGCCTACTGGGCAGAAACGCAAAGAAAAAGCCGGATCTCAGAATGGCCAAGAAAAATAAAAGACTGAGATGGGAAATGGACAGAGACACTGGACAGAGGAAGATTGGAGAAAAGTGCAATGGATAGACGGATCTTAGTTTGAGGTGTTCGGATCACAAAGAAGAAATTTTGTGAGATGCAGATCCAATGAAAAGATGCTGGAGGAGTGCGTGACGACATCTGTCAAGCGTGGTGGAGGCAATGTGATGGTCTGGGGCTGCTTTGGTGATGGTAAAGTGGGAGATTTGTACAGGGTGAAAGGGATCTTGAAGGAAGGCTGTCACTCCATTCTGCAATGCCATGCCACACCCTGTGGATGGCGCTGATTGGAGCTAATTTCATCCTACAACAGGACAAACACTGCTCCAAACTATGCAGGAAGCATTTAGGGAAGAAGCAGTCAGCTGGTATTCTGTGTATGATGGAGTGGGCAGCACAGTCACCGGATCTCAGCTCCATTAAGCTGATATGGGAGAAGCTTGACCGAATGGTACGTAAGAAGTGCCCATCAAGCCAATCCAACTTGTGGGAGATGCTTCCGGAAGCACGGGGTGAAATCTAATCAGATCACCTCAGCAAACTGACATCTGGAATGGGCAAGGTCTACAAGGCTCAGTGCTGCAAATGGACGAATCTCTGACAAAACAAAGTTTGAAGAATTATTATTTTAATTTCAGAAATGATTATTTCTAACTTGGTCAATCACTATTTCCTACTTATTTAGCCATATTTCCTATTCAAACTATTCATGTATGTTTTCATGGAAAACAAGGTCATTTCTAAGTGACCCCAAACTTTTGAACGGTAATATGTGTGTGTGTGTGTGTGTATATATATATATATATATATATATATCCACATCTTCTCATGATTTAAGGTAGTCCTTCACATTTAAGAAGAAGTTGTGAAATCTTCCAAGCTCACATCTGGTATTTAATTCAAACAGCCTGGCCGGGATAGAAGATACTGTCACTTCCTTACACTCGTCTTACCAATAGGATCCCTTTGAAGTTCGTTCTTGATCTGGGCCGTTAAAATTGAAGCATGTTAAAGATTTTCGATAGTGGCAGAATACCTAAGTAAGGGGAAAAAATCTGATAAAATCTTTGTATGTCACAATAAAATACAACCAAAGAGGTGCCCATATAAGATTTGGACCTTAATTACTTTGATTATGATGATCAAAGAGCCACGCAGAGGGAACCTATCGCCCGGTGGGACACAGTGGGAATGTGAGCCTCCCAATCCGCCGACAGCCAATCAGCATACATGGAAAGTCCCGGAATGTGATGCTGGATAGAGTGGCTTCTGAAAGACTAGCACGTTTCATTCTGCAGGAAACCAGCAGCACATATCTAGGTTCTAAAGTAACCATGGCTGACTTAACTTACACCCTACACCAGGTGTGATGAAACTGTTATGAGTAACTCACGAGTATGTTCTGGCATTTTAACTACAGTCCAGGTAGATGGCTGAGTTACTTCCCAGTCCCCAGTTTATAGCAGTATGTCCTTTGAGTACACAAAACAAGAAAACGTAATTGCCCCAGCCAAATGTATTTCTTTGAGCAAAAGGCTGCTGTTGTATTGGAGAAACCATCAAGTAAGTAGCAAATCACAAAAGGTGAGGATCCTACGGCATATCACAGGCCAGTGTTTACGTCTTCCTGCGAAATGCCCTAAAACCGATCTTCTGTCTCATTTTTGCAAGGCATTTAACACGGCTTAAATTTGCAAATAATGCCTTGCCAACTATGACTTCATGGAAAGCACAGTGGATCAACTAAGTTCTTCCTCGGCTCCTGACCAGAGCTGTAGTTTAGTCAGGAGGTGTTTTATAACGGGACATATACAGCTTCCTGTAGCCAACTGAAATCATTCTCAGAAACATAGTTCTGAGGTAGGTAGGTGGATGGATGGATGGATAGATAGATAGATAGATCATTTGTCTAGCTAGAGCTGCATGGTGCTACCATGGTTGACACTGCTGCCTCACACCTCTGGGACCAGGGTTCGAGTCTCCTCCGTGGCTCCATGCGTGTGGAGTTTGCATGTTCTCCCCGTGTCGTCATGGGGTTTCCTCCAGGTTCTCTGATAAGGAGAATGGTATGTGAGCCCTCTGATTGGTTGGTTTCTTTGTCATTTTTTAAAAATGCTACACCATTAAAATTATATAGGAAGGAAACATGCAGTTGTAACTGAAGAAAACAGATACGTCATACGCGGCAGACTCATTAATTAAATGTATAGCCCTAATTCACCTGATACACACCACATGTCCACTTATTCCACTAAGGTCTTGTCCATTTGTCAAAATCTCCATTTCCAGCCAAAATGACTTACAGTGGCCTCAATTCCTCTCTCTGCAGAATCTTTCCATCTAAAGAGTTACCAAGAAATGTATCTGTTTTTAAAACACTTTGGGAGCTGTGTGAGCCCCATTTGGAAAACCTTAGTGGACTTGTTATTGTACTCTGTTGTGCTGAAGTAAAAAAAATTAAATTAAAAAAGCAGACTCAAAATTAATGTAACCAATTTTTGTAACATTTTTTGTAAGATATTTTCATGTTCAGATATGAAAGTGGGCTAAATTGGTTGCCTGTATAACTGTTTTCTGGTTTTCAAAATTTTTTTAAATTGGGAATTCTAGAAAAAATGTTGTTCTTGCAGTTATGATCTACAGTGGTGACCGTTGGGCACTAGAGATTTCTGAAATTAATTACAATTGTTGTGCAGTTCAGATACAGTATTCAGTAAATTATATTACAGTTTTTTCTTCTTTTAAAATAAAAGAATCATTTTGAATATGCATACGACATGTTCAGGATTAACTTCCCATATGGTATTGTGAAATTAACTTCAGTATGCTCCTAGCCAAATACCTCTAATACAAAAAAATTATTTTCAAATATATGCAAAAGCTGGTAAGAGTATATGTCTAATGTACTGTATGCATAACACACTATTTGTGTGCATGAGTTTGTATGTGAATTTAAAATACGCATGTATATATTTACTAGAGGTATACGAAGTAGTGAAGGTTTTTTAATTTAAAAAACTGCGTAGTCCTCAGAAATTTTAGCTTAAAATATTGTTAAGTGCTTGATAATTCTGATAAGTTGAGGTTGAAGAGACAGCTGATATGGGTATATGCGTATATAGAGAGCCAAGCAGGACCCAGTCATGCCAGCTCCGGTCATGTGATTGAAGGGGTGTTACTCTTCGTGTATGTAGGAAGAGCCTGCATCTTAAAAGGTTAAGTATGAGCTACTTGATAACTCACTGACACTTGACAGCGGTGTGGAGCAAGGTTTTAAAATGATTCTGGATCTGAGCGCTAATCAGTGGTCAGTAACCATATTACTCCATGGCAACATGGGCATCTCACATCTTCCACATGCAGCAAAAACAAAACGCACATTAGGGGAGTATAACCATGCCAGAGCCCCTCGCTTTGCCTGCTGGGAACTGGAGTTCTTTTTATACACAGGTATATTTCAATAAGTGCTTTATCTCACAGGAGTGCAGCTGGTTTCCATCTCAAACGTAAATTGGTGAGGCACAAGAAGTTGAACATAAGTAGTCAGGTTAGGTGCATTTCATCTGCTCGCTGCCCAGCCAGGCACAGGGCCGACTGGCAAACAGCCAGCAATCACCACGGCTTTTCCCCTGACCTCCCTGAGCCAGTGTTTCCAGCAGCGAAGCCCTACTGGAAATGCCCCAGTAGGTGAACAGTAATAGCATGGGAAACTCAGCAGCTTAATCCCAGCTTAACCACAACCCGCAGGATGTCTCCATAAATACATAAAATTCCACCCAGATATTGTATTTTTTTGTTTAAAAAGAATCTACAACCAGCATACAGAGTTATTTTTCTGAACGATATTCTGGTTGGCCAAGTGGAGCAAGTGCAGTATACCTGTATAGACCAATTACACTTGTCAAATATTTGTAATGATATGAATTAGAGTATTTTCAAAGGTAGCTATCATTTACTAATTGTGCTTACACAGAACCACATGTAGAGACACCATTATTGAAACTATACTAATCTCACTTTCAAGGGAGTGAAATAGAGAAGTTCATTCCACCAAAGTATCTTGGATGACCACAGCATAAGCAATGCCCAGTCAAACAAGAGTGTGTCCTCTGTGTATAAACAAGGTAATTTTAAAAGTGGGTGCATTAAAAACCTGCTTTTGAGGCATTTAAATACAGAAAGCAGATCCAGTACAGATTTGGATATGGAGGACGAATTCAACTGCAATGAAAGTTAACAAAAGAGGAAAATCTTATGGCAGTAAAACAGTGGAGGTCCCCGAAGAAATTTAAGCCATCAAATTAGGCTGAAAATCCCACAAAAGCATAAAATGAGGCTAATGTGAAGGAAATTGAAATGTTTTGCTTTGGTTATTTTGGATGCTTAGTAACCTGCAAGATATGGCATAGTGGTAGTAATGGAGAGCACTATGAGGCGGGCATTAATACTGCATACACCTCCAGTGGCAACTGCCACAAAATGACAATATGCATATCTTTAGTGTCACTGTCCAAGTACAATGAGATGAGGTTTCGATCATCGTTTAGAAGCTTCAATAAAAATTAGACAATCTAAAAGAAACATTTTAGAAAAAAAAATAGCATATAGCAATGCACAAATACAAATACACAGATAAAAATATAAGAGGAATATTGTGCATGAATTATTGCACAGGAGATGTATGATTGTACCCGAGAAAGGCAGCGGTTGAGAATGGCAGGATAATGATCAGTATCAGCAATACTGCACGGCATAATGGATTATATGAAACGCAACTGTGGGACTGAGATGAGTGTGACAGCAGCAGTGATGGGTAGGAGAGCTAGAGTGCATATTCTGTGTGTGCAGTGCCTGATGTGTGTGCTGTGGATAAGTCTCAGTACAGTTCGGGGTGATGCTGTTGTGGGGTGAGGAGGGCAGTGGGCCCAGTGTGTTTAGCAGTGTGAGAGCTTGGGGGTAGAAGGTGTTCTGCAGTCGTGCCGTGTGAGCATACAGGGCTCTGTGGCACTTGCCGGATGGCAGAAGCATGGGGTGAGTTGCATTACTGCAGGTGTTCCTGGCTTTGCAGCTACAGTGGATTCTGAGGAGTTCCTCCAGGGTAGGAAGCTGTGAGCCAGTGATTCTCTGGGCTGTACTGATGTTGCACTGGAGGGCCTTCCAGTTCTCAGAGGTGCTCCCTGGGTACCACGCTGTGATGGAGCACACAGCCCAGTGGTGCTCCAGTGTTATGACAGTGGAGGAATACTTGCCCATGCGTGCAGTCTGTAGTCTGCTGGTGAGAAAGTCCTGAATCCAATTGCACAGGTGTGTGTTGAGGCCCAGATCGATCAGATTTGTAGCCAGCTTACTTGGGGTGATGGCAGAGCTGCAGTCAATGATCAGCCTCTGTATGTAGCTGTCTTTCTGTCCCAGATGCGACAGGGAAATGTGAAGGGTCGGTGAAACAGTGTCCACACCTATAAGCAAACTGGCATTACTCCAGGGAAGGTGGAATGTTTTTCTCTATAGTGAGTTAGGACCAGTAATGCAAAGTACTTCATGATAATGGGGATCTGGGCCACTGAACAATAGTCGTTCAGGGACCTGACTGCTGCCTGTCTTGGGACAGGGATGATGGTGGTGGTCTTGAGGCAGGTGTTCTAAGGAGATGGTGAACAGGCTGGTAAACATGGCCGGCAGCTGTACCACGCAGTACTTCAGGACCCGTCCAGGAATCCCATCCAGGCCGGCGGCTTTGTTGGGGTTGATGTAGCTTAGGGGGCTAAAAGAAGTCAGGTGACTAAAATTAAATAGCATTTTCCTCAAAAATACTAAATCAAAATATGCTGTCAGAATTAGCACTGAGTTACAGTGACAGTAGTCATTCTGTAATCTTTTTAGAAGCATTTTCACACTGTCACACACTATACTCACACAGTATTCACTAATAGAGCTGGTAAAATCATAATGACCTAACATTTATGTTTTCTGGTCAGTTTGTTAAAAAAAGAAAAGAAAAATTAAATCTTCTACCCACAATTCTGCATGTTTTTATAATACAACCCAAGGCAATCAATGACTGAAACTCTCACAGTAAAGATTATCCCTGGGGAAGCTACACTTTGTTACATTTTTTGGTGTATTGCCTTTTGTCAGTGAACATGCATTGGAATTTGCCTTTGAGTCACATTTGCCATAAAGACGCACTGCTACCATTTTGAAGCTGGCCGATTTTAAAGAAAACGTTTGCTAAAAAAATCCATAAATAATTCAATCAGAACAGATACATGGTACAGATTCGTTTTTAAGATAAAGGGATGCAAAAACTTGTTGGAAGTAAGAAAGGATCCTGCAAAAAATGGTATGAAAAAGCTTAACTTGTTTAAAAGAATGATCAGTTCCCGGCTTATATGTTTTCCTTTTGTTCTCCTCATGCTTTCCTCCCACAGCCTAAAAACATGTGCTGAGGCCTTCTATGCTTGTTAAATGTCAGCGTATGACCGCATGTGTCAATACGTGTAGCCTGGACTGGACGGACATCCCTTCTGGGGTGACCCCTACCCTGTTCCTTGTGTGAAAGTGTCCAGACGCACCACAACCCATTACTGGATAAGTGGTTATGAAAGATGGGTGGATAGATTACTCACTATTCTGTTTTGTTCAATTGCACAGTGTATTTGACAATTTGGGATGATAAGCAGCAAAAATAAATGTAATGCTCCTCTCTCCATTATCTCAGATACTTATAGTAACTGAAAACTCAATAAAAGAATTGATTGCTTTTAAGTAATTCATTTTATATAGACCAACTTAATAAACATTTCTTGAATAACACCATTACTTAATTAGAATGCTGAAAAATAAATCCACAAACATCCAAGAAATTGTGATTTAATGTGTGTACTGATTTTTTAAAAGCATGTTTAAAGAGAAATAGTTTCCAACAATGATTTATGGCATTCTGTAACAATTCCGAAACTAAAAGCCTTTGAAGCACTATCAAAACAGCTGGGTTATTGCATGACCACAGTTAAGTCTTTACATTAAATCACTTTAGGAGAAATGGCGTCATTTTAGAGACCTCTTAAAAAACTGCTGGGCCTCTTTTCACGTGCTAGTTCGATCTCATAAACTTACTGCATAACTAATAAAAATTGCTTATTTAGTGTCAGTGTTTGGGTAATTTATGAAACATCATTTTAGTCTTCTTTCTACATTACATGATGGGCACTCATGTGCAATAATTCACATGACGGGCACACTTTGTTCCATGCATAATGAGCAAATGTGTCTTACAAGTCACTCAAACCTGCAATTTCTATTAAATATTACTGTCAAGACTTCCTGCATTTTCTATGCTATATGGACAAAAGTATGGGGACACCAACTTCTCCAATATCCCATTGTGAAACCCAGAAAATTAATATGAAAGGCTTTCCATTACATATCGGAACACTGCTGGTGGGATTTGTGGCCATTAGGTATTAATGTTCGATGAGCAGATCCCTTTCTGTGATGAACTCGCTCCCAGACATTTCCACTTCACAATCACTCCAGCTGACCAGAGCAGAAAATTTGCAAACTGCAGTCAGGGCCAGTGCCCGTCTGACCCTGTCCTATGTGTCTTGTTCCCTTTTAGCCAGCAGGTGTCGCTGGCCATGCTGCTTCCCCCTCTCTGTCTGCAGTGTGTGTGTCTGAGGCTGAACCCCTTCAGTCCCCTTACCTTTCGCTGTTGTTTTTCTAGGTCTTTACTTTGTGTCCCCATTTATAGTTTGTCCTACCCGTGCCTTGCTGGTTTATATTTTGCTTGTACTTGTTTCTAGATTTTCCTTGTGTAGTAAGCCCCAGTGCTGGTAAACATTCTCTAGTTTCTTGTTAATTGTAATGTATTCCACCTGCTGCTTGTTTTTCAGTGCCTTTTCTGATTTTCGGGTTGATTTTGTTATGGTCCACACCTGCCCCGTGAATTCTGTTTCTCCGTGAATTTTAGTCATTGTTGTTGCAGGTTGGTCACTGTTGCTGTTACTCTGAGTTGGTAGCTGTAGTTGTATGGTTCATGTAGCTCATGTAGATCTATAGTTTGTAGTAGTTCTGTGTGTTTATAGTTGTAACTTGGTTGTTTCCCAGTCTTGCTCCTAGTTTTGCACGGTTCCCTAGAGTGTTACTTTGTGGTCATTTTAGTCAGTTCTGGTTTTTTCCTGTTTTGTTCTTCACCCCTTATGGTCCCTTGATTTTCCAGTTTCCCCTTTGTGATCTGTTCCGTTTCTTAATAAACCCTTTTGTTGGAGCCACTCTATGGACTGTTCCTCCTTTCCCATCCCTTCGCCAGGCCTCACCATAAGAACTACTGTAGTGGAAAGATGGTGTCTTATGATGGTGCCAAGTTTAAAGCCAGCAACCTCGGCTCTATGGCCACTCTTCCTGCTGCCTATGTTTGTTACACCTGCTCTACCAATGGATGTGGCTTAATTAGCTAATTCTTCAAATGTATACAGGCAGCTACATGTATATGGCCTTATAGTGTATGTTATGCAATAAGAACACGGACAAAAGTTAATAACATGTGTGTTAGTCCGTATTAAACTGTTGCTCCTCTCTTCAACTTAAAATGAACAAAAAAAAAAACAGCAGAAAAATCAAATTTTCAGTTTTACATCTTAAGGTACTTGATATTATCTTAATCATTTTCAATAATGGTGTTTAAATTTCAAGACCCATGTTTTAACTGCTGCAATAAACTTTGGAAACCTATTAAAAATGTGATATATGAAACTATATTTAATCAGTAAATAGTACTTCCAAAATCTTTGTGGGAAGAAGAATGTTATTTTTTTTTTATTTAGTGAAAAGCTATGATGTTATGTTTTTCATAAACTAGATTCCACTAATTAATTTACCAAATGCACTTGGTTTGACTGCCTGCAAGCCATTGACATTTGAAAGACATTTGATTGGTCTTTTGACTAATCCATACCACTAAATTTAACAAAACGGTTCCGCTAATCAACACCTATTTTTCGGCCTGTAGTCTTTGTTGAGTACACTAGTGAGAGATAAACGGCTTTTACAAGAGAGCCCACAAAAGTTTTATTTCACAATACACAGCCTGAGCACCAATGCGAGAGCTTAGATCATACCTTCACACGCCAACACGGCACATCTGTTTGTTATGTGTGTGAGTGAGTGAGAGACAGGAACAGCGAAGCTTGGACTTGTGAAACAGATTGAGATTTTACTCTTAAACAGGGAGCTTATATAATAGTAGTGTGGCGGCTTGCTGCATACCTGCAAGACTGTAGGCTTGAATGGCACCTCTGCCTTTTGTGTGTGGAGCTTGCATTTTCACTGCCTGTTCTGTGGCCATCCTCTTCTTTTTGTGTGTATATGCTCTGTGGTGGACTGACATCCTGTCCACAGCTGCGTGCTCGGTTGAGTGCAGACTCCAGCTCCACCACCCAGACCGGGGGCCTGTATCATAAAACTGGCTAACTTGTTGGATTTAAGGTACCTCACTTCAAATGCCCTTTATCTTTGTTCACCTATGTGTAGCCCAGACCACCTTAAATCCGACAAGTTATCTGGCTATGCATGGAATCCTGCTCTGTGATACAGGCCCCAGGAGTAAACAGTGGACTGGAAAAGTCCTGCCAGTGACCACGAGCTTTGCCATACATTTAGCAAGGAGATCTGAGGACCACATGTATAAGACTGTGTGTGTGGCTGTTATGTTAAATTGCAGATAAAACAGTAAGACTGAGAGGTGGAAGGTTCAGGTCCAGAAAGAACAAATTCAGACCAACACTTTTACCCAAACTTGTACCTGCACATAAGACATGACTCTGTAATAATGTCATTTGGTTCAAAGTCTTCAAATCTGAAATGTGTTAATTCAAATGTATTAATTCTATAATGTATGTCTGTCTATACATATTATAAAATGAATCGCAAATCGATACTTCAGTTGATTTAATACATCTGATCCCAAGGGGGCTCATGTTTAAGATATTTCTGTCCATCTAGAAAATTGTCGTCCGATGGTAGCAAAATGTACTTTGTGTGGCATCCAGCTTTTATCATCTGGGAGTTGGATGATGTTTAAAAATTCAGTGATTGCAACTTACCTCAGATTACCCATCCACAAGCAACAGTGTGAAGACCAAGAGCAAACTCTGAATGCTTTCAGTCCCGACAGGCTACTTTGACAGACTTTGGGATACAGCATTAGATACATTTAAGGACAACAAGGACAGCATGCTTATTGCTTCAAAAACTTACAACTGCAACCAGCTTGCTGACATTTACACAGGTGAATGTTTCTAACTAAAGCTGCGGAGGTTGAATAACTTTCTTGGGGCAACAATGGACCCCTTACTAAGGCCTAAATCTGCAACAGTCTGCAGCTTCCAGGAGCGATTCCATAACACGGCAAATGTTCCTTATCATGGGGGATTTGTTACATGATGTACATTTTGCACTGTGAAATATACCTTATTAATCCTTTCATTTTTAATGTGTTGGGTATACCTTTAGCCAAGGCAGCATGGTGGCTAAGTGGATGGCACTATTGCATGGGCTTCATGCAAATGAATAACAATCATTTGACAGTCCTACTTTTGCTACGTTGACCTATTGAATACAAACAGGAAATAAGTCAGTCAAGTTTTCCATCCATCACATCTTTGTTGTTCTAAATGAATAATTTGCAATGAAGAATCATCACCTAATGGAGTACTGTCTTTATTTTAATATTTTATAAATATTTAGTGTTCATGTTCTGATCAGAATGTCAAATTTTGACACCAATAATCCCCAGGCAGCTCTCTCAGTGGGTTTGTAACATTAACATCGTTTGCATTGTCTCTCCTTTTGTACCTCAGAACTACATCCTTCTTCAGTGCTTTGCTTAGATTTGTTGAGACCATTTCTTGAAGAAAAGGCATTGAACAGTTTTTGGAAGATAGATGAAAGAAAACATATCACAAATAAAAAAGCAGGTTATTCTCATAAAATTATGATGCACATTTATATAACTGAGAAAGGTTTAGAGAATAAGATATACAGATAAGAAAATAACAGAAATCAATTCATAATTTAAACGAAAATGCCTTTATATGATTTGGTGAATGAAATGATATTTAGTCACAATAAATGATGAAATCTTGCATTTTTATTTTCTTTGTTACATTCCATTGCTGTCTTGCTTGTGGGTATTGTTCTTCTGAGTTTTTGGGATCAACAATCAAGGCTCGACTGGGATTAAAAATGGGCCCTGGACTTTCGGGTTCCCTTTCAGGGGGGTGAATTTTTGCAGCCCGCAAACCCATTGGGATCCCCAGCATGCCCAGTATGCCAGATGTTGGTCTGCCCTGACATTCCATTAATGTTTCACAGAAACTCCATTCTGGCAAGATCTTTGAAGATTCTGTATGTTATTAATCATACACAACAAATTGATCTAGTCATGTTTCAGCCCTGTTAGTAAGCAGGGCCATGTCAGCTCGGGTACAGTTCGGGTACGGCTCGGGTACAGCATGGGTACGGCTCAGGTACAGCATGGGTATGGTTCGGGTACAACATGGGTATATCATGGGTATGGCTCAGGTATGGCTCAGGTACAGCATGGGTACGGTTCGGGTACAGCATGGGTACGGCTCGGGTACAGCATGGGTATATCATGGGTATGGCTCAGGTACGGCTCACATACTTTACAATGGAAAACCATCAGTTTGCGTTGTGGTTCAGGTACAGCTAGGTTCTTGGTGACAGTGGAAAAGTGCCTTAATGCTCAGTTAAATCCCAGTTAAACTCAGTTCTCTTTCAGGTCACTTAATACATACTTAGCCAACGGTTTAATATGTGCTACATTATGTCATTTGTGATGAACTCAGAATTACCAGCATCTTCAATTTCTGTGAATCTAAATATTCTGTGGAAGCTAAACAGTTCTGTGGGCAGAAGTTGTTTATAAGCAGATTAGCTATGTTGGTAACCCATGCAAATTTATTATAACGGGATACGCTAAAAGTCGCATTGAGGTTGGACATCCAGGCGCATGATGGTTTATCGTGTTTTGAAGGGCTTTCCATGACTCATTTGCCACATCACAGGGCTGAACATATGTAAACAAAGGATCTACTCTAGGATTAACAACGTCCATGTGCTAGCTATTGACTCGGTTGGTTTAGCAGCAACACAGAGACGCACGACCGAGCAGACTAACACAGAAGCAGAAAAAAAAGAGCTGACTGAAAATGTATTCATTAAAAGCTATAAATTTCTTATAAGGGTCTTTTTAACTTCCAGGTGTTGTCAGCATATGTCCCTTTAAAGGCTTTTATTTACACATTCTTGCTCCTGGTAACTCTTTGTATCTGTTCTCCTGTTTTTTGTTTCAATCAGAAGATTCAGCATAATCAGCGAATTTCCAGGCCCAGCAAAGGAATTCCTGCATAAATCATTTACTCAAATGAGGATCACATTTATGAAAGTTTGATGTCAGAACGCTCTGTGCGATCACACTTAATGAACACCTGTGAACCATGACCTTGTATCTTATGTCTTGTAAATGTGTAATGACTAAAACAAAAGACATCAAGATTATCATTATGCAACATATTGTCATCCCCATAAACTCACTCAGGTGCAAGAGAATTCCCAGATAATGAGACCATATCATCACCTTAACGAGATTTTTCATTAGATCTATGGATATAAACTCTGATATCTCAAGCAACTTCCGTTCAGTACCCACCTAACAGAACGGTCAATGAGCTCATTAAATTTCAAGTAATGGCAAATGTTAATTACCTCAAACCAATGAGTGACGTAATTCCAATATACCAGCCTCACCATTAAGGATGTCAGTCAATTAGCCAGGTAGTTTTAATGGCATCAGAATGCATCATTGACCCAACTGATGAGCCTCAATGAAGATCTGAGAAAGGGAGGAGACCTATCCTCCCTTTCTCTATGCGGCTAGACCTATGCGGCTATCATCATTAGCTGTGTAAGTATGCCGTTACTGAAAAGTGAAATTCTCATTTTCATTGCTGGTGGTATTTAGCGTTTCATACACAAAGGAACTTTAGAATTCCACATTCATTTTCTGATTTGTAATTTCAATGGAAATGTCTTTGCTGTCCGTGTAGCATCGTAAGGTGGTACGTGCGAGTGCACACACACACACACACACACACACACACACGCACACACGCACACGCAGACACACACACACACACTCAGACACACACAGAGTCACTGAGAAGAGTGCATTGAAGAGAAAACAGACAATTAACACTTCAGATCGTTTCCGATGTTAGAAACTGCAACTTAATTTATTTTCAATATTCATCTGGAATGAAATTAAAAGGTTCGCCTGGTAATGAATAACTGTAAACATACAAATATTATATTGATTTTCTACAGATTAGGGCCCACAATTAAGAGAGATTGTTGAAAGTGTACCAGCTGCATCCAAGTTGTTCAGAGCAGAGTATGCAGAAGCAAAACTGATGATTAATATCAACATTTTTTTTGGATATTTTTTGTCTTGGGAATTGAGACATTGCTTAAATCTTATTTTTATAACCAGATAATTTGTTTTAGGGTTTCTAAAAAATGAGAAGTGGTGGATATATTGTTGAAAAGTCGTTTTCCTGTTTACTAGAGTTGAAAAGTGCGGAATAGAGCTTACGTCCGCACAGACAACATTAGTTGGGTGTTATTCTTCTTGTAGGAACTCCGTATAACATAAGTGCATCTCAATGGCTTTGCTTTTCGGGGCATTCTGCCAATCACTGGCACACAGCATCTATTACCGATGCACACCATATTTGGTTCTTATGTAAGTCGATCAAGTTTCTCAAGAACTGAAGAACTTGATCCTTAGCCAGAACCTTAATCTCTCACCCATTATGCTAACCCTAACCCTAAAGTTAACAATTATCCTAACCCTAACCTTAACCCTAACCCTATCTCCCTTCCCCTACTGATAACGCAATCCTAAAATTAAAATCTATGTATCTGTCAATACAGCTGTAATTAGTGTTAAAAGCTTCAAAATCAGCTCTGCAAAAAAAGAAAAATTATTTGCAGCTGGTTAGGATAAAAATTTATGATGCATATCAATATTTCATGTAATGAATCATGACAATGCAGGATAAACAATTTTTCTGTTCCCGTTCTGGTCACTCTGTTTTCACAGTCCAAAATCAGAGCCACTTTCATTTGGCTTCACAGATTTTTTTTATACGAAAGGGAATCTTTGCGGTATCTTTTTCTTATTGTGTCAGTTCTTCCTCCTACTGGGACTTAACTGGGACGACCTAAAGCTGACAGAGGAAGGTGGGTGTTGAGTGGGACTGGAAGTCGCATGCAAGGCCAAATCCCCAGCAGATGGACCCTAAGGGGCTGCCGTGGTGGAGGAAGGTCTTTCCGGAGCAGCGTAACTGCCTGTTCGTGTCCGCAGCTGAGGAGCAAAGCCTGCTGGACACTCCACTGTCGCTCAGATGACTTCTGGAAGGCAGACAGAGTCTCCCTGAGTCAGCGCTGTGCATGAACATGCCTTGGTGTTAGCGCTGACGATGTGGGGAATCACACAGGTGGTGGCGCTGGCGTAGGGGGAGCCACTCAGAAACACATCTGTTGTTCACTCCTCCGTCTCTGTAGATTCTCACATTTTAGCCTTTCGTTGGCAGGCTTTTCCAGAGAGGGTCAGAAATGTGCTTACTGTAAAGAAACTCTCTTTGACATCTTTGAGTCAGAAAGAAAGGTTGAGCTTTACCATAAATCCTCTGGTTGTAAATTTATTTGAACTATTCCTGGAAATGAAGTCAAAGATGTATTCTTCAGTACATTTCTAGGGCAAAAAAAATGACAGCTGGGTTGTTGTCTTTATAGTATTTCTCTGTGTGATACTGAAAATCCTGCTGGAAAATGATGTTTTTGTAAACAGACTGTACCCTGGGCAAATCATTCAGAAGCAAGTCATCTTGGAAAAACATTACAACTAAACAAAGATCCATCCATCCATCCATTTTCTGTAACTGCTTGTCCAATTCAGGATCGCGGAGGAATAAGCAAACAAACAACCAAGCGAATTAATAAAGAAATACAACATGTCCATATATATGCAACTTGTTTTAGAAAAAATAATATGCATGATGTTCTAATGGCAATAATATTATGTTCAAGAACATCCATCTCTTTTCTGTAACCACTCATATTCAGGGTTGTGGGGGGTCCAGATCTCAGAAGATACAGTCACAAAGCAGAGAAGAACCCAGAATGGGGCACCAACCTATCACAGGACACAAACACACACACACACACACACACACACTCACGGCAGAGACATGGACTCTGGTCCCATAGCTGTGAGGTTACAGTGCTCACCACTGCGCCGGCCCACATCCAGATATGATTCTTTCTCATTTTATGAATATGTTCAGCAGCCATTACTGACATTGGATTATATGAGATTCTAATGGCATATTTCTCCATTCCTCCAAATTGGTTCCAATGCATTAAAACATCCTCTTTTTCTGTTTTGAACTAATCTCTGCGACACAGACACAGAGAAGTCATTGCACATACACTAGCAGCCTTGCAATTGGTACAGCCTGCCTCTGCTTATTACCCCTGAGTTAGTGTGGCGCTTGCATGCTGTGGGGGGGGGGGGGGGGGGGATCTTGCCAGGGGGGGGTACCCAACGAACAAATGGGGGCGTCTCCCCCCACGCTTTGGCGCGGGGCACCCCCACCCCCCCC
>JABJVO010000040.1:1726425-1744077 GCA_026770805.1 Boulengeromyrus knoepffleri | reverse complement strand
CCTCCATCCTTCCCTGACCCCAAGCTGTCCTCCATCCTTCCCTGATCCCAAGCTCTGTCCTCCATCCTTCCCTGACCCCAACCTCTGTCCTCCATCCTTCCCTGATCCCAAGCTCTGTCTTCCATCTTTCTCCGATCCCAAACTCTCTCTTCCAAACTTCCTTGTTACATGTCATCATTAAAACTGTCTGATTGACCAATCAAAGGAGCAATATATGGAAGAGCCTTTTGCTGTTGCAAAGCCAGTAGGACCTGCTGTGGCTTGTATGGGTTAATATGTATGAACATAATTGTTGCATGCTAGTGATGTAATTCATGCCAACAGATCATGTGGGGGGGGGGTGGTCTTCACAGTGTGCTTTCTTCAGCCAGCTCATGTTCCACGCAAATGGGTGGAGCAAAAATCCAAGATGGCCGTCTTCTGCTTTGGAATGGCTATCTTTGTTTGGAAAAACTAAAATTTTCCAATTTTTCTGTGGATGCACATGGCACAGTTTTTCCCTTTCAAATCAAAAGTCAGATATTCAACACATATTAATTTATGGAATTAGATGAGAAAAATCTGTATCACTTTACAACAATGGTACAAGAGATAACATTACTTCCAAGCATAATTTCACGTATGAAAAAATCATCAGTTAATACAAGGAATACATCATGAGTCATCAGGAAAATGCAGAAAGCATCCGTGTGTCATTCACACCATAATACAGGGGTAGCATATCAATTGATGCAGTAACTAAGGTGTCCACCTGATGCATTCTCATGAGTTAGTAATCATGTCCATGTGTTCCACATGGTACTTTACACTTAAATGGGCGACTGAACAATGACCCACCACTGCTTCACAGAAAAAGTCCTGCATTCAGCATTATTGAAGCATTAATATTTAATGACTTTGTGGTGTTTATACTGTCATAAAATGGGTAAATTCACTTCTTTAATAATGAAATAATTCAGGAAAGTCATTAATTCAGCAATACTTTATTCAGTGCTCTATCTGCATGGTGCCTTCAAACAAATATGCCTTCAAAATAACACAATCACAAAACTAATGTTCGATTCGTTTAAAACGAAAAAGGTATTCAACTGCAATACTTTATTCCATTCTCAGTCTGCATAGTGCCTTCAAAAAATACGTCTTCAGAATAAAACAATCTCCAAAACAATGTTAAATCTGTTTAAAACAAAAAGGCATTTACTGCACAGTACACAGTCAACAGCTTTGATACTCAGCTTTTGAATACAAAATGCTCAGTAACCACAGTGATAAAAATTTAAGTTTCTTAACTACACTGATTACAGCAGTTATGTAAAAACTTACAGATACAAACTACTAAACACAAAAACATCACCTCAAACAACATACTACAAACAATAAGTTTTTTTTTAGTGCAAATAATTCTGAAACAGGGAACTGAGCCTGAATGTCCTTTAACAAACAAAAAACTCTACTAGACTCTGCCTTATGTCTTACTAGTGTAGCTGTTTCACTTGTATAAGACCTGACAGGCTAGAGAGAGAGATGAGGAATGGAGGCCCAGTTTTTATAAATGTCCAGTAAACATCCTTCTTCCTTCTTTTTGAGTATTGAAGTAGCTGTGGGCTCCTGCTGGCAGAAGCTCCTGCAGGTTTCTGCAAACCGCCTCAGGCTGTCTTTTCTTTTAAACGTCGCCCTGAGTGTTTTGAAAATATCAGGACTGGCAGCTGCGAGCTCGGCGATAGGGGCCTGAGACACGATGGTGTTTCTGTCCACTCCGAGTTTAGCATAAGCTTCAGCTTTGCTAATGTGCTCCTTCTGAACTTTCCCCAACACCATGTTGTAGCGACGGATGGAATCATCTGGAGTTTTTACTGGAGGCAAAGAACACATCCACCATTAATGACAGTGATGCATGAAGGTGATCAAAATGAAAGCAAAAGATTAGGAAAGAATATTCGACAAGCAGTACACTGATCTAAGTGTGCATGAGTATATAAAGGAGAATATGAGGGGTGTGTGTGTATGTGTCTGTGTCTATGTGTGTGTTTGTACCTGTGGGTAGTCAGCAGTGATGAAAGGCTTTGATAAAGACTACAGTGTAAGGAGAAGCTGTGGTGGTAGAAATTAAAATCTGCAAACATCCACGTGTTATTATAATAACAGGGTAACACTTTACTTGATGGGGCATAAATAAGTGCTATTACTTATGTATTTATTAACCAAAAACTAAGTCTTAGTTACAAACTGATCTCATGTTTATTCATCATTAATGAATCATGACATTTTTTATCAAGCAGTTACTATATTTTACTGTATTTGTTAATTCTGCAGACCTGTTAATTCTGTGAACTGAAGGAACAAGTAATAAACTGAAACGCTGATCTCATATTCGTCCATCATTAATGAGTCGTGATGCATCGTTTATCCCAAGTAGCTACTATATTTGTTCATGATTTGTCCTTCAGTATTAAGGGCTGTTACTATGCATTTCTGCCATGTCAAGTAAAGTGTTACCCATACTTTCTACATTTGAAGTATTAAATGTAGAAACAAGTCAGTATATTTTGCTATCAGACGAGCATACCTCTCATTTTCCTAACTTTCTTAGGCTTTTTGGACTTGGGCCGCTTCTTTGACTTCTTCTTTGACTTCTTTTTGTTGTCCTCGGAAGAATCCTCTTCTTCGGAGTACTCCGAGTCCTCGGGTGACTGCGAGGATGAGGAGTCCTCCGTCTCCTGGAGACTCTGCTTCCTCAGCCCCGCTGAGGTCTCCTCCTGCTTCCAAGCTTTGAGCGCCAGAGCTGTTAAGGAACAAAGAGCAAAGGGAAAATGGCAAATGGAACACAGAGTTTCTCAGACAGGATCAACCACTGAGAGGTTATTTACTGGAAATTAGTTATTGTTATTCATTAAGAATTAAATTGTGGTTTTATTCTTATTGTCATACTGACATGAACAAATGGTTTTCTACATAACTTCCAAATTCCATATCATGCCACTTTCAAACAATATAAATAACTGAAAAGCTTTGACTGATATAGCCCTTGACTGTTCCAGTGCCACAGTTCCTGTACACGCACTGGCCACTTTGCTAGGAACCCGGACACTGTAACTCCACCCTTTATCAATGATCACCACATAAACGGTCTTGGCTGGCTATTCATGGACTTGTTAACTGCTCTCAGCCTAGCAGTGATACTGACATGTACAAACCTCCCACAGGTTTGCCGCTGTGTCTCATACAATCATCCCAGCACCTCATTCTCAACATGTCAGAGTCACTGACATGTTGAGAATGAGCCACCACCTAAATGATACCAAGTCAGCTGGGCCCCTGAGGTGAGACACTGACCAGTACAGTACAGCATAGAGGGCGGCTGACAGACTGATCATGACACCAGATGGGTCACAGTCTGTGATTGGACACTTACAAAGTGCAGCAATAAGGTAATTTTTTGTCAAATGGACACTGAGTGTAAGTGTATTTTTTTAAGATCATCTTACCCTCCTTAAGTCTCTCTCTGAGGAAGTCACGGTCTTGCGTGAGCATATCAACCTTCTCCTTTAATGTTGCAATTTCTACCTTCTGGTGTTCTATCATCTGTCTGGCATTCTGCAGAGCCACCTGCAGGGTAGGGGCTTCTGAAAAGAGAAGAAGAAAGTATCAATACATTATGGAAAATAAACACAACAGACTTCAAACAATCCTGTAAGCAAACTGGGCCTAATTAAGCATTTTCCAGCATCACAGGAGGACAATAACTACTAGGTATTCATTTACTTGTGTGTGCATTTAAATATGCCTGTTTAGTCCGTTAAGTAGTAATTTCACTATACTACTCTTAATGAAGCTAAAGCAACAACACAACTTTAAGTTATATTTAAGTAAATGTTATGGCTGTCTATTTTATGTGTTTTTAGACTTTTAGAAAATGTGGTCACACTTCGAGACACAATGTAGCAATATATGCTTATTTAGTGTATTAATTAACCAGTAACTAAGTGTTAGTTACATTCTGATCCCATGTTCATTCATCATTAATCAGTCATGACAATTCATGTATTTCACTCAGGAACTATTAGTTAAGTTAACTAGTTAGATAATAATTAACTAAGTTCCTGCATAGAATACATGAATTGTGATTAATGATGAACTAACACTTAGTAACATTAATTAACCATTAACTAAATTATTTGTGTCCCCTCAAGTAAAGTGTTATAGAAAATATTCTTCATGGGAGACAATAAGGCAACACTACTTGAGGGCACACATATAATGTAGTAGCAGACTTTGCTTATCGTATTAATTAACCTGAAACTAAGTGTTAGCTACGTACGGATCCCATGTTCATTCATCATTAATCAATCATACGTTTCATATATTTTATGCAGTTTCTATATTTGTTCATGATTTGTACTTGAGTAGCAACTGATTTGCTGAGTTTCATGTGTTACTGGAAAAAAACATAACAATACATGGTTTACCTTCGTCTGTAGTCTTTTCACCCCAAGAAGTTGTCGGTTGGTCAATCTGGCATTGGCGTGCTGTGGTTGAGTGAAAATAATAATAATAATAATAATAATAATAATCACAATAAACCTGAAGAAATACTCTACGTAGAATACAGTTAATGAGAATGCATTCTGGCATGCTTTAAAAATGTTGACTGTCTAATGCCAAACATATCACCTTTTCTACTGTCTGGTCCTGCTGTGATTTTATCAGCAGGTCGCTTTGTTGCAGCCTTCCTCTCTGTGGACATATCTGAAAGGTTTCATAAGGATATTCATAAATACCTCAGTAGGACAGTAACAGTCATGAACTCAACACAGCAGTTTCATTCAGTTATGTTTCTAGGCTGTAAAATTTGCAACATAGTTACAATGGAAATATGCATGTAACACTGAAAATAAAAAGCCTAACACTGTACCTGACGTGGCACAAATACTTAGTAACTACGGAAGGGCAGATCATGAACAAATATAGTAGCCGAGATAAAAGATGCGTCATGTTTCATTAATGATGAACAAACACGAGATCAGTGTTTCACATGTGTTATTCATTACTTGTTCCTGCAGTAGTTCACAAAGGTTTACAGAATTAACAGTACACATACCAACATAGAGTAAAACATATAATAACGTATAGTAACAGATATAGTAACTGCTTGAGATAAAAAAAAATGCGTCACAATTCATTAATGATGAATTAACGTAAGTTCAGTATGTAACCAAGACTTTAGTGGTTAATATACAAGTAACAGCATAAAACTATATTATTTGTGCCCCGTCAAGTGTTACAAAAAATAAATAAATAGTGTAAAAACAATTATGGCAATAAAAACGGCAATATAACAGTGTAGAAATTACACCAACAACAATGCATCACTATTGAAATAACAGCACAGAGAGAACACAAATAGCAATAACAGTTCGTATTTCCCTTGTCATTATAGTTATTGTCAGTAGCAAGTTTGCTAACGTTAGACAGCGAGTGATTTCTGAAAAAAATGGGAGACATAAATTATAGCTATAGGAAATCTGTCAACCTATAAAAGTGACAGGTTTGAGCTTCAGGAAACCAAACACGAATTATGAACTTACAAGATAGATTCGGCTAAACTGTCCAAAATGTTTTAACTTATAACGAGTGTAAATTTAAGCCTCTTTTGCCTGATAATAAGCCGGTGCTATATTAACGCTAGCTTTTCTAAAGTCAGCCAAAGCTAGCGTTACAGTAGCACTGGCTAAGTAACGCCAAAAAATACTGTAATATAATGTAAAAGATAATACTGACTAAACACATACCACACACTGCCGTGTCCCACATGGATGGTGCTTTAAGCTTTCGCTCCCTTGGCTTCCTCGCTAATGCTGCGCTCCATTTACATTCGAGGCCGGAAGTCGGGGCTGGGAATGACGTCACAGCCGCGTTAACCATGTTCGGAAAGCCATTGTTAATTGTTAGCCATTGATAGCTATGCCAGTTGATAAGAACACATTTACGCGGTATTTTGCGCGAACAAACACCGTAGCATCATGTCCACAGAGGCTAAATAGTACTATGTGTACGAATGATTTAATGAGAAACAAATAAGACATAAGTATTATTACACTATACATAACTACAGCTTTCATTTCTGTCGATGAAGGGCGCAGCCATCTTAAATTCTGTAGGCGGGGTTATAGCCAGGTTCATTGATAGCCATTGTTAGCAATAGCAGTTCTAGCCAGGTTAATGGTTAGCCATTGTTAGCAATAGCAGTCCTGGCCAGGTTAATTGTTAGCCATTGTTAGCAATAGCTGATCTAGCCAGGTTAATTGTTAGCCATTGTTAGCAATACCATTTCAAGCCAGGTTCATTGTTAGACATTGTTAGCAATACCAGGTAATAACAACACATTACGCGGTATTGTGTGCTTATGAACGCCATAGCAACATGTCCACAGATAGAGGTTGGACAGTATTGTGTATACAGCCGATTTAATTAGACACCATATAGGCATATGTTACTGAATTTTTTAAGTAAGAAACAACGCATATGCTATATAGAAATTAACTCCATTGGTAACACTTTACATGATGGGGCACAAATACATAATAATGGCTCAGTTACTAATGAAGGACAAATTATGAACAAATAGAGTAGTTACTTGATAAAAGATTAGGATGTTAGGATTCATTAATAATGAACAAACATGAGATCAGTATTTCACATGTTATTCATTACTTGTTCCTTCAGTAATTCCTTCAGTATTTCAAAAAGGTTTACTGAATTATCAGATACAGTAACAAAGATAGTAACTGCTTGAGATAAACCATGCGTCATGATTCAGAATAGAATTGAATAGAATAGAATAGCCACTTCTATTGTCATTCAGAAAATACCACACAACAGTGCACAACAGAATGACATTTCGTTGAATTTAATGCTCACCATCGGCCTGGCAGAGCGTCTGAAATATATATATATATAAAAATGGAATATAAGTGACTTTTTTATTACTTTTTCCTTCACTGGTTCATTCAGTAGTTCACAAAGGTTTCTAGATTTATCAGATATAGTAACACATATAGTAACTGCTTGAGATAAGGAACGTGTCACAATTCATTAATGATGAATTAACATGAGATCAGTATGAAACTAAGACTTTGTGGTTAAAAACAGTCTGGCATTTGAGTGCTGTATGAAGGCACAGTAACACTATACTTCACAGGGTACAAATAATATAGTATTACGCTATTACTTATGTGTTAATTATTTATTAATTAACCCCAAACTCCCATAGAAATGAATGGGCGTTCCCCACAAAGATACGAATACAAATGTGTGGTAGTTATAGAATGCCTGCAAGGTCCTTAAAGTGACTGTTACTCCTTCTAACCTTTCCATTCACATAAGTATATGAGCAGTCAGGTATTAAATACATCCCATAAGTACACCTACTGGAAACAACTTCTATGTTTGTAGCTAACAGGACTAGGAGGGCTATGGGCTGTAAGAGCATGCTGGGGTTCTAGCTGCCGACATCTTGGACCCGACATCCAGCCTGACCACCTGGATCGGCCTGGGCCTGAACCTCGAGGCCGGCCCCCGGTGCCTGTCTCACCCTCCAGGAGATGGCCGTCGGGGGGGTTCTGTCACACCCACCCCGTGAGCCAGCCAGCAGATCAGGGAGCATGCCCTGCATCTGCCCCCAGCCTTTTAAAAGGGCCCCCCCGACCTGCCTCTGGCATTTGCAGAAATGACCAAAGATTTGGCCACAGCAGCCTGACTGTAGATATTGACCCTGTGAAGCCACCAATGAACAGTTTGGTGGACACAGGAGAGTCGAGGTCTGCATTTAATTCCGCAGTGAGTTGGGCAGCTTTCATGTTTTTTGGGTACAATACAGACTAGTACCCAGACATCCCTTTCAGAAGCCTCCTCTTGCGGCCACAGTTACTCCTGTTGTACACGGTCCATCGTTCATGATGGTATGCAGACATTACCCTGGATACTGTGTCTCTCGATACACCACAAAGACTTGCTGTCCTGGTCACAGATGTGCCTGCGAGACGCACACCAACAATTTGTCCTCTTTTGAACTCTGACCTCCCATTATGTTGCGTGGATTGTAATATTTTATGTACAGCTGTGCTAATGCTCTGCTAATTCAACCTGGCTCATGATGTATTTGTTGTATTAACTGATGATTTTTCATACATGAAATAATGCATAATACCATTTCATGTACCATTATTGTAAAGTATTACCCAAATATCATGCAACACAACAGATTTTAATAATATACATTTCTTTAGTTCAAATTGTATTTATTCCATAGTTGAATTCAAATTAATTTGAATTATTCTGGGTTCATCATTTGAGTTGGCAGACTGTAGACGACTCTGAGCCAGAGGGCCTGTAGCTGAGCTCCGGCACAAGCTGGACAGCTTTGCTATCGTTGTCTTAGTGTATTTTTAAAATCCTGACCAAGTTTTTGAAGACTAGGCGGGATACTCTGATGGAGACTATAACAATTTTTATGTATTGATCTGAACAGCAGAAGAAATTAAGGAGAAAGACACTTTCTTTGGCAGATGCCATTAAAGCAATGCTCGGGTAATAGGAGACCGTGAGCTTGTGCAGCCAGGGATGGAAAAGGTACTAAAAATCACACTCTGTCGAACGTACTGTTACTGTCACATCCGCAGTGCAGACAAGCGGGTGGACATAGGAGTGATCACAATTGGGAAGTAACACGAGGTTACGAGGGGGGCGTGGCACACACGAGGATCGGACGAGTCGGGCGTGACAGATACGTCAAAAAATGATGTAACATTTTTTTTTTTATTGCATATTTACAGCATTTGTTATAATCAGAATGTTTTCAAATACACTTTAATTTCCCCTCTTGTGCTCATAGTCCTTGTTTCCTTGTCTAATGTGGTATTTAGGCTGCAAATAATTTTACCTTCACCCCCCCCCCCCATCCTTTTACTGCTGTCAGGTTTGTGCACGATATTTTAAATCAATCAGCAGTAATGAGTCTCAAGGCCATTCAGTAGGTGCCAAAGACTGGCACTCACTGTGACAGACCACGAAATACTCCTGATATAACGACTTCTCCCTGAGCACCGTCACAGCAATGTGTTCAGTCCCTGGCATTTTGCCAACGTAGTGGATTGACATTTGTGAGGTTCCGCATAGTTGTAGTTAATTTAGCTTACATCATTCTTATAAAAGAGCCACTGTACATTATTATTATTCAGTGTGTTGCTGGTTAATAATAAGTAATATACTTGGTGATTGTTGGGCTAATGTGCGGTATATTTAAATTCAAGCAAAGCCTTGGTTTTCAGCAAGTGGTTACGAAGCGGAAGTGTCAAGGCTGTAGCTGTACATGCCGCATACTGCAGTTCTGGACAGAGAAATTTATATTCTAAATGGAAAAGTAAGACAGATGGATCACAGGAGACCGGGCAAAATTGAGGTAGCAGATTTCCTGTATCTACAAACCACAGATCTCCCCAGAGCCCTCCTACAACCGCATGGCCCACAAGATGCTGTTTCCATGTTCTCCGCTGACTCTAGCTGTGCTTGGAGTAAATCCAGGTCCTCCATTTACTCAATGCTCCTTAGGATTGTTATCTGCTGTGCACTTTCTCCTGAGATTTGCAATGATCTCTAGACCCAATTTTGAAATTCTATATGACTGTCAAACATTTGTCTTTAAATCTGCTCTTATTAACTGCTGTATAGTTGTAGGGAAGTTATGGGCTTTGCTAAATTGCAAAAGCTAAAGTAGTATATGCTGTAAAGTTTCTGCCATGCATTGCAATTAATATTTAGGTTTTCTATGTTATAATAAAACCGCTGAATCTATGTATGTCCTCTTCTGATTCGTTTGTACTCTATGCACACTGGAAGCAAAGAGAAAGATGAGAAAGTCTCTGAATGTGTCACATGCCCAGGTAAGGCCAAAAGCCTGTTTTTCCACTTGAGCATCTCCTCCCAATTGGACATGCCCAAAACACGTTTTCAGGGAGGCTTCTAGGAGGCATTCTGGATTGATGCCCCACCAACTCAAGCCAGAAAAGACACCCTGTGAAGGGAACTCTCTGTTGCTTGTGTCCACATTCTCATTCTTTTGGCCACTACCCAAAGCTCATGACCATTGACGAGGGTAGAAAATAGAGCTACCGCGATTACTTGATTAAACTCGATTACTCGATTATTGAAAAGCATCCATTAAGATTCTCCTTTTTGATTTCTCAGCAATATAGTGGAAGGAAAATGGTGGATAATGGATAAGGGGTCTAATAAAAAGCGAGAGCCTCAGTTGTGTGGAAGCACTCGACATTAAAAGTGATTAAAAATGCAGTCGTCTGTTAGTATTGCAAAGCAGAACTTAAAATATCACCACAGAACAACTGAAATGCAAATACACGGACAAAAGTACTGGGACACACCTCTTGATCATTGAATTCAAGTGTTTCATTCAGACCCATTGCCACAGGTGTATAAAATCAAGCACCTAGCCATGCTGTCAGGTTTACAAACATTTGTGACTGAATGGGTCATTCTGAAGTGCTCCGTGAATTCAAGTGTAGTACTGTCATAGGATGCCACCTCTGCAATAAGTCAGTTCGTGAAATTTCTCCCTTGTAAGACATTCCACAGTCAACTGTGTTTATTGCAAAGTGGATGTGTTTAGAAACAACAGACAATCAGCCACGAAGTAGCAGACCATGTAAAGTAACAGAGAAGGGTAGCTGAATGCATGTAAAATTCACCAGCATTCTATTGACTCAATAACTGCAGAGTTGTAAACTTACTTTGGCATTAACTCCAGCACAAACACTGTGCCATTCCATGGCTGAGCAGCTGCATGGAAGCCTCACATCACCAAGCGCAACGGCAAACATCAGATGCAGTGATGTAAAGCATGCCGCCACTGAACTCTGCAGCAGTGGAAATGGAGTGAAGAATCATGCTTCTGCCACGACCAATGGGAAATGCCAGGATCTGCCAGCCATCCCAGCTGAATCCTTGGACCTCCAGATGGTGTTCAGTAAGTTTTGAGCTGCCTCTCTACAGTACCTCTGCACCGCCCATATGACTGTATGATAGACCTGCTTCTGGGTACTATGCCTCCCAAGGGGTGTATGTACTCACTGTCTGCCCCTGAACAACAGACTATGAGGAGTATATCAGCGACTCACTTGGCATCATTCCACCTTCACCTGCAGAGGCAGGGTTCTTTTTTGTGGAAAAGAAAGATGAGTCCCTCCGCTCATGTGTAGATTACAGAGGCCTTAACGATATCACAGTTAAGAACCATTATCTATTGTTGCTGATGAACTCGACGTACTTCAGCGGGCCACCGTTTTCACTATGCTAGATATATCTGCAATGTGTTCCACTTGGTCCGGATTAGGGAAGGTGATGAATGGAAAATGGCCTTTAACACACCCATTGGGTACTTTGAGTATCTAGTCATGCCGTTTGGGTTCACTAACAAACCTACATAAAGCTTTTTTTTGCTTATTTAGATGATGTTCTGATTTTTTCTCAGAAAGAACAAGACTATGTTCAACATGTCCACAGAATGCTGCAGTGACTCCTCCAGAATAACCTGTACATGAAAAATGTGAGTTCCCTAAACATACAGTTTCCCTTCCTGGGTTTTGTCCTCACAGGAGGGTCGATCCAGGTGGACCTGAGTAAGGTAAAGGCTGCAGCTGACTGGCCACATCCTTATAGTACAAGGACTTACAGTGTTTTCTGGGCTTTCCAAATTTGTACAGATGTTTTATCAAGCCAGGATTAGTCATTTTTTGTAAAGCTGTTTCATTTTGTGCAGGGCGTATAACCTTCCTATTGGATAGTTGGTCGGTTTAAGGATTTCTTTGTACATCCATCCACAGTGATATGTAGAGGCCAGGGTGGACATATGATGGTGCTTCTAGTAAAGTTTGGTCCTCAAATGTCTTCCTCGCAAATCAATCAAAATCCACCTAGCATCCTTAATTTCTCACAATAGAAGAGAAAATTTCCAAATCTCAGTGCATTTTTTGTGGTTTTGAACAGTAGTCAGGCTTCCGCTTATTCTCTCAGTCACACTGCAGAGTTCCCACTAACCTTTCACTTCTGTGAGCCCCTTATTCTCACAGTCACACTGCAGAGTTCCCACTAACCTTTCGCTTCTGTGAGCCCCTTATTCTCTCAGCCACACTGCAGAGTTCTCACTAACCTTTCGCTTCTGTGAGCCCTTTATTCTCTCAGCCACACTGCAGAGTTCTCACTAACCTTTCACTTCTGTGAGCCCCTTATTCTCTCAGCTACACTGCAGAGTTCTCACTAACCTTTCACTTCTGTGAGCCCTTTATTCTCTCAGCCACACTGCAGAGTTCTCACTAACCTTTCACTTCTGTGAGCCCTTTATTCTCTCAGTCACACTGTAGAGTTCCCACTAACCTTTCGATTCTGTGAGCCCCTTATTCTCTCTGTCACACTGCAGAGTTCTCACTAACCTTTCACTTCTGTGAGCCCATTATTCTCTCAGTCACACTGCAGAGTTCTCACTAACCTTTCACTTCTGTGAGCCCCTTATTCTCACAGTCACACTGCAGAGTTCCCACTAACCTTTCACTTCTGTGAGCCCCTTATTCTCACAGTCACACTGCAGAGTTCTCACTAACCTTTCACTTCTGTGAGCCCCTTATTCTCACAGTCACACTGCAGAGTTCCCACTAACTTTTCGCTTCTGTGAGCCCCTTATTCTCTGTCACACACCAGAGTTCTCACTAACCTTCTGCTTCTGTGAGCCCCTTATTCTCTCAGTCACACTGTAGAGTTCTCACTAACCTTACACTTCTGTGAGCCCTTTATTCTCTCAGCCACACTGCAGAGTTCCCACTAACCTTTTGCTTCTGTAACATTTCAGATGTCAAGGTTAAGCTTTCCTGTTTGGGAAGGTCGCCTGTTTTGTCTCTTGCTCACTTTCTGAAGTTAGCCTGAAACAGCTTGACAAGGTTAGCATCTCTTTAAATAATCTGATAAATCAATCAGTACTAGTCAGTTTTAATAACAGATTATTGTAATAACAAAAATACATTATACAGACCACTGAGAAATTGAATTAAACATAATACACTAACAAATCTAATTAAACTTTACAACAATAAATGGGTAAAACCATGTCAGGGATAACCATGCTTTATATTTTTGCCTGTGAAAATGAATAGATAATTTTCATGTGTTTTCATCTATTTAGAATAATTATCTATTCACATTTAGTTATAGTCATCTTCTCCTAAATTTATTGTGGATTTAAAAAAAATATATATCTATAACTGTATGGACAAATGTACTAGGGCACCTGGCCATTATACCTATAGGAACTTTTATGACATCCCATTCTAAATCCATAGGCATCAAAATGGAGTTACTGGAACAGAAAAGGGCCTTCCCCAAACTGTTCCCGCAAAGCTGGAAGCATTGTCCAAAATGTCTTGGTATGCTGAAGCATTAAGAGTTCCCTTCACTGGAACTAAGGTTCCTAGCCCAGCCACTGAAAAACAACCCCATACCATACCCCTCCTCCACCAAACTTTATAGTTGGTACAATACAGTCAGGCAGGTAACGTTCTCCTGGCATCTGCCAAACCCAGACTTCTCCATCAGACTGCCAGACAGAGAAGCGTGATTCGTCACTCCGCAGAACACGTTTCCGCTGCTCCAGAGTCCAATGACGGCCTGCTTTACATCACTCCATCTGATGCTGGGCATTGTGGTTGGTGATGTGAAGCTTGCATGCAGCTGCTCAGCCATGGAAGCCCATTCCATAAAGCTCCCAGCGCACAGTTTCTGTTCCGGGGTTAAAGCCAGGGAAGCCTGGGACGCTGCAGTTATTGAGTCAACAGAGTTGGCACCTTCTACACACTGTGCACCTCAGCACTCGGCGACCCTGCTCACTTTACTTGGTCTGCCACTTTGTCACTTTGTCAAGTTTATGTTTGTCCATAAGGCTTCCGCTTTTGCAATAGCACCACTTGCAGCTGACTGTGGAATATCTAGCAGAGAAGAAATTTCAGGAATTGACTTATGGCAAAGGAGGCATCCTGTGACAAGTACCACGCTTGAATTCACTGAGCTCTTCAGAACGACCCATCCTTTCAGAAATGTTTATAAACCTGACTGCATGGCTGGGTGCTTGATTTTATAAACCTGTGGAAATGGGTCTGAATGAAACATCTGAATTCAGTTATTAAGAGGTGTGTCCCAATACTTTTGTCCATATAGATAGATAGATAGATAGATAGATAGATAGATAGATAGATAGATAGATAGATGATACACACTTGCAAAGTATCTCTGTGTTTTCTTTGATGAAATATCAGTGCTTCTGTCATTCAGCCAATCAGATATTGCCCAACTAGGGATAAAGTACTGAAACCAAATGTACGTGTGAATCATCAAAACGAAAGCTATCAGTGTGAGTTATTTTGTTTTAAAAAGAAAACAGAAACTTTCTGGTGCATTTCCTGGTTCTTCACCCATAATAAGAATCATTGAACCATCCTCCATAGAACAGCGTTCCTATTATGAGTGTCTTCCCTCGAGAATCATGAGGAGTTAAAACTGCTCACATCTACTCTGGGTTTGTTTGTGTATGTTTTGCTAATTTCCATGAGATTTCTTTGCCTTAGGCACATAAAAAGTCCCTGATCTTAGTGTTATGGAGGAATACATGGCTATTAATTGCATTATTTACTTCTATTGCAAGATTTAGACCCTGCACTGATTAAATCAGTAAAAACATAACATTGTTTAAGAATTAAATGTACTGATTGAGTTTGGTAACACAGCACATTATTATACGTATTAGTGTGAGTATATAAGATAAAAGTGTAAAGTCACAAGTCTATGTCCGGTGCCAGATTTTGTGATTTTTTTACTTTGAATGAACAGAACAAGTTATAAATCTCTAATACCAGTACAGCTGGTTTAATATAAGGAAACATGGACTCTGATCAGATTTTTATATGACTTTCATTGTACTTTTTACAAATTTGGACGAGTGTTGGAAAAACAGTTATGCTCCCAAAGGTCTTTCTAGAAGTACAAAACACAAAAAAAGTCTTCTCAGATCATTCAAGGATGTACCACTAAAACAAGTCTTGGCCACCAGGTGCACCAATGGAATTCTTTACTTCAGTCTCTATGGAAAATGTCTGTTTTAGCCACATGTCTTTTAATCACGCCGTAAGACCTTCAGCGCTGATGCTGCTTCATGACATAAAGGCTCATTAGGCTCATGAGAGCTACCTGCACGTGGGGGAAAGTACTAGCTGAGGGCCCACAAGCCCGATGTTCAGGCTGTGCTGCTCGTTAACAGCCGGATGCTCCCAGCTGCTGCGGAGATTAACTGGGACATTTCTGGCCTTTGTCACCTTCCTCCAGTCATTCATCGACAGAAACTGTATAAGCAGCAAATCCCTCTGTTCTTGTCAATAATGGGGGAGGGGGAATTTGACCTTTTTTTCTTTAATCATAATCTGTGCCTACAGACATAGAGTTCAATGACAAAGTGCTTATTTGGACATTTCTGAGACCCTACAGAAACCATTTTTATTCTCTAACTTCACATAATGGCGTGCTTTCCTCTTGGTAAGTCATCTTAAGGATCTGTAATGAACAGTATTAGAAAGGAAATAATGGCTAACAATATAAAAATGTATCCACAGGTGGCTAATTCAGGTCCAGAAAGATTTTGTTTCGACCAACCAGTTCAGAATAAAGAGTCACAGTCACAGGGTACTCAACTGGTTGGTTTAACTTCCCACCTCTAAATACATCTACTAAAAATTGCTTAATAATAAGCTTATTGTCACGTTGCAGGTAAGGATGGAAGCGGAGGCAGTCATGGGGAAATCCAAAAGGGGCTTTATTAAATAAAATTACCTGCAGGGCAAAAGGAAATGGACCTCGAGGGGTCAAAATAGGGTAGGGAGGATAAGATGAGGACACAAGGCACACTGGGGAGCACATGCAGGCAGCAACATCAATGACTGGACTGGGGAGCTCGAGATAGGGAGGCACTATATACATCACTGACAAGGGAGCAGACGAGAGGCACCTGGGGTGATCCACACGAGGGCTGTGACGAGAGGCAGAATTAAACAAGTAACAGATGTGGCTCATTAGAGCCACACAAGGGAGAGAACGAGGGGGAAGGGATGCCGGGCGTCACACTTATTGCTTTAGTATTCATGGCTACAAATCTGTTTACATTCTGGAACAAGTATCAGGTTATTTAAATTAGAAAATATAAACCAACTGGTAATACCTTTTAATTGTGTCTTGCTCTTTTCCCCGAGACAGAAATGCAATGTTCAGTTTTTAAAAAGCAATGATTTGGAAACATGCAGTTGTGTTGCAAAAAGAAGCCAACAGATCAATAGGCCCCACTGAGTAGTAGCTGTTTGCTTTGCCACCCCCCCATTCTGTTTGATTCTGTACAGGTCTGGTGTCAGGGGCTTGGCGGGGCTGCAGGGGCCCATCAAGAGCCCCGAATATGTCGCCGGGTTCCTAGCTGTGATGCGTACACGAGGGCAAGCCCCCGAAGTTCTTTCTTCTGAAAACAAAGCACACGGTTCTGTGACCCCTCAAGCACACAGACAGAGCGGCTCAGGAACCCGGGAACGATGTGGACGGCTTTTTAAACAGCGACATGGATTTTCCACATAAACCAGAACATAAATACAAACAGCAAACTCCATGCTGTTGCCCTGGACAGTCTGGAGTGCAGCCACCATAACAGTCAGTGTTCCTTTGAACAGCCCCTACAGCGAGCGTCGTATTCCGATACCTGCTAAAACGCTCCAGTGGCGCTCCGCTCTGCCCGCCGTGATTTACACGCCGCCCAGCCACACTGAAAACTTCTCCTGGGCTATTTAATCTCTTTTTCAAAAATCGAAAGGGTTTTTTTTTTTACTGATCAGGAACAATTTGAACTTAGTTTCAAAAAACAGCAACATGATATGACTGCTCTCTCGCCGTATCTTCCTTAGCTAACTGTGAATTGCTGTTATTTTATCCAGTAGTTAAATAGCATTTTGTGATGGACAGTAGCTACACAAAGAGAGATTAAATTAAATTCAGCCATCTTTTAAATAGAATAGCGAGACTTTATTAATCCCTGTGGGGAAATTCTTTTCAATTCTTTTTTTTCAATTCTTTTCACTTCACCCCATCTTACCCCATCAGACCCATATGCCGGTGACAGCGAGCTTGGGGGTCACAGTGCCGGGTCAGCCAGCATGTGGCAGCCCCGGAAATGGGGGCTAACAGCCTTGCTCAAGGGCCCACAGATGTGTCACTATTCAGAAGAAGCCAGGCTGGAACCAGCAACCTTCTGAACACAAGGAGGTTTAGCCTGCTGAACCAAACACTACCCCCTGAGCCCCTCTGATAACCACTGATCCCTGTAAGCGTGCCAGTGATCCTGGACCCTATCCCGGCCAGTATAAGGCACAGGACTGGGGTACACCCTGGACGGGATGCCAGTCCATCACAGGGCACTGGGCCAGGGTACACACTGGATGGGATGCCAGTCCATCACAGGGCACTGGGCCAGGGTACACACTGGGTGGGATGCCAGTCCATCACAGGGCACTGGGC
>JABJVO010000040.1:1678614-1698997 GCA_026770805.1 Boulengeromyrus knoepffleri | reverse complement strand
CTGTACCCGCTTTTCCTTTGCAGGGAAATGACCTTCCATAACCCCTTTAATTCTCCCCCTCACGGTTTTTTTACAAAACATACGATCCACCACCCCCACCCCCCCCCCCCCCCCCATATTCTCCCCATGTTCTCGTGTGGATTCCTCCAGATTCTCAGGTTTCCTCCCACAGTCCAAAAAACATGCTGAGGTTTAACTGTTAAGTTGCCCAATTGCCCTTAGGTGTGAATGGTTGGCACCCCCGCTCCAGGTTGTTCCCCCCCTTGTACCCATAGCCTCTTGGACAGGCTCCAGACCCCCCCCACGACCCTGAACAGCACAAGCGGTTACAGAAGATGGATGAATGAATGAATGAATGAACAGATAGATATATTGAACGTAGATTTGGGTACGGACGTTAGGGACATGTCCCTCCCAATAGTGGGAGCACTGTGTGTGTTTAGGGTGGTGGGGGTTCAGGACTGATTTGGTCCCTACCAACATTCAAACCAAACCTACACATTTGGGTGTCTCTGTGACTCTCTGCCAACAGCTGGCCCAGGGTGAAAGAGTTTTCCAGTTTTCCAGTGCAAGACTGTGAAGGCTGTGGCCCAGTGTGCGGCACTGTGAAGGCTGTGGCCTGGGGGCAGCAGGGCCATGGATACCCTTGCAGATTCAGGGGGCCCAGTACAGTACCTTAACAGGAGCCCCTAAATATGTTTTGTCAGGGGGCCCAGAATCTCAAAGAACACCACTGTCTGAGCCACGCACATGCAATTTAATATAAATAAAGATTATAAATAAAAATAAATAAAGAAACCAGCCTGCTTTCACTTGACTCATCCATTGGTGTGAAGGGAATATGAAATTATGAAGTATAGTCGTTAAGGAGATTGTTTGCGTGTTAGTTTGTTACAGGGCCTGCACCTCCATATGAAAATATGCTGCTGGAGAACTTTCTAGGGAGATGTTTCCAGCAAACACCTGGATCTAATGGAATGTCTATAGGCAAGATGAGAGCATTTGCTAGTTTTAATGACCTAAATAACACAAATTGCATGTGATCTGATGAGAATTAGCCAGCCTTGTGTATTACATCAGGCCTGCAAGCCAGCTCTTCCTGGAGCAAAACAGGAGATTATCTGTGTTTTATGAGTAACACAATGCTTGCTGTGAATTCTTCTGTTTGATTGCATAAAAAGTAAAAAGCACATAAACGTTAATTGTTATTGTGTTTTTCTTGAAAACATCCATCCATCCATCCATCCATCCATCCGTCTTCCTGCTGTATATCCTGTAATGGGTCATGGGAGCATAGGGTCTATTTCTGATTTTATTTTGATGTCATTTTTTTGAGACGCTGGTCGCACTTTCTCTGGTGTCAGTTGCATTTTTTCCTCATCATAAATGCATCATAATAATATAAACAAAAGCAAAAAAAACAATAGTCAAGCATTGCATTAACTTCATAATGGTTACATTCATATAAAAACATGTTGATTTGATAAAAACAGGGGTTGATTTGAGAATTCAGTCAATTCAGCCTTCAGTCAGTGTATTTGATATATGATTTTTATAGTGGAATAAGCTTCATCAGGCTCAGTCAAGGGTGATTAATTAAAAGCCGCAGTTTGCAAGCCCTGAACTGGTGTCAGCACCAGAAATCAGAACCTGTTTTTAATAATGGGAAATGTTTATAGTGAAATTCATTGGTGCATTTCTTATTGCATCTTCTGTCGCATAGCCTCTGTTGACATGAGACGTGGCTGTGGGGTCTGCGCCCTCACTGCACCACGCCATGCAGTGGGTGACCGAGCAGAGGTGACCTCCCTCCGTCCAGCTCCAACTGGACAATAAGCACCTTTGAATTATGGGCTGTGCTCCCCTTTCCACGTTTTGTAACCTTGGCTACATTTGCATCCCCATTGCAGCTATTCCACTTCCTTCTTCACAGATCCTGTGGTTTCCCAAAGCCCTTAATGCCAGTTAATTACACATTTACAGTGCTGACACATCACATTAAATGAAACCTCACCAGCCAGCACCAGTGACTTCAGCATTAAATTAGTTTCACTGTTCTGTTAAATATATGGCAATGGGCATTATGTCATTATTCCTGTTATATTTTAGAGAGTTTTATATAGATTACTTAAATTAAAGGCTTTTTTCCCTACAGATTTGAAACAATGGATAGCATTGGCAAAGCAGTATGACGAATACCTAAGAAGAGGTTGTGTATCCACTTAAACAGACAATGGTCTCCATTACTTTCCCTGTCGCAGAGCAGTTCTCTGTAGGATCGCACTGATCATCTGACTAATTCCAGCTGTTCTCCCAGTACTCTGAGGCGTGTATTCCGAGGGCTCACCCACACCTCCCAGCATCATCACATGTGTCTCCTGAGGGCAGAATTCCAATCCAGCATCGTCCATGTGCATCCGTGGGGGTGACAGCCATACGAATGGGGGACAGCTTCGCGCCCATTGCGTGAGGCAGCAGCGATGTCGTAAGGCTTCGCCGTGATTTTTGCGAGCTTAAGCGAAGACAGCTGAGCCATGAGCGCCTGCCTTCCTGCTTCGCTCCTGGAGTCGGACTTGTGGTTCACACCCGGGTCTCCACCTCCTCTCCGGGGCTGTTGCACTGTAAAGGGATTCTGGAAAATCTGGTGGAAGACATATAATGTACACTCAGTGGCAAAAAAAAGTTAAGCACCCAGACGGAGTGCTGGAAACAAAATGAATCTGCACGTGGTGAATGGTCATGTGACTGTATCGCAATGATTATAATGTGAGATCAAACGCACAACAGAGTCGGCAGTATGGGCACACTTCTGGTCCCAGGTCAGTAGGGTGTGGCACCCCCCCGGGCTCGGATACATGCGGCGATATGGTGCGGAAGGGAGTCGTACAGCTATTGTGACTGACCCTGGAGATCCTGCAGATTGGCACTGGGTCTGAGTTGACATCCGAGCTGATCCCACACATGTTCGATTGGAGAAAGAAGGGGGGACCTGGCTGGCCGCAGGAGGACCTCAACATGATGCAGGCAGTCCATAGACACACATGCCATGTGTGGACGGGCGTTGTCTTGTTCAAAGACTGTCGCAGGGTGCTGTCTCAGGCGGGGTAAGACATGCGGACGCAGGATGTCACTGACGTAGCGCTGTGCTATCAGGGTCCCCGAATCTCTACCAGAGATGACCTGAAGACATACCCTATGGCTCCCACACCATGATGTCATACCCTATGGCTCCCACATCATGATGTCATACCCTATAGCTCCCCACACCATGATGTCATACCTATGGCTCTCCACACCATGATGTCATACCCTATGGCTCCCCACACCATGATGTCAGGAGTAACACCGGTGTGTCTCTCCACAACTCTCCATGATCGCTGAACATGGTACGACGGCACTTGTCATCAGTCCATGCCTCCCGGTTACGGCACCCCTCCAAACGCAGCCGTCTCTGCCTGGGACAGTGAACCTGTAGTCTGGCTGATGCTAATCATCGAGACTCGGTGCCGGATGACATGGGGTGTTGTAGAAAGTGTCATACCTGTGTCCGGATGGCAGGCACAGTTGTCATGGGGTTCTGTAATGCTTGGTGCACATTACGACGATCCTCCCTTGGTGTGGTCTGTCTTGGGTGACCGGAACCTTCACGATGTGTGTGGGTGCCCTCACATGCCCATGGGCTCCAACATCAGGAAACTGTGACATCTGCCCCACATACCAGGCAATGCAATGCAATGCAACCCCTATCAAACTTCGTCAAGTGCTGGTAATCCTAGCTAATGCGTCTATGAGGCATCCTCTGTACCTGGTGACTAGACATGCTAGCTCCTTGCAAATCGATTCATTTACATACCCATCGCTGATCTGCACGTGAACCAAATTACACCTAAATATGTTGGTGGCTTAACTTTTTCTGAGTGTAGATTAACAGGCTTTTCAGATGTGCTCTGATCCTGTCAATCAAACGTTTCATTCATCCATCGACTGGTGGCGCAGTACTCCGAACCAATCACTGAGTTCAACAAAATCCCTGTTTCTGAAGTCGTCACAACAAAAACGTGAAAATATGTTATTTGATAATCTAATCTTGGACAGGTCTGGTGCAATGGGCCATAGTCAAAATGAATGGACTTTGATTTAAGTATTTTTGTGGTACTGGTGAAGTACACTGCATCTGATATATCAAAATAAATCCAAATATGGATCCAAACTACACTTGTCTTGCGAATGTGGAAGTAAATACAGTAGATAGGGTTTAAAATGTCTGTGACCTCAAACTTCCTGCTTGTAAATAACTGTAAATAATCCAGGCCTTTCGATTTGCATGCCTAGTGTCATCAGAGCACCTTTACACATCTGTTCCTGCGCACGAACATAACAGTGAATATACTTCAGGATGAATGGGGAACTTGGCTGGTCTTCAGGAGGACAACAAGATGTAAACTTATCACAAAACTGTGAGACCTTCCTTTCAAAACACGATCTAGTGTCTCCCTGGCAAGACAAAACAGGTCTGAGCAAGAACAACAACAACAACGCAAAAGCAACCACAACATTTTATATTTTTTAAATTCACAAAATCCTTCATAAAAAAACCTTGAGAATCTTTCTTACCGTGCCATTCGTGTAAATAACCGATTAATGCTTAGGCTTCCCTAGCGTGCTTTAGTTACACCATCTGACATCTTCATGTTGCAGTTTTTCCACAAAACACAGGGGCTATTTTCTATTAAGACTGAGACTGTAGGCTAAACAGTCGCTAGAAGGGCTTTATTGTGTTTTATGGATGCTTATCCCTATAGCCAGGTGCTGTTTTTATGCATTTCAGGATTTTTAGGATGTGAGAAATGTGAACCGTGTCTTTTTTTGGCCCAGTTTACCTTGAATTGCCGTATCTACTACTTTGCTATATGGGTGCAGGCCAGAAAGAGAGAGCAGCCGAACGGAAACAGTAAATTGTTCCACAGGATGATCATCTGAGTGCTGTATGTGAGCTGTACGCCCAAGCAGAAGAAAACGACAGAGAGTCTGCCTGGAACTGAACTGCAAGCAGCCGCTAACACAAATGTTTATATGTTTAAAATTCCTGTATATTTGTAAAAACTTAACAAACCAGTTAACTGAGAGCAAAATAACCGTTGTCTCCATTTTGGATTAGTTTTTGTTTTTACTGCTAGCTGGTATTTTCACTACAGCATTATTTTCTTGGATGCACATACAGTGCAAAACTGAGATAGAACCAATGTAAAATGACCAGTGAAAGGGCATATTTCATTTACACACTTAGTGAATGTAACCATTTTTCTTTCCCCTTTTGCTCTAGGGAAATCATGTGCAGACTCACTGAACTCTGGGTAAGGACCTTCCAGGCTGGGATCCTTAGGCAAGACACATGGTACAGATTAAATAAAGATGGAATAATGGAAGTAAATTTGGATATCATGACACATGCAGGTTCCTGTTAGTTCATACGTTCTGAGCCATTGTTTGTTGTGTTGTTTTGTTGTTGTTGTTTTGAACTTGTTCTAATGAAGATTAAGTGTTATGCAATGTATTCCACATGAAAATCTAATGTGATTCACATTGAAGAGTATTTTCATGCCTCATCAGTGCTTAATAATTGTATTATACACCAAGTAATTTGGAGGAAAATATCAGTTTTGTGCCTTTCAAAAATTATTAGAACCACTGAAAAATTCAAGACCATCATTATTAACACATTACTATGGTAAAAGCAGGACGCTGCCTGCTTTAAAAGCATTTGTGCAAAACTCCAACAATACTACAAGAACACTTCAACAATACAACAAGAACACTCCAACAATATTACAACACTCCAACAACACTTCAACAATACAACAAGAACACTCCAACAATATTACAACAACACTCCAACAATACTACAGCAATACCATCTGCCGATTTGTTAGCTTTTCTCTATGAATTATGCAGTGGTTATGCACTGTACAGTTTAATCTGAGCACTGCTAATTTTTCATGGGAATAGGTTATTTGCTTTAAATGGCCAGTTTAGAAGTATCAATAAACACCTTGCTTGTATCTTATTTTGAAGTAAAAAAAGAATTCAGTACTAAATCGTATCAAACTATGATGCAAAGGTGGAGATTTCAGGTCCAGAGAGCAGAAATCCAGACCAAGATTTTGTTTCAACCAACAAGTTTAGTATAAAGAGTCACAGTCAGAGAGTACTCAACTGGGTGGTTGGAACAAAATCTTGGTCTGGATTTCTGCTCTCTGGACCTGAAATCTCCACCTCTGCTAAGATGAATCAAAACTGAAAGAGAATGAGGCTTGACTGCCAGATTTGACTCTCTGGTATTGCATTTGATGATGTCTCGTCTGCTTTGTAAATGATGAAGCTGATTTTACGGTTAATGTATTCCATACGTCCATATCAGAACAGGAGTATAGCTAAGGGCCTGAGACGCCTTCGCTTGCCTTAGCTGTTTGGGAACTGGCTCTCTTATCTGCTTTGTCTCATTCTGATTTCTGTTTAATATCCAACGTCAACATTTGCAGGAAACGGTTGCTGGGGAACCTTGCATGCACCAATCTGGCAGTTGTACATTTGTACCAGCATCAAGAAGGAAATGTGTAGTGACAAATGTTCAGTTTAGAAGTGGTTGTTGCTTAGATACCTGCAAAGGGTCAGTATACTTGCATGGTCCAGGAGGAAATTACACATATGTTTTTTCAAGCATATCTGAAGTAAATTGCAAAAACAGGGAATTATGTGTTCTTGAAAAACCTCTCTTATACCAAATGGGTAATTCTTGGGGCTTGGGATGGTGCTGTGGACATTTGTTGCTTCGCTGGATGGACATAGTGGTTTACAGAGTCCAGGATAACGGGAATCGTCCACATACCCTCATGGTAAACACATAATCACATTACATTTCAATGTTTTGATAAGCAAAATGCTTTATTGTATGTATAAAATGCATTTGTGTGCTTTTTTATCTAATTTTTTTTTTTTTAATCTGGACCACAATAGGCACTATAAGCCTTTTTCCGCCTTTGCTGGCTTGTAAAACACGTCGGCACAGCCTCTTTGCCTCTTTGCCTACACAGCCTCTTTGCCTTTGCTGGCGCAGCCTCTTTGCCTACACAGCCTCTTTGCCTCTTTGCCTACACAGCCTCTTTGCCTCTTTGCCTACACAGCCTCTTTGCCTCTTTGCTGGCGTGGCCTCTTTGCTTACACAGCCTCTTTACCTACACAGCCTCTTTGCCGGCGTGGCCTCTTTGCCTCTTTGTCTACACAGCCTCTTTGCTTACACAGCCTCTGCCTCTTTGCCAGCGCAGCCTCTTTGCCGGCGCAGCTCTTGCAGCTCCAGCTGAGACCGAAGCTGATGTTTTTCCAAGGTAATGATGCCTCTTTGTAGAATTGTAGTAAATATGGAGCCTTTGCTAACCATTTCAAAATGTGGTGCAATATCAACATGTTTTAGCCAAAATAAATTAGCTTCAAGGAAACCTATTGAAACAAGCTGTCTGTTCACTTGTGGGGTTAATGAATTCATAGAATATAATTAAACTGTTTTGATTAAGGGAATATAGGCAGGCATATTTGCAAGCATGTCTACAGGCTTATTCATGGAAATCCATAAACCCTTATAATGAGTCTTTTTCTTATTGCCATTTATTACCCCAAAATCGCATTAGGGTTGAATATTCTCCATTTTATTAATTAAAATAGATTAAATGGCATTAAAAGTAATGAAGTATTTGCCAAATAAAGGGATCAAAAGTAAGGAGCTTAATCAAAACACAAAAACTAATTTTAAGCTGGTATTTAATATTAATTACATTGTTACCACAGATTTTAAATGTACCTTTTTGAGTTGAAGTCATGGTTACTTGCATTGTAACCCTATACTGAGCCTCAGAAATGTAGCATATTACTGAGATCAAATTTCTTGTACTCAACCGCAGTCCAAGCTGCACAGACCAAATTATGTCTTTAATGCTTAAGTGTAAAATGCAAGGTGATGTTTCTATGCTACGGACTCTCTGCACCTTACAAGCCTCAGGAGGCTACTCTGCAGCTCTGCAGGGTAATGGGTCTGACTGGTGTAACAGGTGAGGAGATCAGTGAGTGAGACGTTATGGGGTTAGCGTGCGTGCCGTAACTATACTACTCACTAGAGACGCCACATAGGATGGTTAGCGGAGAATTGGTGAACCCCTAAGCCCTATGAGCAGTAATTGTGTCTTGTTTATGTGAAATGTTACAATCACTACAGTGAGGATCGTGGAACGTACAACAGAATAAAGGGGATGTCACGCACCATGCTGTTTCCTTTCACATATGAAATCACCAGGACCTGCGGAAGGCTGGCAAAGAACTCTGTGGGGGGAACGTGTTGTAGTTGTCATGATGCGGGCTTGCTCCCCATTTGAGACACACCTGTCACAGCAGACACGTTCCGTAATGGACCATGCAGTCAATGCCCTCTGAGCGAGCACTTTACCATTAAGTGGCTGGACCAGAACAGGACCAGAACAGGACCAGAACTGTCACATCACAATTATTATTGATAAACATATTCTGTAACATGCAGCATAAAATAGCGAGGGATCCCCCCTCCTGTCACGCCCCGCTCCGTCCGATCCTAATGTGTGCCATGCCCACCTCGTTACCTCCTGTTTCTGCCTGATTGTTCCCACCTGTTGCTTGTTACCCTTAGCTTGTCTTTTGTATTTAGTCCTCGTCTGAGTCAGTCTTCCCCAGACTTGTCATTGATGTTACCCTTCGTTCTCCCCCCGTATTGTGGATTCTACCCGAATAAACCCCGTTTCCTCGACTTCCTGGCTCCTTTTCCCTGCTTCCCGGATCGCCTGCCCCGCGAACGTGACACCTCCCTGTGTTAGAATACTACAGCTTTGAAAATGAATTGTTTATCTATTTTCATATTCCATCTGAGCTTCTTCTCTATTCCCTTTTTTCTGTATTTTGTGCTTCAAGCTGTCCAGAAATCCAGAAGGCATTTCCTCAGTGTGGCACAGTCCATTGTAAAATGCTCCTCTAGGGGCAACATATTTCTGAAAGCACACACATAAACCTCAAATAATAAGCCTCGTGTCCAAACAGCCTGTTCTGATTTTTCTGAACGATTTAATGTAATTTATTAAATATGTTCTTGCAAAGTCTGACTGCCTTCTGTTGTCTGTTTATTTATTTATTTTGATATAATTTAAATTTACAATAAGTCACGGTCCACTTATGAGCAGTCATAAATAACATTCCTAAATACTTGCTAAAATCATCATAAAACCACAAATCCTGTGTTGTAAATTACACGGAGGGAGAATTATCATGCCATACAGTCAAAACCTTCAGAAGGCAGCATTCAAAGGCCAAGAAACAACAGACCAAATGCATCCAGAAAGGGGGGAAGCAGCCTTTCTACAGGTTTAGTTTATGTGTTTGTTTAGGCTTTCAAGTCGGCGTTGAATCATTACCCATATAGATAGGTAGGTGGCAAGAATTAATAATAGACAAACTCAACCTAAGCTGAGTTTAGGGATAAGGATGATTGTGTTAGAAGCAGATCATACAGAGCATCTCACTGGCAAAAGACAAGGGTTTGAAATCAATAGGAGTTGCCAGATTTTTTGTAGGTGTGAATATGTGTGTGTTTATAATTAAACATTTGATTCCTTGTAAAACGTGTTTATTATTATTTGGTGTTTTTCCATATGGTTCCTTGTTTTGCTCCGTTTGTTTAATAGTTACCCTTGTTATTCTAGTCTCTTTTGGTGTTCAAACCTATTGCTATCTGTCGATTGCCCTCACCTGTACTTCAGTAGTCCTAGTCCTATTGTTAAATGCCTGCACTTGTTTCTCGTTACTCTTTGTAACATGTCTGCCCGTGCTCTAGTCTTCAGTCTGTCATTGTGTGTCATTTGTGTTGGTGTGTTCTGTTAGTTGCTGTTTCTGTGGTTTTTCTTGCTGGATTACATGATGACTGATTAATTTTTGGTTCCCAATTCTATAACGCATGACGTGAGTTTTGGAAATTTGCTCATCAGTTGTGTGTTTCAAGCAACAAACTGAAATGAAAAAATTATTCCATTCATATGACTTGTTTTGGAAGGGAGCCCTTGCTCCTGGTTAAGAGTTCACATATTTGAGTGTTATGCTGTTGTGACTTCGGAGCGGGGAAGCAGGAGCCAGAGCCGAGGAATCAGGTAGACTAGGGATTTATTTAGCAAACAAAATGGAACACGAGGCAAAGCAAAAAACGGACGTCACAACGTTAATGACCGTACTGGGTGAAACATACTTAACAATGACAGCAACTCGAAACAGCTGATCACATGGGGATCCCACACAAGGTAATGAGGGGGCGTGGCACACAAGCGGATCGGAAGAGCGGGGCATGACAGAACCCCCCCCCAAAGGTGCGCACTCCGGGCGTGCCTAAGGGTAGCGAAGAGACCAGTCCGGGGACACGACAGCACCTGGGGAAACAAAAACAAGAACATTAATGAGGAACGGGAAACAGCACAGACACACAGAACACACACAAGGAGACCAACTCAGACCACAAACTACGGGAAATGCAGAAAGACACAGGGGCACCAAAAAAGGAAATACGGGACCCGGGAACACTAGAGGAAACGACACAGGGGAAACCGGAGGAATGAAGGGACCAGGAGTGAACAAAAGGCACAGAGGGACGGGGAGCAAACACAGGGGGCACAAAGGCAGGGGGCAAGGAGGCGCAGGGCGGGGGGAAACGAGGAGCTGAAGGGAACCCCGGCAGGCGGAAGGCAGGAGCTGCAGGGGCTGCATGCGACCACAAGGCTGGAGCTGATGGAACCCTCAGTGACCGCGAGGCAGAAGCCAAAGGGGACGCCGAAGGGGACGAGGAGGAAGGCAGAGGGACTGATGGAGGAGGCAAGGAGGGAAGAGAAGGGGACACCGCCATAGCTGGTGAAGGTGCAGGTGACCGACGAGTCGGAGCTGGGGGACCCACAGGCGACTGACGAGTGTCGGAGGCGGGAAGCAGGAGTCAGAGCCGAGAAATTGGGTAGACTAGGGATTTATTTAACAAAGAACACGGAACATGAGGCAAAGCAAAAGAGGGACGTCACAACGTTAATGACCAGACTGGGGGAAACATACTTAAATGCAGACTTAAATACACAGGACTAATGACAACAACTCGAAACAGCTGATCACATGATTCCACATGAGGTAACGAGGAGGAGTGGCACGCGAGAGGATCGGACGACAGATGTCAGATGCCAAGCTTAACTAATGTCAGGCCATTTAGTCAGGAAGCTTATGCTCTAACAGGGAAACTGAAATGAAGTTTCTTGAACATGCTGCTGGGAATAAACTGCGTTTCAGTGTCAGATACTGTATAAATGTATAACTCAGTGGGTCAGGACGCTCTGGTTGTGATCTGAAGGTCACTGGTTGAAATCCCAGGTTCAGCAGACAGATTTCGCTGTTTGGCCCTTCTGCCAAGCCCTTAATCCCCAATTTCTCCAGGAACTGTCTGACCCTGCTGTGTCAAATGTGCATCTGCCAAACAGGTAAATTATAAGACAAACCTTCTTTTTGAAAGCGTCTTCATCTTGTTCTGATCTTGTCCTGTACCACAGCATTTGTTTTAAAAATCTGACCATTTGACTCAGTGTATTGGTTTACCTCATTCTTTTCACGTCTAGTTGCCAGTTTAATAAATTTAAATAAAAACCATGGTTTTCCACGCTTGCAGACATATATTTATTCTTATTCACAAAAAATGAGAAAATTTGTTGGAATTTTCCCTATAGTACAATTCTGTTAAATCATGAGTAGTTTGGTGGTGGAAATCAGTAAATTTCTCATCATGTAACTAAGATTGCCCCCCCCCATGAATGTGTGAACTCCCTACAAAAACTGCATGAGTGATCGGAGTCCAACCGTACCCGAAAAAGCTCAGTGTGCTTGCTTTTTGCCTTGGTGGAAGTTTGACAAGATCTTTCTGGATACTCAGATGTCCGTTGTGGTGTGTGTGAGTAGTGACCTCCAAGCTGGGAAAGTAGCTCACTGTGGGTCCGTGAGTTTTCCAAATGGTGTCAGCATCATGAAAACAATCCTTGTGATGGGCCAGATTTCACACTGGGATACAGGGCTCTATTGTTCTCCTTCTTCTAATCACAAATCTGTTTTATGTTACCGCTGGAGAAGCTGTATGTGGGATATATCGGCATCCCTCCTCGTTTTAGAAGCCAGTGCTTCAGGCCTGAGCTGTGATCACTTGTACTTTGACAGAGCAGCACAGCTTCTAGGTGCATATCGCTTCTTCCCAGGGCAGCAATGTAGAGCTTTCCCAGCTGAAGATTGTGTAAGAAGTTGTGTGTTACTGCCTGGGAAGTGTACAGTCAGAGCTCCTGCTGTAGAGAGAGGAGCGGAGGACGGGCTTTCCGAGAGGGAGGCCAAAGGGTACCGATTCCCAGCCTAGGGCAACGGGGCTGCAGACAACATTCCTGTCTAACACCCCCGACCCGCCCCTGAATGTCTCAGCTGAGATACTTGAAATCTAATGGTAAAACAGTAACACTTTTTTTGAGGGGGCACAAACAATGTAGTAGTTCATGCTCAATTAATGTATGAATGAACCAGTGCTAATTTCAAACTGATCCCATGTTCGTTCATTAATCAGTCATAATGGTTCATGCATTTCATGCAGTTACTATATTTGTTCATGATTTGTCCTTGAGTAGTAACTGAGTTACTAAGCTACTTGTGACCCCTCAAGTGCAGTGTTACTGATTTAATGTATCAGCACTGTTTCTCCACAGAAGTCGTGAAGTTTTGATTAAGGTAATGAGCGAGGGGGGAGCTGCAATCTAAAAATATATTTCAATACCAGTAAGGAGCAGAGTGTCTCCATTAATGTATTTTTAAATTTATTTTGTATTGATGTCTTTCTTAATATGGTAAATTAGCCACTGATGGGTATATGAATTATACAAAAAGTAAAATACTGATCTCATGTTTGTTCATCCTTAATGAATTGACGTGTCTTTTATCTCAAGTAGCTACTATATTTGTTCATGATTTGTATTTGAGTAGTAAATGAGTTACTACTAAGTTACTAAGAAAACTGGAAGACACTTGTAATCACTGCAGTGGAAACACTGGGTAAATGTAAACTGCACTTGTATGCATTCAGGCTATCTGCCCATTCAAACTGTTTCTCGTTGTGGAGAAGCATCACATTTTGCTGTCATAATCGTTTGATCTGCTATGGAATGGAATAAATAAATAGTTTTACCATAGAAAAGCATGTAACAAACAATTCCCTGTCCGTGCTGGAGGACAAACCTGCTCTGGTTACAGTGTAACTCCTGATGCTTTATTATTGTCCACATTCCATCCGCCTATCCTGGGGAGGGTCACGGGTTTATTTTCTGGGAGTTGCTAAATGACCTTTGTCAATATACATGGGACACACTGCAAGGTTGTATTGTATGAGGTTGACCTTTGCTCTGCCATTACAGACAGTGGCAGAGCGTGTAACCTATAAAAAATGACATTTTCAGTGGGTAAATGTCTTGCTTGGTGTGAATTGCTACACAAAATCTGGAGGACAAAATTGCTACACATCTTCCACAAAATCTCAAAGTCACTGGCAGATTCAAACCAAGTATAGTAGTAAACCTTTTTTACAGAACTGATTTCATTTTCCCACACCGGCTATCTTAGGCAGTAATTATTATATATATTTTTAATGTCGATACAATTTAAGGGAGATAAAGTGAATTTTTGATTTATACTGAAATGTCCAAATGTTTTCTATATATTCCCCTTTTAGAGTATAGCAGAGTATAGTATAGTATATTATGGTCCCCCTCCTCTCCGTGAGTCTTTTTCAAAAGAATGCAGCTTGTTCCAAAATTTGAAATTCTTCATAATTAATGTTAGTTCACCCCCATGAAATGTCAATAGAGAGCGGCACGGTGGCACAGTGGTTGGCACTGCTGCCTCAGACTTCTGGATCTGGGGTTTGAGTCTCCATGGTTCCATGTGTGTACGGTTTGCATGTTCTCCCTGTGACATCACCGGGTTTCCTCCAAGTACTCTGGATGCCCTCATCTGTCCCAGAATTTAAGGTGAGTTGGCGTTATCGAATTGACTATAGGTGTCATCCCATCCAGGGCTGTTCCCTGCCTTGTACCAAAGGCTCAAGACCCCCCATGACCCTGAACAGGAAAAGCAGTTGTAGAAGATGGATGGAAAATGTCAATACTCTAATTAAAGGGCCGTGAAGAAATATTTTCTTCCTGCAAGAGCAAGTCAGTATTTTTGCACATTATTAAAAACCAGATTTAGCCAGATGAGTTGTACCGATTTATAGATTAAACCAAAAGACACCATTTGTGTTTGTGTGTATTTGCAAGATAGTGAAGCATGCGATCTTCATGTGTTCCCACCCTATTCATGCAATCCAAATTAAAGAATCCAAATTACTACAGTCAGGGTCAATTAGGGACAGTTTCTTGAATGTTTTGGTAAACATTCAGACGTGATTTAGGCTGAATATAAATCTAGCTATGGTCCTATTGTCAGCAGACAGATTCTGTAGTCACATTGTGCCACAATCAAAAGAGATTCCAGAACAGCCCTAGGCAAGAAAAAAAAACATTATTTTCATCTGGAAGGTGTTACAAAGCCATTTATAAGAGAAAAACCACAGTCAGGGTCCAAATGGAGAATTCTTAGGACAATAATGAATTGTCTCAAGAGTGGCAATCCTGCCAAAGCTTCCCCAGCAATAGGACACAAAATTGTTCAAGGAGACAGAATGAACCCTACAAGAGCATCCATGGATCTGCAAACGTTTGTCATCTTGGCTGGAGTGATGTTTGCATCTCCACCATAAGATAGACACTGGGTAAAAATGGAATATTCTGGAAACTGATGCTCACCAAGAAGAACATAAATAATGAAGTGTGCTGAAACCATTTGTTTGATCTTCAGGATTTCCGAATAATTTTCAAAAAACAGATTCAAATACATTCAGAGTCAAAACAGAGACAAAAGTGGAACTTAATAGGTGACATACATCCTGTTATGTCAGGCAAAAGCGGAAGTAGGAACCGGTTGGCACTGGTATTCCGCTGCTGAATCAGATAATTATCCTGAACAGCTAAAGTAAAATGGCAGATGCACACATGGTTAAAAAAATTAAGTTTAAAAAGTTTTTAAATGGTTATGTCAGCCAAGCATTTAAATATAGAAATGAAGTACTGAAGTGGAAAATGTGTTTTTTTTTTAACCTTCAAAGATTTCATGACCATCAGTCAAATAAAATGCATGAAATGTAAAAGACTGCATGTGGCTATTTAATTGAACATTTTGAATTAAAGAAATGTGTCTTATTTTTTTGTCCTGGGAACCATCTGTGTGTAACCATTTCCTTTTCTAAATGAGAGCTTTATTAACTAACGTTCGTCACAACATTGCTTCAAAACTACTGGCATACGAAATTTCTGTGAATCCCTCTGTTCTTCTGTACCTCTACACAGACAATGCTGGGTGGATTGCAGATCAAACCCAGTGTGACGCCCAGCCCTCTCCACCTGTCCAAACCTCTGTTCCCTGTGGATGCATGGCTGGTTTAGGGCCACGCCTCGTACTGATTAGTCCAGCCTATTGTTCTGCCCTCCTGTTAACCACCTACAGCTGCCTTGTGTTTTACCCCTCGTTAGTCCTGTATATAAGTGATCCCCAGTCCTGTGCTCCCTAGTGCAGCCTATTGTTCTGCCCTCCTGCTAACCACCTACAGCTGCCTTGTGTTTTACCCCTCGTTAGTCCTGTGCTCCCCAGTCCAGCCATTGTTACCTGCTGTCGCTTCTGGGTTTTGCATGTGTCTACAAATAAAAGTCGCTCCTGAGGGCAGGTTGCACCAGCAGTGAGCTTTTGGGTTGTTCTTCATTTGCCTGGTGTGACACCGAGAAGCGACGACTGAATGCGCTGATCGCCAAATGTTTAAAGCTCTGTGTAAGTGATGTGAAGATCGATTGATATTAAGTTTACCGCCATTTCTTTTCATAGATACAGACCAGTCAAGTAATATTTTACAGCTATTTTATCAGCTCAAATCTGCATTTCTTAAGGACTGTTCACTGACAGCCTTCGATATATAATCTTGGGATCTGTACTTCTTTACAGCTCTACCAAATCTACTTAATTAAATCGTTTGTAGAAAAGGCAGCACACAGTGGGTCCCTGGGGGTCAGGATTATGAAACATTGTATAAAAGACTAAACAAAATTACTTGCAAATGTTTTTCAAGAATGTGGAAAAGAAACAGTTAGACCAAATTTCTGTAATGGTTTTAAAAGCAGAAAAGCTGAAGAGGAAATAACAATTAAAAAAAAAAATAAATGTTTCAAAACAGAGGAGGTTGTTTGTGTTGGAAATAGGCGGACCAGAAGAGAAATCCCCTCGGGAATGTTATGGAACGAGTGTTTACTGAGAAAAGAGCAACAACTTTAAATGTGCCGAACATGGAGGAATCATTTTCTCTGCAACAGGCCTTGAGTGCCGCTAAGGTGTGGGTTCTTTGGCGGTTTTACTTGTCTGCAGGTCGTGTGATGATGTATACAGCCTGGAGTCCGGGCCTCTACAGGACGAAGGTGCCTGGACTTGCCTGCCTACTGGGAGACGCTCGCCTCTCTGCTGTGGTAACAGTATCTATAGCGGCACTTTCAGACCAACCCCACAATGTTAAAGTGGCTGATGGAGCCCTTTGTGTGCTTCTCATACATCGTGGCAGTTTCGTGAATTTAACCTCGCTATTGACAGCTCCCAAATGGTAGAATCTATCCCTCAGACAGCTTTATCACAATTTTAGATTGTCTGTGCTGTAATGAGTCCTTTAAATAATCAAATGACAAAAACTAAGCATGCTTTTCTTGGGCAGTTTTAGTGTGTTGATACAACTGTAAGTTGTTTTCTACTACAGCAGTTAATTATATCTATATACTCATCAGCAGCAGTATAATGAATGGAGAAATGGTTCATTTACTGGTTCTGCACTTGAATGCTCTTCTGTTCCTTCCAGCCTTAGGAACCAGACAGAAAATAACAGTTGAATATAAGCAGCTGTAGCTGGTTCACTAAGGATGTTCATTAAACATTTGTAATTGTCTTCATGTGTTTCCCATGTTGGATTCAATACAGGAACAATACTGATGTCTTACCCTTTGTGGGATGCGATTGAAATATTATGTCATGTTTCCACTTTAATAGTTTTAAGTTATATGAATATCAATGGAATATGTGAAACTGAAATCAAGTTAGGAATATAAACAAGTCTAAGTGGTGCCACCAGCTAAATAATGGATTTTTAACTTTTTTAAAAAAAAAAAAAAAAAAAAAAAACCTACACTCAAACAAGTACAACAATAAAACAACCTGAAGACATTCTGAAGTGTGTACATCTAGCAGTGGTGGGCACAGCGGACCGGAAACTATCCACTAAATCCAAAGATTAATTTGACAACACTAAACCAATAAACCACTAAAAAAATTAGCGGAAGGTCGTCTGGGCTAAACGTAAGTGAACAAAGATAAAGTCCATTTAAACTGGGGTATGTTAAATCCCACAAGTTATCCGGCTCAGCAACAAATCCTGCTTTGTGATACAGGCTCCAGTTCTCTGCTTAGTTTAAGGTACCCCAATTTAAATGGACTTTATCTTTGTACGGATCGACATTTGACAGCTAACATAAGTCTTAAATTATTTTTTAAAATAGCTTAAAATGTAAACAGATGACACGATGCAGTAAAATGCTGCCTTCGGTTTAAGAAACGTCTAACATGAACCCCGCTTTTCGGGTTTCTGGCAGTAATAATACTAAATGATAAACCCTTTACTTGCCGTTTGCACAAGAACGACTACAGGTACATTGGAATTCCTCTCTTTGCCTTCCCCACCTTGCTCTCCATAGCTTAAGGGTCATAGCACAGGGTCAGTTGACACGCCACATCACTGGGGGTTAAGGGCCCCGCTCAAGGGCCCATGGACATGCGACTGTTCTGCCAAGGCTCGGGCTCAAACCACCATCTTCCAGTCATGGGCACAGAGACATACCTCACTGAGCCCCTCACCACCCCGCTATGCTTCTCTTGTGATCCTCACATCATTATCTTAGCTTCTTACAAACTAGTTTCAGCCATTCTGTTAGGGTGTGGATGAGTACTGAAATATCAGTATTTTTTTACCTGACAGTTTTAATATTTATATTATTTTGGATATGGGCTATCAGACAGGGCCAAGAAGAATAGGCACCAAATATCAGGGTACCAGCCTTGGAATGTTTTGGTTGTTGCCCATCCCTGGTAAATGAATAAATTCCCTAGTAGCAGATCCCTTATTCTACATTAAGCAACATGCGCCAATATGCAAAAGAATAATGACATACATGAGATGACCAATAGCAGCCCATGTGAGTCGTTAAAAATTCAAACATGGATTTTTGCTGTCAGTTATGGAAGCATTTTTAAAATTCACTGGGCTACCTGTTGAAAGATGGATGGATGGATGGATGGATGGAAGGTTTTATTTCTCTCCGACTATTTGACTGCTGAATTGTCTGCTCCCTCCCAGTCTAGATCTGTTAGAAGGACTGATAGCTCAGGACTCGCAACTCTGAATCTAAATCTGTTTACTTACTTAGTCTGCTTCAATGCCAAACTTCAGTACATATTTTCACCGTTTTCCCCTCCAATCAGGTGGTTAACTGTGTGTCTGTCTTTGTCTTAAGGTCATGACTTAAACTGACAAGCCTAAATTATGCTCACATGCCTTAATATTTCTATTCCTTTTGTTACTTATTCTTAATTTGCACTTTGACCAATGAGAATGACATTTCAGCTCAGTGTGTGACTCCATGGATCATACACCAGAAGCTGACAGACACTTGGCTTACGATGGATGGATGGACCTTTCACATTGCATGTGTTCTGTGGAAAGCTGACTGAGGTTGCTTCACTGTAATGGTGTCTCAGACCTTTGATCGGAGTCAGAGGTGTTGTGTGCAGATTGAAGATGGCCGACATCTTCACACATCAGCAGCTCGAGTCAGCGTGCGGCGGGTTAATCCCGTAGGCTGCTGTTTCCGCGATTCCATGAGGCCTCTCCTTCAGAGGCTGTACAACAAAGGCAGTTCAATGTGTTTCTTTCTTCCAGCAAACGGCTTCCCTTGCCCGACCTCAGCACTGCAATGGGCCCCGGGGGGCCTCGCGGCCTCACGGCCTCGCAGCCTCGCTCCCTGGCTCACTCGCGTCACCCTGGCAGCCTCCAGCAGATCGCCCACTTTGACAGGAAGGGCTCTCTCTAGCCGGGGTATCGCCGGCCCCGGGGGCGAGCTTGGGGCGCCTGCTGCTCCCTCAGACAAATGGCCCTTTCTGCAAGGTGTGGCGTTTCCAGACGTGGTCACCCCGAGGTGAGATGTGGTAGTGGAAAAAGACAATCCTCTCGCCAGTGGGTCGGAATGTTCTGCAACGTGGACCAGGGGAGAGGGGGAGTGTGGAAGGTGGGAGTGAGAGAAGCACTCAGATAATATCATGAGCAGATCCTGCACAAAAGCAGCATTTCACAGCAGTATATCAAGCCCCTTATGCTGGGCACCTTGCTGCAGACCCACACTGACATCTAGTGGACTCCTTGGCTGTAGTGGATCAGCTCGAACTTCACAAGCATCGTTCCTTTGCTACAGGTGGCCATAGCTGCTGCAGGGAAATGATACAACAATAATGACATCATCTGCTGGTATCAACGCATCACACAGTCATTCATGTTCACATTATGATGTCATTGTAAATCACGGGGCATTGCTGTGACTTCCTGGACATTAAATACTTGGACTGGGAGGAACACTTAAATTACACACATACCTGGCTTTAAAACCGGCTGATAATCGCATAACATCTACCACTGTAATAAAAATGTCACCAAAGAAACACTGACCATAGAAATCTGGTTTCATTTACCTATTTAGCAGACCCTTTACCTTATCTGTATTGGTGGTTCAGTGGTGGAAATCACAGCTGCCCCATGAGCGGCCTCGGTTTGATCCTGGGCCAATGCAGAGCTCCTCTTTTAGAGGTGGCCAGTCCCTTAGTGGGCTATGTCTCAGGGGTGGCCAGTCCCTCAGTGGGCTATGTCTCTCTCTGCCTGTATTTGGGGAATTGCTGATTCAAGCCCCAATCTTGGCAGAACAGTCCTGTGTCTGTGGGTCCTTAAGCCAGGCCCTTAACCTCCAGCTCCAGACCCTCTGCTGTGCCCACCCTCACCCGCCCCCCCCCCCCCCTCCCTGCCACGCCCGCGTATTTGTCGGTCGTTTTCGGC
>JABJVO010000040.1:1648443-1678514 GCA_026770805.1 Boulengeromyrus knoepffleri | reverse complement strand
GTTTCTGGGGGCCCTTCAGCCCGCCCCTTACCCCCCACCCCCCGCCCCCCCGCTGTGACCCCCCCCCCCCCCCCCCACAAGTTATTGAGAAGCTCGATTTATCATTTACTTACATCCAAAGCGACATACAACTGAGAAAATGGAATCAGATGGTTTCTGGGGCAAATGAGGATTTAAGGCTGTACTCAGGGGCTTGACAGTGAATTCACTCTGCTGGCCATGGGATTTGAGCCAGTGACCTCCTGATCATCTGAATCCGCTGAGCCGCACAGCGCACCTAAAAGCAAAGTGTGGCCCATATAGGAACCGATCTTGGGTTATGAGCACCAGGTTCTAACCAACTGAGCTTAACTGGGCAAGTGTTCACCAGGCCAAATTTCCCGGGACAGAGACTCGCAGTTTGCTAGCACGCACTTTTCATTCATAGATGTGGCATAATCGCACATAGGCAGATCACTTACAGTGCTGGAGCACCAGTGGAAGCAGGATTTGAAACCTCAAAAATCCCAGGACGTTCCCTCACCCTCACCCAGGTCCCCCACAATTAAATCTGCCGAGAGGACGGGTACAAAATGTATATGAACATCCAGGACAAATTGTTTAAGTGGTTTTACCATAATTCTTTTTCAGTGAGCGGAGATAAAAACATCATGTGGCTGAAGCCTCCCTAAATAGGGTCTAGGACCACCTATGAGTAGAAGTCAAATGAAGATTGGACTTGCGGCAAAATTCCCATAGAAGGCCTGTACAGTGAAAGTGTGTGTGAAATGAAGGGCAACAAATGGAGATTTGACCAATCTGGTGTGAAGAAGGTAGGGATGGACAAACTGAGGCTTCATGAACCACTTACTGTATTTTTTGACCCCACTAGATGGTGCTCTCTGTTCCTAAAAAGGGCACAAAGCATCCCCCAAAGCAACCCAAGACCACCATCTAGTGGAGTCAAAAAATACAGCAAATGGTTCATGAAAAACATCAGAGATCAACTGAAGACAGCAGCTGAAGTCTTCATTTTCAAGCCTGACACTCCAAGTCCTTCCTATCCAATAAAATAGGTTTAATGAAACATGGAGGTCCAGAGGCTCGTAGTCACTTCCTTGTGACATTTTTTTTCAATATATTGTGGCGTCTGCTGGACTTCGACAGTATGCAGCAAGAAGGCTCAGAGGCAAGATGCAGTATGACTAAGCTCCTTCTGAAAGCAGTCCTTAAAATGATTTAGTACTGCACAAGCATAAATGAAACTCGGCCTCACAGAGACATGCTGGAAAGCTCCGTCATGCGACCCAGTACTCAACAGGGAGACAGAGGAGAGGTGGCGGCACAAACGGGGAACCGCACATGGTGCGTAATTTACACGTGGCTAAACGCAATGGGGATCGAACGTGAAATGAAACAGGACACAAGTCTGTCACACATGACACACAACACACGGCACATGTCACGTTTTTTTTCTTGCCTTAGGTCCTCGGTGCAGAGTGATGCTGAGAAGTTTGATCTGGGCTATAAGAGTTTGGGTTTGGCACCGAGACTGGTCATGGTCATGGATTATGTGATGGCGGAGTTTTTGGGGCCTGGGGGGTGGGGTGAGGGAGTTTGATGTATAATGGATCTTTGGAGTGCCTATGTTTGTAGTTTGGGAACATGATCTTTATATAGATGGCCAGGGCAGGGGTGAAACATGACATGCAAGAGCAAAAAGGTCTGTATGGAACAAAAGGGATTTTCCACCATGTTAGTAAAAATGTGTCTTTGATGGAAACGTGGGCAGGATCACACATCCTGAAAACAATGACCTGAATCGTCATTCCAACTGTTGACATATTTTATTTAACTTTTTTACTCATCTGATTTTATTTGTTTTTCTCGCTTTTAATTAGTAGCACACATTAATTATATTTTTAAAACATGGTTAGAGTTCCCTTATTTTTTCCACACCATTTGAATGGTGTTAAAAATTTTACAAATAACCCAAAGAACAGAGTAAATCCCCTTAATAGTGACCTGTGTTGTTTACCATAGTCAGTCATGATATGCTAGCAAAATAACATTTGGAATTGAAATATCGGTACCACTTTACAATAAGGCTCCATTTTGCACTTTGTAAATGGTAGTAACTCATTAATAAAAAGAAAACTGTGTTATAACTTGTTTAAAATTGTCTATTAATAATTTACAAAGTGTTACAACCTAATTAATAACTAGATTATAAACCGTTCTTAAACTCTTTATATGGGTAGCCTTATTGTAAAGTGGCACCGAAATATTAAAATCACTCTGTCTAAGAACGCCGTTATGGATCTTGACTCAGTCAGCTACACACCATCAATCAGAAGGTACATTCCAATGTGTGCACACCAGGTCTAGAATTATCTCTGTGCTCCTTGCCATGCGTGGACCGTATTTGAGATGCAGAGAGGCGTACAATTATTTTTCTATAGCAAAATGTTTGATCTGACAGGTCAGGTTATATGTTTGACTGTTCACTGCAAGCTGCTGTCATCCGTATACTATTCACGGCACCTTGTACCAGGCCTGGGCCTCCCTCTGCTTTTCTTCAAGAAACACCAGTGAAATTGTGATTTGCAGAGAATCAAATCTGCAAATTCAAATGTAATATTTATAATGAAAACACAAACAATTTTAAAATCCATCTTTAATTTCCTTATGACATCAAAAAAGTTTTTTCTCCCTTTCAGACTGCCAGAAATGTTTCTGTTTATATACATGGACAACATGCATGCCGTTCTGTTCCCAGGAGTTAATGCGGTATCTCTCACCACTGAATTCATGACTGTACACTGGCATCCCCGGAAGGGAATTTGGTATTTTGATTACATCTCTGGCGGCCTGTCTAGTTAGGGCAGTATGCTTCCTATCAAACACAACACCCCAGGAGTTACACAACCAGCAGAAATGCTATTTATCATTTACTAGAACTTGTAGAATGTGCCAGTCTTGGCACTATAAATGAGAGAATCTCTCTGTGGCACTTGTCCAAGCACTTTTTTTTTTATATATCCCAATGGAAAAAGTTCAGTTTTTTTATAATGACTTTACCTGAAGGTAAATCTCTTGCAGGTCCTAACATGGAGAACCCTCTACATCTGCACAGGCATCAACACAGAGGTGTCTATGAAACACACCTTCTGTCTGTCATCAGCGCTTCTCAGTCCTCAGCGCTTGCCATGATTCTAATCTTCTCGAATAAGTATCAGGGCATCAGAAGACTGGAGGCTTTGACAGAAGACAGGAGCTACCACTCATAGGTCACCTTTACCTTTTGCATTGCACTGGTGAGTATCTTTCTGCAAAAGGCATTTTTGTCCACTTTAAAAAGCACAGGGCATAGGACCGTCTAAGACAGCATGCCAGCCCGCCACTGGACACACACATACAATGCCAATGTCCGTTCACAAATCTACTCAACTTGTAATATTTAAATATAATGAGAAAACACAGACTGCACACACAGATCTGGGACTGAAATCCTAACCCCAGAAGAGTGAAGCTGAACCCTGCCCCGGAGCCGCCATGCTACCCCTGAACCTTTAGAATAATCTACAAGTAATTGAAATGTAGATCTCAGTATTTTCATGGTACGATTACGTCACGTGGGCTATTCAATACTGCAAAAATTGGATGGGAAAAAAAAATCAGTTTTTTTTTTTTGTTATTCCTTGGAAGATGGCGATCATCAATCATTTACACAATGTCCCCATGATGAGATAAAAAGCTATTATTTTGACTTTGCCGGGACCATTTCTTCGGTCGCCACAAGGGGGAACTCAATTTTACAAAAACCTGTGACGGCAATCAAAAACACTAATGTTGGGATTAAGGTTTTTCCCATAGAAATTAATTGATGGTCCCCAGAAATATGAATTCAAATATGTGTGTGTGATATACATAATCAATACTATGAATATGATTCAAAGGTTAACGGTAAAACCACTCATGATTCACATACGTAAGACATTCAAACACTGCTGGAGATTGCCTTCTGAGCTCAGTCAAATGACAGCACTGACCATGTCCTATCATCTTTGTTGCAACAAATAGATAGAATCGAAGATGCAAAAGTTGGTGAATTTCATGCAGCTCTTTCCTGGGCTCCTTGTGATGACACGGGGCTCCGCAGGCCGTCTCCTTGTGATGACACGGGGCTCCGCAGGGCTAATGCACGGAAATCAAGCCGTTGCTTTCTGTCCATGTGTCCTTGACTTGTAACGTATTTGTGTAGCTCAACAGCAGGTGGAAAACTGTTCAGTGCTCCCAGCATGCATTTCATCTACATGACATATACTGTAAGTCAAAGCATATATTTAAATGACACATTCATGGATGGTCATGCATACACACCCATTCTGTGCTGTCTACTCATGTCAACTGCTCTGCAAACTGCTTTGATGCCCTTGCTGCAGACCCATTTTCTAGGTATAACGTCTAAACAGAACCTTTGTTCCTATTCCAGCAATCTGGACCATCTGAAGATTCTTCAAGTACAAGATCCTGGCAGGTCAAATCTTTTATGACTAAATAACATCATCTATTCTTTCATGTTTTCTAAAACAGGCTAGCTCTAAGGCCAACTTCTCATTGCATGTGCTCGACTCAGCCGATGTCAGTTAACCACACCAGCGAGGGTCAAAGTCAGTAAAGCTTAGGGGCCAAGTTGGAAATGGAAGGCCTCTGATTTACGCTCCTTCTGGTGAGCTTGTGATCACTATTAAGGGGATAAATGCATGCTGCTACACTCCTCGGGTTTTCCACCACTTTGGTGTTGGGCCTAGTGATTCCAGAGATGGCATTCTCCTTCTACAGCTGATCTTCTGATTCAGACAGATCAGCTTTGAAAACTTCTGGGGCTTTGTTCTCCAATCACTGTGATAACATACAGTCTGAGCCAGTGAACTGGACAGGCAGCACAAAGGTTTCAGTGCTTATGACATCCACCCAGTTTTTCTATCCCAGAACACCATCAAAGACTATTGGAAAAAGAGAATAATATCAACAGAACATTTAGAGAGTTTCTCCATGAAACCATGGGTATTCACCAATTCAAATTCTCAGATTGCCCCCAAAAATCCTGGGACCTGTGTACTGCCACTCCCCACTGGAGGTGAAAACATATCCTTGACAAAATTAATCTTGCATGAATCAACTAAATGAAGCTTCATGAACCATTTGCTGTTTTTTCTCACCCTACTAGATGCGCTCTCTGTTCAAAAAGGCTCATGGGAGTTTTACTGACACAAAAATTCTAAGGGCAGAAGGATGATTGGTTCAGAGAGGTTACCTATCAAATTGTTCAGGAAGTGGGTCCAAGCAACTAGAGGTGGCAGGACCAAGACATTTGATTGGTTGGTCCCACCTCCTCTAGTTGCTTTTACCCACCTCCTCTACAATTTGACTAGTTATCACTCTCAACCAATCATTGTTCCTCCCATGAGCTTCAAAAAGGCCTCAAATCATGCCCCAAAGCAAACCAAGAGCACCATCTAGTGGGGTCAAAAAATACAGCAAATGGTTCATGAAGTTTAATTTTATCTGTCACTAATATCGGGTTCACGGCTGGACGTTGTGGTCAAAGTATTCTCATACATCATAATAGCATTATTATTATAAAATAATATTTTTCAACATGAATTACTTTAAAATGATGTTCAGGTGATAGTGTTATCATGCTAACACTGACCAAACTTTTTTTGAAATGTAAAACGTATAAATGACGTTCCATTAACTACACAGTAAGAACGTTCCCTGCCAGCATTGAGAGGACTTTCACATAACTGGTTAAATTTCTTGGAACTTTCCCTGTTAGCTGGGTATTTGAAAAAGCAACGTAAATACTTATCAATTCAAGGAGCAGGGACGACACTTCAAACTAACTATAGGTATGCACGGTTCAACTGCACGGTTTTTATTAACTCTCAGTTCTGCCTAAATCTCTGTTCCTATCTATGCTTTAATCTTACATGAATCCCGACCAGAAAGAATGCAGTGAGAGGCTTTCAGTGAGCTGGCTATTTGCCTCTGGTGGAAGCTGTTCCACCCCGACACGATGTTCTTCATCGGCAGCTGGCCGCCCAGATGACCGCCGTATTGGGTTCTTTAGACTCCGTGCTTATCTTCATGTTCGGGAAAACAGAACAAGCGGACAACGCAGCACCGGTGCCTGTCGCGTGTTGACATCCCACACATCAAGCGAAGGGGCCCAACCCTCCATAGGCAAAGCTTTCCATGCATGGCATCTTCCTAGGGATATCAGTCCCTCTCCAGGCTCCAGGCCCCCTACCTGCAAACTTGTGAACTGCACCCCCTGCCCTCTTATTTCCCTCCATTTCCTTTGTTCTCATTTTAGCCTCCTCACTGGCACAGACACACGCCAAAGTCATTAGGTCACACATTCGCACATCTGTGCATGTCAGCCTAGACTGAACCGTACACTCAGACTACGCCCCCATGTTTACCACATGCAGAAAATTAAGTTAAATACTCAAAATTGTAAATTCTCCACACTTGAAAAAGACAATAAAGATTTACAGCTGTTTGAGAATTATATTTTCCCGCTAATTACATAAATCCTTAAAAAGTAAATGCAGGGTTACATATTTGGCCTCACTTTTAAAGATTGTTATATAATAATTTCATAAGAAGGGCCTTTGTGACAAAATGCGCTAATTAAGCAGGAAATATCAGACTGGAATAAGTAATACCAGCAGTGTCCATGTGTTATAGTCTGTTGTAAGATTAGCATCTGCTGGTACAACAAAGAGAGCCACCTCACACTGGGACAGATGGACAGAATGGGGCATTTACCACAGCCCTGAGGGTACGGCAGGCATCTCACACCGGGACAGATGGACGGAATGGGGCATTTACCGCAGCCCTGAGGGTACGGCAGGCATCTCACACTGGGACAGATGGACGGAATGGGGCATTTACCGCAGCCCTGAGGGTACGGCAGGCATCTCACACTGGGACAGATGGACGGAATGGGGCATTTACCGCAGCCCTGAGGGTACGGCAGGCTGGGCCTGCATCCAAACCATTGTTTAGGCTCCAACAAAACAGGGACCGTCAGGAGCAAATTCAACAGTTATCCTCTAGCTTCTGATCTCTCACTTTTGTGTCAAAAAAGACGATATACTCTACTTAAGTGTTAATCAATTACAGTTAATCAGTAACTTTCAAATGAATCAATTTGAGATGCATGGAGGGGCCACAGCCCCCTTAGAACATACCCAACACAAACAATTATCGCCAAGGGCTGGCTAAACTTTTGTAAGAGCATCAAGGGTAAAATGTCACACATAGGAATCACAGCACAAATTATTTCTGCCGATAATGGAGCACAGCTACAAGTTTAAGGTCTCCAGACCGACACCCAGTCCCAGAGTCTGCAGTTATAGTTGCTAGCTGCAATAAGAATGTCTCCACCGACTGAAACAGAAGAAGGGCAGCATCAGGTCACCGTCCCGCTGCCCCTGCTGTGTGTGGGAGCCTTACATGCGACTCCATGTTGCATGAGTTATGGGCAGGGATTCCCCTTCCTCCTGCAGCCCAAAAACGTGTGGCTTGATCGATGACTCCAAAGCGACCATCCCGAGTGGTCATGGCCGATAGACTGTAGGAGCATCCAACATAGCATGGCCCCCCCACCTCGTGGTCTGTGCTGCCAGCAGTACGATCCAGTAAGCTCACCCACTATACTGTACTGGACAAGTGCTGGAAGATGAATGGATGAATAACAGAAGGATTATCCCCCCCGGCAATGGAGACTCCATCTGTCAGGTTCACATTGGCCTGTTCCGTGGATTCGCAATGTCGAAATGCCAAAACTTACTGTGAAATGAAATACTGAAGACTGGCATAAAGAATTATGAAAAGCAGGCCTTTAAACTTTATGGTATTACAGACACAATGTTCTGTGTTATTTTAACAAAATATATACTAAATTGTTGCATATCAAGAGTGTTTCTCTACTTAATGAATGTTCTTAGTTTTATATCGTAGAAGCAAATGTGTTACCCAGCCAGGGAAAATTAGCTTGAGATAATACACTCATATTTGGACAGGTTCTTGGGTGCTGGAAGTGCTTTACGGATTACGTCTTTGCGTGGTGAAGCTTTAACTCTGCTCTCTGTAAACATATTCAAGGCACCGGTTGCCTGAATGTGGAAGGAGAACAGGGTTGCGTTTGATGTCTCTCACCCTTTTGGAAGAATGGGGGAAATGTTTTCCTAAATCTGCAATGCGTGCAGCTGTGCTGGCATTAGGAAAGTTTTGTATGCATAGTCAGGAGGTGGGGTGGAGATCAGTAAGCCGTGGAAGACCAAGATGAAGTAGAGACCCTCTTTGTTCAAAAAACAATGAAATTCTCGGTTAACCTTTCTGAAGCACTCCCAGGAACACGCTGTTTGCATCTATGGTAATCAATATCCATTTGTCTGTTTAACATGATAATGAAGTGATATTTACACACACACACACACATACACATACACACACACCATCTCTGTTTGATCGAAAACATATTTATCTATAAATTAATTTAGTCACACTACCGCTTGTGCTTTATGGATCTTCTCCAGTGTTTTAATTCCTCGCTTCATGTGGTTCAGACAGAGGCCGACGTAAATCAGGACAAATCGCTGTTTCTTCTTAGCCTAATTGGCCTTTGTGGTACAGGAAATATATGGCAGCTGTCTAAATTTGTACTAGTAAACTAATGTTGGGTTAAAGTACAAAGAAAGACGATTCGTGAGTTAATGAGACACTACATTGGGCCATTGGATCCCGATTACTGGCCGTGGAATAGAAAGAGGATCTGGAGGTCTGCAGGGAACAGCACAGCCTACTGTGTGTGACTGCAGAAGGCTTCATCTAGCCAGGCCTGAATTAATGAAGCTCTGATTCAATCCAAATGGCCTTTGTTCTGACTGACAGCCTGTGGGAAACATCATGTATTTTCACTTCCTGGCATTTTCTATATAGCACACGTGACATAAATCACCAAACTGTCCAAAGGTAGAATGCACTCACACTAAAACAATGCAACATTTAACACGCATCACGGCAACTCGTGGCTGATGTGATTTCCCAGTCTCTGTGCATTTCTGCTTACACTGTACCTCTGGGTGGTCTTTGAGTTCAGGGATTTCATTTTGAATTCCATATTAGCATTTCGGAGTCCAAATATCTTGCGTGGGATGAAAACAAGAAGTTTCCAAAGTTTTTTTTGTGGAGGAGAATCCCACGGCAGATGAGAACATCGTTATTATTACGCGAAGCGCGGCGCTGCCGTGTTTGGCTCCGCTGTAGTCCCCTCAGGCCGTACGGAAGATGACCACATCGTTCCAGTCACTCAGAGCTGATTTGTGATTATGAAGACCAGTGTTTTGTTTTCTGTGTCTTGTGTTTTCCACAACAATTTTCTTTGATTAATATAAAACCAAACAACACTTGATATTCATTGGACTCTGATCTAACCCACAGACGGTTGATGTTGGAGGAGATATGATCAGCAAAATGCTATTCATTAATCATTATGTGGTTTATTAAACCTTTCTGCTGACTGAAAATCCTGCATTTTATTTATTTATATTTTTGCTTTATTTGCATTGCCTTTCCTCAGACATTAATAAGATCAACATGTATGAAGCTTCTGAGTTTATGTATCTCCTTGCCATCCCCATGGAAACAGATCTGAACTGCGTGACTATGACACTGCATGACTCTGACATTGCGTGACTCTGACACCGCGTGACTCTGACAACGCGTGACCGACACCGCGTGACTCTGACACCGCGTGACTCTGACATAGAGCATTGATTTCAGCACAGACCAATGTGAAAGCCAAACTATCACATTTTCCTGAATGTTGTACAATTCTGTTGTTGTAAATTGTTGCGCCAAAGACAACCAAAATAAATCTAATAGTCCTGCCATTATTACTAAAAGCCAAACTCCAAACTGCCTAAATATGTCAATTTTCTTTCTAAAAAAACATGACCATAAATTCATTTTATACTCAAACTCAGTCTTGCAACTAAGCTTACTTTGCCAAAGAAGAACTGAAATATTTAAGGACACATTTACATGTTTGATGACATATATATATATATTTTTTTACCGTGGTCCATAACACAATAATGGTTGCATTTTAATAGCCCTGAGGCCTTAGCTATTGTAAAACCCCATGTTCTGCTAAATTCTCCTCGTTGCTCCACTCAAGCAGCATTGTGAAATCTTAATCCAGCATCTGATCTGTTCATAGCCTTCTGCCTGCTGTGAAACTCTCCAGGCTCCCCTGGGTGAAAACTTACATGTTTGCTTGTTCTACACAAATCCTATGTTTGGTTTGCAGGTGTGTGTGATATTTCCAAGGAAACAGCAGTTTTACACGTACTGTAGAAGCTGAATCATTATGACCAACCCCAACATGAAGCGGCTAATGTTGACTATCTAGCAAAAATGGTGCATGTCAAGGTCTGAGTCATATTAGACCAGGGGTGGCCAACCAGTCAGAGACCACGAGCCACGTTTTTTACTGTGTTACCGCAAAAAGCCACATCACACACATTGGCACATATGAACATCACCCATCCCTTCCTCTCTCACACACACACACCTCTGCTCAGCCAGATTTATTGTAAATGCCACACGCCAACATGATAATGACAGAAATTGACTCCTACAGTACTACAACCACAGGCCAGTCACTTTCAACAATGAACATTGTGTGCACTGTCTCTCACACACAAACTCTCAGTTCAACCAAGTCCACAAACAAAAATATAATAATTTACAATAGCGTTTTTCTTTTACTATGCATGTTGCTTAGTGGGACTAATAATTAGACTGTAAACTAACATACGATCTGAGTGACTCTGACAAGGGCCAAATCATTATGGCCAGATGAGTGTGCCTGAGCATCTCCGAAGCGCCAAGGCTTGTGGCCATGGTGAGTACCTACTGAGAGTGGTCCGAGGGGGAATAACCACGAACCACAGCAGAGTGTGCAGGGTGTGAATGAAGGCTAACCTGTCTGAGGCAAACCGAGAGAAGGGCCACTATGGCACAAATGGCAGATATTTTTGAGGGGGGCTATGAGTTTAACGTGTCAGGACACACAGGACATGTGGGGCTATGTAGCCGCAGGGTGTCCATGCTGAGCCCCTTTTTACTAGATAGTCAACATTATTCACCTCACAACCTGAGACAGCAGTCAGCGTAACTGTTCAGAATAAGGTCCGTTTACATCAACAGCAACTAGCAAACTGCACTTTACAACACAAATATACATGATCTATTCTATTATACTGCACACTGTACAGATACTGCCATTGTAATGTTATTTGAATATATTTGTTTTATATATATTATTTGCAAAACCTTATTGCACAGCCTCAGGACCGAATCTGGGTTCGTTTCACTACAGATTGTACTTGTATAACTGTGTATGTGACAAATGAAGAATCTTGATCTTAAATCTTGAATCTTGAAACATGGGAGTGGTCATAATATTTTGGTTTATTGGTGTGTGTGTGTGTGTGTCTATAGTCAAGCACTTCATAAAAACCCAAAAGTCCAGGCAAAACACAAGTATTATTCCCACATGATTCATCTGCCGTTATTTATCAGTGAGAACCACATTGGCACAGACCTTTTCTGTCTGTGATGAGGGACCATGCGCTCTGTGATGAGGGACCATGCGCTCTGTGATGAGAGACCATGCGCTCTGTGATGAGGGACCATGCGCTCTGTGATGAGGGACCATGCGCTCTGCGATGAGGGACCATGCGCTCTGCGATGAGGGACCATGCGCTCTGCGATGAGGGACCATGCGCTCTGTGATGAGGGACCATGCGCTCTGTGATGAGAGACCATGCGCTCTGCGATGAGGGACCATGCGCTCTGCGATGAGGGACCATGCGCTCTGTGATGAGGGACCATGTGCTCTGAGAAGAGGGACCATGTGACCTGCGCTTTGTTATGAGGGACCATGTACTCTCCTGGGCACATTATCTGGAGGAAAGCTGCGGGTTCAGATCTGGGTGCTACATACTGAACTTTAGCCCTATAAAGCTCCATTCTGTGCCCTTCAGATTGTCTCCTGATGTGGCCTATGGAAGATAGCCACTCATCTGTATTACATAAAGAGTAACAATTGAAAAAGCACTCCTCTTTTGGCAGAAAAGCATCACTTTCTCAAAAATCTGTTAACGATCACATGCTAACTGTATGAATGTGAACGTTCAAAGTTTCCTGATTTATTCAATGAGACCTTTTTTTGGGCATAACTTTCTTCATGATACTGAAAGACTTGATTAAGTCTGCCATCTGGTGGTGGGTTTGTTCTCTCTAATGCAGTACAAGCAACTAATGGATTATGTATTATGTAATTTATTATCTGGTAAGCTGGTTGTAGCTTTACTTGATAATGGTTTAGTTAAAGCTTTTAGTGGCAGTGATTCCACAGACTGCTCACTCTCAGCCATTATTCCGTGTGCTCCACTATAAACACATGTCCACATCTGGCGACTCCTTGTAAAGCAATGATTGGACCAATGAAGTCCCATTTACATCCTATGCCATATGTGAGTTTCGGAAGGTCCATGATGAAAGCTTTAAGGAGGACGATCACCAGAGGAAAGGAGAACATTCCATTTTGGTGGATTAAGTTTATGGCTGTCAGGATAAATAACAAATTGCTTTTCAAAGACTATCTCTGACTCTTTGTCCGGGACAATGAGGCTGGGCCGGTTTGTTTGACCCCCTTTTACAGGTAAGACAGAGTTCCTGTATCTATGTCAGCATGATCCCTGGTGTGTTTATACCTGTATGCCTCAGGAAGTTATTAAGTGTACCCCCCCAGGTGAGAAACACATCAGCAGAGGTGGGTGGTTCAGGTCCAGAGAATAAAAATCCATTTTGAAAGATGTTGTTTCAGCCAATTAATTGAGTACAAAGAGTCACAGTGACAGAGCACTCAGCCGACTGGCTGAAACTAAATCTTGGCCTGGACTTTTTCCTCTCTGGACCTGAACTTCTCACCTCTGCACATCGTCTTTGATTTTACTTTGTAGCTGGGTACAGAAGACTGGCCAGTTCACAGTTATTCAAATATTGTTATACTTGTGTCTGACTTTAATAAGGTGATCCCCATGTATGTTGTATAAAACACATTTTAGGTCCACCTATCAAAAAGGATGTAGAAATGATTGCCATTGGTTCTTAGAGGAGAGCCCATTACAGTGGGCATTAAGACTGATGGTAACTGATAACTCAGAAAAGTCACACAGAAACCAGCCTAAAACGTTTACTAGCTTGGGTTGTAACAGGATCTTGAAGAGACCCCCTTGGTTAGGCTTGGTTGAGCCTTACGGCGTGCGGCCGTGAGCTTTTTCACACGACTTTTACTCCGATTTGTAACTCATTAGATTATTTTCAGGTTCCTGTTTTTGTTTTTCTCTCTTTTTTCACCATAAATAGACGCAACTGGAATCAATCACATTTCAAAGCGGTTGTCCGGCCCCCCGACGGACGGTGCAGACGTAAGGCAGACACTGCAGAGGATAAAGCTGGGAGCGACTGTCTGCGCTGGACTCAGGAACGACTCTGAGCACGAGCAGCTGGGCTATTAGATGTCTTGCCAAGGTAATATTGACATCAACTGAGCAAAACTTTGAGGATTCCTATCAACTTTGAACACTTATTTCATCAATACCCACAATAATTAGGCAGCTGGGCTCATTTTTGCCTGACCAAGGATGCAATGCATTACCAAAAACAAACTAGTTACCAGCTGCCTCAGTAACAAGAAAGCCTGGCTTTCCTTAATCTCTCATAGGGAAGCTGGACATCAGTCAAAACAAGTGTGGTGATCCATATGGGTCAGAAGAAGCAGAAGGGGGGCGTTTAAGTCGTCTGGCTTATGTTTCAGCGTAAAATGGGGTCATATCTATCTGGTCACATAAGCAGACCTCAGAGTGACATCACCTGATTGGTTGAATTTAAATCACTCCCTCCTGTCTCCAATCAGACATGCATGTATGTTAGCTGAAGACAGCTTGCAAGCATTAAGACGAGCCTTTGTAAATATCGTCTTCTTGTTGCTCTGATTGCGATCAAATTTGAAGAAGTGACATCAGCTTTGTTTCCAGGGATGCAGATATTAAATGAGGTAGACTGTACTAGGTCATCATCTTGCTTTTTTATTGAGTTTCCCCTGAAATAGTCCCAGCAAAGCAAAAACAGTTAAGCATCACATTTATTAATCTAAAATGCGAATGTATTTGCACCCATGTTCTATTTTTGGCTTTTGTCTCAAGTGTCAAAAACAGAAGCGAAAATTGCTCTAATTTCTGAAAAAACACACAGAAACAAAAATTGCCCTGATTTATCAAAGAAAGCTTTAGGTGTTCGTTACTTTTAAATAGCTATATTATCATGTTAGAGTTTTTTTAATTCTCAGTTCAAGATTCAAAGATCCACTTAAAAAATGGCATTAAAACCAAAAGTATTGAGGAAATAACAAATGCATGTGCACTAATTACCGGAGGGACGCGAAGATGTTTATAATCCCCTGCTGAAGCAGCTGTAAGCTTGTTGGATCAGTATTTCATAAAGAAAATGGTCACAGTGTCAGCTTGCCTCTCTCAGGCAGACCCAGTAACACACATTATTCTGGTGTGATGTGAACCTGACTCTCTCAGAGGCTTCATGACCCCTTAAACTGTGGACTAATAGACAGTTACGACCTTCCAGGATGGATGTGGCCTTTCCTGCCCCCCCCCCCCCCCACCTTGCTCCTTTTTGCTGCCTGTAAAGCAGACTCGCTAACCCTCTGAGATTTACGGCCGTTCTTAAAAGTGCGGCTTCTTTTTGATGCTCCAGAGCTCGATGTCCAGATGAACTCCAGTGAGAAATATAAGCTGCAGTAAATTGCAGTGCTCTGATCGCAGGAATCATTCACTCAAGGTCATTTTAAGGGGAAATAGGCGTCATACTATGTTTTACACAGTAGCATACCAGCCTTCAAGCTACTGGCTGTGGATGAACACGGCAAACTATTCAAATTAGTTGTCACTGAAAATAAAATGCATAATTTTTATCATAGAAAATATATATTTTTTAAATTCCAGAACATTCAGGGCTGAGTTTCCTTTTGTGCGTCATAGAAATGTCACCCTCCACCAGAACTCATAGAGCGGGAAGTTATACCACAACAACCAAATGTTCCTTAGTAAAGAATGTCACTGTGCTTAACCAGAACACCATCTGTGGTCCAGGCATGAAAAGGTATGAAAGGCATGAAATCTGGACACATGTGTGTCAGTTTGCTAACTGAAATATGCGCTATAAAAAAAAAATGACAAATTTTCCATTTACTTATAATTGACAGGATCATTTTGCTGGTTTTTTTTTTTACTGTAATATAATCGTCTGCATTTTAATGTTACAAATGTAGCACAACCACTTCTCATTCCAGGGCTGGCGATGCGAATCATCCCCAACCAGTATAAGCGCCTTGAAGAGTGACGGATGAAATAGGAAGGTTTAAAAAATGCTTATTTTATGCTACAAAATGGAAACCCGTGAAACATTAACCAAGACACCAGTGCATGAGGAGATTAGATTGATGGTAATGAACATTTGATCAGTACGATGCATTCTGATTGACTTAGATTATGCAGAGTATTTGTGATGCTGATATTTTGTACGGCAGGACGCATCTAACAAACCACATTGGTCAGTATTAGGAGCTGAAGCAGGAAGAGGATAAAGAGGAATGCTGGGCAGCCAATCAGAGGAGGCCGGGAGGCACTTGCTGCAGGTGCCGTGCTGGATGGGCGGGGCACAGCGGGGCGGCACAGATGGCAGTCCCGGCCGCAGAAGGAGCATGTGGACAGGCTGCGGAGCACTGGGGCATTGTAGGTCCTCGTCGCTCTCCTGCCTGAAGCAAGGAAGGCACATTCAAACCCTCCTTTATCCAGCACTCAGACCTGATAAATGTGTGCAAATTCTTTTCAGGTCTTTTTTAAAATCAAGATTTTGATGATAACTGAAGTTCAAAACATTTTATATCAGGTAGAGAAATTTTAATTTTGAGAAGCTATCACATTCAGTTACAATGCTTGATTATAAGATTTGTACAGTGCTACTGATTGGTCTAAATTAGAATCATTTAATGTTGAGTTTAACTGAAATGATGGACGTCAGCTTACGGGGTTCATAGTAGTCATAGACGATGACCATGCCATCCTGTACAAGAGCCACTTTGAAGCTCCTCACTGTGGGGATTCCTACACATACTTGTGATGTGGTCACCTGTAGATGATTCCAGTTCATTTGAGAAGACATTGCGGAGAAGAACTGAGAAACCTAGAAATACCGATGGCTCTCTACTCCATATGAACACAATGCAGTAACAACAGTGCAAAGTAAATTTGACAGTCTTCAGTGGATCATTTCTGTCACATTCAATTGTGACACAGCGTTAAATAACATTAAGTACTCATTTAGTGAGGCATAATTCCCATATTCGAGTCAATTCCATCTTACAGAACTCTTAAGGTGTCCTTTGACATAAATATGAGTGCAAGAGAAAGACATCCAATCATCTGCTTACAGAATCCAGGTACAGAATGACTTTTCCTGGAGGTGTTTCCACCCTTCTGATCAGATCATTTGTTGCAAATCCTTCGTCACTCAGGGTGAAACCACTGAGCAGGCCGACCTCCATCAGCACCAAGCCTGTCCGAGGAACCTTCTGGCTTTCCAAAAGGCTGGAAACGTGAACAAGATGTAGCAGAATTTCTCTCTACTGCAGTGTGACAGTGCAGTAATTTCTCTCTATTGCAGTGTGACAGTGCAGTAATTTCTCTCTACTGCAGTGTGACAGTGCGGTAATTTCTCTCTACTGCAGTGTGACAGTGTGGTAATTTCTCTCTATTGCAGTGTGACAGTGCGGTAATTTCTCTCTACTGCAGTGTGACAGTGCAGTAATTTCTCTCTATTGCAGTGTGACAGTACAGTAATTTCTCTCTATTGCAGTGTGACAGTGCAGTACAGGCACAAGGCATCTAAAATATGGGCTAGACTTGTTTTTGATAAGCCACTAGAAATTTATGCAGAACTCCGGCGACGGGTTCTGGCAGCTGCCTACCTTGTACAGACAGAGAGGGTTAGATGGTCCACGTCACTGCTGTTGACAACAACGTCCAAATGGAAAGCATACATTCCTGCCCCATCTTTGTGTTTGCTGGACGCTTCTCCATTCTTTACATTGTAGAACACTTTCAACTGTAATTTATACAAGAGAGTTCCTTTTGGAATCTGATTGTTGAGTTTCCCCCTAAATCGTATGACCTATTTGCGATATTCTGTAGCACGTTTCCTAATTCTCCTGATTCACAGAAATTTTCTCACAGAAAACGTAAGAACCTATAAATAAAAATGGCTGTTTTGAAGATATTTGCTAAGCAAAATTACATAATTTGTTTGCATACCAGTTTTATATACATATTAATACATTTTGTATAGCTGTGAACTAATTTATAAATATTCCTTTTTTTTTTTTTTGCTAAAGCTAGAATCAAGAATGTTTCTTAGTGGTCTGCATGTTTGCTTTTTCTCTGATCTGAACACATCATATTTTTGCTCTTAAGCACTAAATCAACTTCTCTTCCTAAATAAACTACATTAATTTATATACAACAAAGCAAAGTAATATGAATATAATAATAAAATAATAAAATACAAACTGAACATAGAGAATAAGACAAAGCTCCCATCAGCTGGGTTGGATTAATCAATCAATGACATGTGCAAAACACAGACTTTGGCAGGTTTTAATTCCCATAAAATGCCAGCTTTGCTAATTAGCAGGGGAGGGGAAATGTTTTGCTTGGGAAGAGCCTGTAACTGGGAAAATCAGTGCCGACCCGTCAGTTGAAATACTGGATTTGCTGCTTGAAAGCGGGAAGCACTTGTGACCAAAAGCATGCAGATTTATTTGCCAGGAGTAAAATTTCTGGTGTATCTGAAGGCCAATCTCCTCGAGCAGAATCGCAACATAAATATGCACTTTCACAAAATCCATCTATTTTATCTATCCATCTATACAGCTTCTCCGATATGGAGTAGAAGAGGTTTAAAAAAGTGATGTGAAGTAATAAATTATGTGAGTTTCATTTCAAACTGGGATCGGAGACGCAGACTGTGGTTTTTAGCAGAAGTCAATTTCTAAAGTAATGGAAGACCTACCTGAAGCAAGGCGAATCCTCGTCCCTCCATGGAAACTCCCAGACGCATGCTCTTGCTCGTTTCAATCTACAGACACAAAATGCCGTCATGCTCCAATTGATTATACTAACAGAGAGGCGGTAGCTTAGCCACTCAACAAACTCCAGCATTATTATTTAGTTACGTTTGTTACTGTTTTTCTGACAGAAAAGAAAGCGAGTAGTGTGACCTCTTTGCTCTGGTGCAGTAAGTAATTGGTGGAGTCGACGTGGAAGGTGATCGCGGTGCGTGAGGCTGCGCTTTTCACGTGGATCGTGGTGTTGATGGAATCCGCGCCGCTCAGAGGTGCGTAGTATGACAGGGCGTGCAGGGCCATTATCGTATCCTGAATGGGACGACAACAAAAGCCATACAGACAGTCGCAGCACAAGTGAATGACGGGAGAGGCCTAGCTAAAGCAATATGGACATCTGACGCTCTTTACAGATGAACTCAAGAAGGATGACATTTTATATTGGATATTGTTTTTCTTTTATGTGAAGCCTCCTGAAGTCCCAGCATACGGCAGCAGTGAGAGGAGTTTTATCTGAAGAGCAAGCCCCCCACTCCCTATATTCCGTGTCCGGCAGACACGCCAGCACGCGGGACATCGCTAACCGGTGGACGCGGCGGCGGCGTGTTCCTGCAGCATGTGGCCTCTTGGCCGCGCTGCATCGCATGGATGTGATTAGCTCCGCCAGCCCCTGCTGCAGGACATGAGTCACATGACCCCCGCTGACTGAGCGGCCTTTGATCTGAGCCCTGCCTCCCCGCCTCCACCATTCAACCATGCCTGTCCCCCCCCCCCAAATTCCAACTCTACGGGCTGGGCTGGATCTGAGAATCATCACGTAATTTATGTTGAAATGTGCCTCGTTCCCAATAATGGCCGTCATTTGATTAGTTTAGGTCTTTAGACTCTAGTCCTGATTTTTCTAGCATTAGACCTCAGAGGTGTAAACAATAAGCAGTTAAACGAAGTTAAGTGAAAGACCGACAGATAGGGGGCAGCGGCGGACCTCACCTGTGCTGAGCTATAGCCTCCCAGATGGCTCCTCTGTTGGCAGAGCCACTTCAAAAGCAGGATCCCTTCCATGACCTTCGCCCTCATGAAGAGGGTGAGCAGCACGTAGGACGCGATTTCGATGTCCACCGAGTGCGGCTGCCAGGAGTCAGGCGGCGGCACCTTGGAGGAGCTCCAGGACATCACGCCGTCTGGAGGACAGAGGACCGAACAAGCAGCATGTATGGTAGCAGCTCCCAGGCGGAGCTCACATGGATAACTGACGGGAACCCAAGAGGAGCAGGGCAGCGAGGGTGGCCTGTCGCTTATGTGCAGCCATGTGTCGGTGCTGAGATTCCAAGTTTGTTTGAGCTGCAAGTCAGCATGATCCAATAACAGAAAAGCCTTCCTCCTACCTGTTTCCTCTAGATCAGGGCTCTTCAAATCTGGACCTCGATTGCAAATCCAGGCCGTGTTTTCAGTTCTCCCAGGTAGTTAGTTTAATAATTACTGATTCTGATTGGCCACAGAGGCTTCACTCCTGGCTCACAGGTAAAGGAATGCTGGGAAATCAGCAGTGCTCGGCTCCTGAGGACCGTGATTTGAACAGCCCTGCTCTAGACACAATAAACTCAAATTACTAAGCCACTGCTGTTGCCTGGGCTTGGTTGTTACCATGTACATCTGCTCTGCTCATCAACTCGGTCAGCGCCGTTTCGGCCTGGGGGCTCTTGGCCAAAGACAGGGCGTAGGCAACCAGGCTGAGGCTGTAGTTGCTGGAGATCCCAAGTCCCAGCTTGGTCTCTAGAAAGATCCGAGCGCTGGACACCTGACTTGGATAGATGTTCTGAAAGGAAGATTTGCCTTTGGGATCAAACTTGTAAGGTCATGAAGAATCAATGGGCTAGAAGATCAAAACACCTTTTGAACTGGACAGAGTGGTCAGAAAAGAATCAGAATATTTCAGAAATGTTAAAAAAGAATAAAAGGTTTTCCAGACTTTGTGAAAATTGCCTAATAGTACATGAATATGTGATTATTTATGTAAAATATATATTAACAGCTCAATATATTGTTCTACAAAGATTTTAACTTTCTGCTTCAGTTTTTCTGTATATGAAAAACTCAACAATGTTAAATTTACATGGATTTACACCAGGACAAACATGAATATACAGGGAGTCCGCAAGTTAAAGTCTGACTAATAATAATCATACAATACATAATAACAATAATAATTATACGGTAATAATAAACGTAACTACATACGGTACTGTACAGTACCGAGAGCCACTGAAGCCACTTACGAGCGTCACAAAGTAGCGTGTGTGTTTGTAATTACGAACCACTGTATTTAACCTGCATTTTTAATATTATCGTTCGTAAGCACGGGTTCCCCGTAAGTCAGACGTTCGTAACCCAGGGACCGCCGGCATTCGTGAGCATAACCCCCCCTCACCAGGCCGCGCTCACACCATGTACGCCGGCTCCTCCAGCAGTGCCATCAGTACGTAGGCCGTCAGGGAGGTGGGGCCGTCCAGCCCCCCCCGCAGCTCGGTGTCAGTCACTCTCCCCGGCTCACCGAAGCTTCCGTCGGCCTCCTGCTGCCGGACCAGCCAGGCCGCCGTGCCGGACAGCACGTTCTGATCGATGGGGATGAAGGGCCGGGCCTGCAGGAAGGCCCTCAGCACGAAGGCAGACAGCCTTCAGGGGGGAGCCAGGGGAGGGGGGGCGTCAGTCACCGGCGGGGGCGCGTGCCTCCGGGGGCCCGTCCGCGAGGAAGCCACACGTACGCACCAGGTACTGCCCGCTGAGTCACTGTCTCCGAAAGCACTGAAGGACCCGTCTCGCCTCTGATAGGACAGCTGCTGCTGATACCCTGAAAGCACGGCGGCCATAGGTTGTAAAGGGAATAAAGGGTAAAACAATCCATCCATCCATCCATCCATTTTCTGTACCCTCTTGCTCTGTATAGGGTCACAGAGGTCACAGTTGTGATATTCTTTCTAATTACTTTTCATTAAATTATATTAATTTCAAGAAGCTCGTAAGAGAAGTAAAAAACGTTTTTAATGGTTTTGTTTCACCTCGTGCCCCATTTCCCGGCTCACCTTGCTCCATGGACGTCAGCGCTCTGTGCCGAATATCCTCCTTCACTCGGTCGGCTTTGGTCAGGTACTGCAGCACGTAGATGCCGGGAGCGAAGTTGATCATGTTCTGCTCCCCACAGCCGGAGGGCATCTGGAGAAGCGAGTCCAGCCCCGATATGGACGGGCCCAGAATGTCACCTGAAAGGCGAAAGATCTTCTTAGGTGTCCACAGAGCATTAGGCCTAGCCGTCGGAGGAGAGCAGTCTTAGGGAGAGTGAAAGCACATGGCTTTCATAAGGGCTGATGTTTACCACAGAAAGGAACATCTTTACGGCATCAAAGTAGGTCGCCGAGCGGATTGGCGTGACTAACACAGCGTAATGTTTTATTGCCCTTTCCCCAGACAGATGACCAAGGAATAACACAGCTGTTTGGAGTCTGTTTACCATAAAACAATAATTTGAAACATCGCCAAAGCTGCTATTCCCTTTCCTCATGGAAAGACTATTCGTCGTCTTTGAAGACAACTTATCTTTTCACAGATTTTTTTTGTTCTTTTCTGGTGAACCGCTGTCTCGTGAAAATCAAAAATGCAGGCGATAACTCAGCGGAAATGAAGCATGACGCGGCGTGACGTTGCTTGTGAGCCCCGGGGGTCACATACCAGCCACGGTTACATGGGCCCCCTCGCTGCCCGGCACCACATCTGCGGGGAAGGCGAACGCTATCTCCTCAGACAGCCTGTTTTCCGACAGCGGCATCTCGAGGAACAGCGACTTTGTGAACAACTTCTCCGTTCCTTCAGGCTCCAAGAAGAGAAATCATAGTAAAAAGTTCTGAAGTGAACGCCGAGAACAAACGATGATGCCTGCGTTTTACAGAAAATTACATACAGCATAACCGATAACCAAAAAATTACCAACAAACAAGATATCCGCACTGTACCTTGACCAGAACCTTCCTAATAATGGCATCAGAGCCAACGTAGGACTCTGCTTTCACAGATACTGTGATCTCTCCAAGAACCTTCGGTCTTATTGGGAAGAGAACCAAAGCACTCTCCCGACTCTCTACAGACACTCTCCTTATGTTGGCCATCAATGGTCCATTTTCGTCTTGGAATATAAACTCAAATGACTTGTTCTCTGCTACTGTCACCAACACCTAGAGAAGGGAAAGGCATGTACTTATTTTAATTTAGATCATTCCGGAGGCACCCATAGTAGGATATTAAAAATCCAATACAGACCAACAATCTGAATGAAGAGTGTGTAGAACATACAGTGCAGGAAGCTGCTATGATATTCGCCCGGGTTCAAGCAGCGTTTACTAAAGCTCTGTCTCTGCTCCCATAACACTGGGGGTAGCGAATAGATAATTAAGAATGTCTGTGATCTGTACTGTAGTTTGTATAAAGAATAAACAGAAATGAAAATCAGACAAGAATATATGTAACCTGTCATTCACCTCAAGTTGCCGTTCCATGTAATTAAACACGTTGACCTCTAGAATTAACTGTTCTCCTCGGATGATGTAAGCTGGGAGACCGAGGAACAGGAAGATGTTCTGGAAAACTGCGAGCTGTCAGAAAGGACTCCAGTTAGCATTCTGATTGGCTGAGATCAGTGGACAAAACAGCAGTAAGTGTTTCATTGTTGGGGAGTCAAAGTGCTTTAGATATCTGCAGGGGAATCATTCAGGTAAGTATCTGCAGGGGAATCGTTCAGGTAAGTATCTGCAGGGGAATCGTTCAGGTAAGTATCTGGAGGGGAATCGTTCAGGTAAGTATCTGCAGGGGAATCGTTCAGGTAAGTATCTGCAGGGGAATCATTCAGGTAAGTATCTGCAGGGGAATCGTTCAGGTAAGTATCTGCATAGCTCCGGTTTGGGGGCGATTTTTCATTCAAAATAGTCTATATTTTGCTCAGAAGAAATATTTTTTTTCGTGGCACAACAGTGAAACGTTCATTGCGGGTTTTTCAGGTGTAATACTCAAATAAACATTCACTTCATTTAAGTAACTCTTTATGAGCTTTTACCTGTCTGTTCTATTCTATTCTATTCTATTCTATTCTATCTTCTAACTTGTGCAGTTTGCTTTATGAATGTCCAGAATGGAAAGAAACCCAATGCGTAAAAGTACCTTTGCAGGAGTGTCGATGATCCCCAAGCCCAGGTTATCAGACACGATGAAGGCGGAGGCGGTCCAGGTCGTGATGCTGTCTGGGACTGTGACTGAGAAACTCGCTGTTGTAGATGCACTGTGTGACACACACACACACACACACACACACACAGGTTGCTATAACCCATGGTGATGCCAAACAACAACCATATTCTATGTTCTCTATGCTGTTGCTTTCCATCTTGCTTGCCTGCAGGGGGGGCTAAAGTACTGCTGCCCAAAAACAAAAGCTATTATAATGACCACAGGAATTTACCTAAGAGAGGTTTATTAAGCAGCATGGCCTTTGTGCCTGGGGGTACCCTGCTCAGCCCCGGCAGGCTGCCCCCCCACCACCCCGATTCTTCCCGGCTCCTACCTCATGTTGGCATTCAGCCACAGCCAGGTATCTGGGAAGTGCCTTCGAACCCGGGGCACTGGGGTGGTCATACTGTCATCCTGAAGGCTTTTCCCTCTGACTGCTGAACGCAAAACATTCAGTGACATCTTTGCAAACCAAAACGTTCATTCCGTTCAGTCTTCACAGCATGACTTATGATGATTTATAAGACATTTAATCTGGTTTTCATACAAATGCCAGATGGATTCCCTTTTGAATATTAATTAAGAGTTTCATAGTATCATCCTGGCCCTGGGGAGTATAGTATAGTATGCTTTAGTCTTTTTGTAACTCACGTAATTTGGCTTTAACATGGTCCTTCACTCTGGACAACCGGCCATCTGTTAAAACCACCAGTTTACACATCTGGGAATGTGGGGAAATGCGTATTATACTGGTGACGTTAAAATGGACTCGCATCACCGCCGTGCTACATTTGGCGATACTGTTACCATGGAAACGCAGTTGGCATCGCCCGTCATCGCTCCGCCGGATGGACTGTCGATATCATCCCCGCTGCTTGCAGCCGATTCCAGCTTCTCCAGAACCTGGAAGGGTAAAGGACCCATCAAACCAGCAGCTTTTGTCACAAATCCCAAAGCAAGCAAAGAGTAACAAATAGGACAAAAGTTCAAAACCATTACAAAGGACCCACTGTGCTTCGATTGAGTGATAAGAAAGGGCTTGAGCTTCACAATAGCCATTCTTCTTAAACAAAACAAAAGGGGGCGAGTCTATTCTATTTTCACCATCAAGTACGTCTTGAAAATTAAGATTTCCTTGGCTTGCAATATAATGCCACCCTTCACGTTTACAGGGCTCAGATAAAAGCTAAATATTTATGCCTCATTTAAAGAGTCCTTAGCGAGATCAAGGGTCTCCCTCACCTCATACTTGCTGATGTCATTGTCAGATTTGGGCCAATCGGTTGCCTTGTCAACCACCAGAATACCGACTAGAGACCCGGGTTCAGATACACGCACACTGAGCTCCACCTTCCCCGCTGGTTTTGTCCTTGTTAGACTCCAGTCCAGAGACACCTACATAGAGAAACGTATTAATGGATATAGGCCATTACATGCGATTACTGGAACGTACTGAGCAGAATAAACATTAGACTTGATAACCTGAATGTCTTTTTACATGAGCACTTAAAACAAGTAAGACTGAGGAATACGACCAGGTAATAGAGGAGGGATCAGCTACACAAACTTTACTACCATTAACCAGCATGTGTTTGTATTAAATCAATGCATGACATCTTATTAATGGGCTGCACAGAACTCATGTGTTCTAATCAGTGGCACCTGGCCATTGGCAGGAAGGAACACGACAAACTGGGCAACTGTGTGACCAAGTGGAGCTCAGCCAGGTGAAGGGATTTGCTACATAGGCAAGTACAAAGAGTCACATAAGTCAATTACATTGTTTCTCAGGGTCTGGGCAACAGGGATCATCAGAGTGTCGCTAACCACGTCCCCCGAGGGACAAACGACAAACGCGGTGACATAGGCGACGGGAGCCCAGGAGGCCGTGGGAAGCAGAGAGAGAGCGGCTGCAGACCTCCTCCCGCCATCCAGCAGCTGGTCTCTGGACACGACCTGCAAAGACAAGCCGCTGCACCTCAGGGAATCCAGATTGGTTTTACTGAAAAATCATATCAATGTTCAAAACTCCATGGTGCCCGGAGAGATTAATTAAACCCAATCAGAGAAATATCAGAAGTAATCCCAATTCCATAAATATATATAAAATGTTCCAGACTCTAAGCTACACTCCATGTTGCTGTTTACTGTTACTGGATCTGCATCAGATGAAGAAGCATATTCACACAAGCATCCAGCAAATGCTTATATGAATTATTAAACAGCAGAGACTCTTTAAATGTCCGACAATCTAGTTAATCAGCTGCAAATGTGTGTTACTCTGACTCAGTAATGGAATCGACATTCTTCGCGTCTCCTGACCGTGACTCAGATGCAGCTATGAGCATCACAGTCGGATCTTGAGACGTAGTGCGTAATTATCATGGCAAAGCTTTACACTCTGTTATCTCACTAATCTTCATTAATTATATTATTATAATGTGACTATTGGAATTCTTGACCTACCTGTAATGTAAACAATACGTATGATATAGTACCTACCAAATAGTGAACCTCGGTTAACAGAAAGTTGCTTTGTATAACCAAATTAATGGGAATTCCAACCTAAAGAAAACAAATAATGAGAAACATTAATGAAAGCAGAACAAACACTGCGACATCAATTAACACAATGAAAACACACCATAAGATGAAAATAGATGGAAGTCGTATTGGAGGATATGCAATGACACTGCAATGGAGTCAAAATCCAAAATTTACACTTTAAGTTGACTACAAATAATTCGTAAAATTTTGCTGCGAAAGGTGGGTAGGATGCAAGGTGTAAACGTGCCAAAGCACTGAGTAGCACACATCCGTACACTCGCTTGGAATTACAGGTAAAATCAGCAAGTTATCAGAGAATCAGAATCAGGTGATTTATGGAAATGCAAAGAGGCCAAGCAACTACGAAAAGTTCCAGCAATAACCAGTAAATTCTTATTTCTGCTGGATCTTCCAGAATGCTGCCCCATCCACCCTCTTTTCCCTGAGGGAAAAAACAGCTTTAAACTGCCATTGATCCAGCATTTTCACACCTTAAAGTCAAGTTTAATGAGCGCCACCCTTCAATTAGCAACAACGCAAACATTAACTACTATGTGATCCAAGGCCTTTCTGCTCATTCAGGCTTGCTTTACCTCAGGATGAGCATTAGTCCTGCTTAACTGCAGGTAGAAGTTGCTGGTTGAGGAAGAACTTCTGAACACTTGCAAAATTTTATGGTTCCCTTGGAAATCAGCCTGTAAATGACAGCAGTCTGTGATCTCTGATCAGTCAAGGTAGGTTACAGCGCATTATGTAATATTGCTGGATTATGTAACAGCATAAACAACAAAATGTAACAAATTTTCATCACATAATGGGACGTTACACACTGTGTAACAATGCATTATGTAATAACACCACATTTTGTAATAAAATGTTACTAATATGTAGACATTATAATTTTATACTTCATTTTATTATCATCGTTATGACTATCATAGTTCAATTTGTTACATTCTCTCGAGTTATTACTTAATGTGGTATTATTACATAATGCATTGTTACTAGGTACAGTGTACCTAGTAACATATCGCATTTAATAGTATACTGAATGGCATGGTGAAATCTGAGCAACAAAACCCACCTGAACTGTAAGAGAGGTCACATCTTCTAACAGCTGAAAGCGAATGGGTACGACCCCGTCCTCTGGGACAGTGAAGCTCATGGAGAGAGGAGAGCCCTCTGCCTCCTGAAATGCCAGGTCCGCAGCCTCCTGTGTCACATGCTCGTCCTGGAGGAAGGAGCTGTTGAACCCAAATGACCCCTCGTGCCTCCAGCTGCCCGGACCAGGACCCCTGTGCTGTGTCGCAGTCACTGTCACGTTCTTCATCCTCTCTATTGGTTCCCCATTATATGACGAGATCTTCAGCTACAGCCATAACACAACAACATACCTTTTAACCTTAACTGATACAGGGCTGGTGCCTAGGGCACCAGTCTCCGAGGGGCACCAGTCTCCGAGGGGCACCAGTCTCCGAGGGGCACCAGTCTCCGAGGGGCGCCAACCTCCGAGGGGCACCAGTCTCCGAGGGGCACCAGTCTCCGAGGGGGACCAACCACCGAGGGGCGCCAACCTCAGAGGGGCGCCAACCTCCGAGGGGCGCCAACCACCGTGGGGCGCCAACCTCCGAGGGGGCGCCAACCACTGAGGGGCGCCAGCCTCTGAGGGGCGCCAACCTCCGAGGGGCGCCAACTTGCCAGCCAATCTCACTTTGCCTCAGACTGGGGTCCCCAGTGGTGATGCTCACTTAGGGAGCCGCATTGGCAGGATCGGTACTGAGCTGATGTTCATTAATACCCCAAAACTGGCAGTTATTTACAGGAGGGAAACCCTTATCATGAAACATGAACCTTTCCACTATTAAATACAGTTTGTTAGCAAACTAATGCGTTATTACTGCTTTGAATTTGTTTTTGGGAATGAATGTAATGTAACAATCTACAAACAAGAGCAGCTCATGCTGGCTGCACCAAATACAACAGTGTCTCTCAACTGAAAGGCCATTACTTACATAAGTGGAGAAGTTTAAAGATGGTTTTAGTGTTCTGGGATGTCCATAAAACAAAAGATGATACCTGCTTTGGACAACAGTCACTTCTGATGTAGCATTGCTTCTTAATCCTTACAAAACCAAAACAAATAAACAAAAAAAAAAACAAACAAAAGGAAAAACAAGGACTCAAACACCAAAAAATAGAGTGGTACAAATCCTAAAGTAATAGCTTTAATACTGTGTGGGCTTTCTTCTTTGATTAATTAGAACACGTATTCAGTGTTATCTTACTTTTACCAATCAGTACCACTGAAAACAACAGCACCATGATATTTCCAGAATAACAGGTCTAGGTTTATGAGGAAGAAAGGTAATACGTTCTAACCTGTCAAGGTCTCTGTGACAATGACTGTGACATAAACTTTTGCCTCATTTTTAAATGGAAAGGGATCCATCGATCCATGACCACTGGTATAACTATGAAAAAAGTCCTTCTTATTGAATACAAACCGGGCGGAACCATTGATCTGCAAAAATAAATGTTACAGTGAAATTAAATAGGGTTATTAATCACTGTCTTGTGTTTTTTCTTGAAAATGTTTTTGTCCTTTATATATACAGTACATGTACTCTATACTTTGTTTTTTCCCTAATAATGTCTCTGTATCTTTGAATCTCCAGTATTTTACCAGCATTAACAATCACATAACATTTCAAACCAGGCAGCTTTGGGGTTTTTTATCTGCATGTTCCTCTGTAGGAACCAGGGGGCAGGGGACGTTTAATCCACCCCCCCAATATTTAATGGGACTTCATTCATCCCCCAATAAACAGACCTTTTTATTTTAAACTGCCCCCCCCCCCATGTAGTTGTGTGTAACGTTCCGTATGAAAAGGATTTCAGGAGTAGACTCACCTCTTTAGTTTCGCTAGCAGTCATGGCCATTCCAAGGTGGGACAGATTGGCCGTTACGGTCAGCATGCCCCGGACTGGCTTCCCGTAGCTGTATCTAGGGGAGAAGATCCCTGACACTATATCACACCAGGATTGGCCTCATTTCTAGCACATGTTATTACAAATGAGATCATCATGCACAAAATGTGGATATTTGCGTGTATGTCCCCGTCAGCGGAAACGCGTGACTTACTGCGCAGTGACATTTCCAGTTAGATTGGCTCCGTAGTAGGTGACAGCGGGAGCCTGCACCACCACATCAAAGGCCGGAAGCACTGCATTATTATTATTATTATTATTATTATTAGTTTATAATACAGCCATTTACAATCTATGCTTGAGTCCATCGTTCCATGATGTAATTAAATATTTTAACATTGTACTTCTCACCATAACAGTCCACTGTGAACATCTTTTCAGTTGGAATGTCCTGCAAGAGGAAAAAGATACATTGCACTTCTCTCTCTCTCTCTCTCTCTCTCTATCTATATATTTTATATATATAAACATCCTATATCAGTTTTTGTGACTTTCATAAAACATAACAGCACTTATATTGCACATCATCTTGTTGTCAAAATGCTCCACTTTCATTTCAGTCAAACTGCCAGAAGCTGAACATGGTCCACAGGCTGGTTTTCCACTGTTAAATTTCATTACAGTCTCAGCAGAACCGACTACGTGCAGCGACGGCCCAAACTCACATTAACCAAAGCCTCAACAGTCCACATGCCGAGGGGGGGTGTTTTAGTCAGCTGGAACTCCCTGGACACGACCCCCAGAAAGCTGTCCAGTGAGAGCCACTGCTGTATCATGTTCCCCCTGGGGTCCTACTTCACATCAGTAAAAAGGAGGAGGTCAATCTTCCATTTCATTTGTGTTCAGTATTGTGTCCCAGTTCATTATGGAAGTAAATTAATGACAAAAGTCGTTGATGAAAAAAAACACGTTGAATTACACTTATCGAATAAAAACGCAT
>JABJVO010000040.1:1568915-1583612 GCA_026770805.1 Boulengeromyrus knoepffleri | reverse complement strand
GGGGGGGTGCGGTTGCCGTCCTGGGGGGGTGGGCGCGGGCGCCGGCCCGCCCCCCCCCCCCCCGGAAAGCTATTTACCGAGCGCTTTCGCCCCCACCTGGGCTCATGCCTCTGATCCGCCGAGCTGTCGCCTCGCTTCGGCCCAGACGCGGTTCAGGCCACACAGACGGATGGTTTCATTAAAATACGGGGCTTTGCGTTTTTTTCCTCTGCGTTTCAGCATGTGTGCTGCTTCCAAAGTAGAGTAGGCTGGGGATGCCAGCCACTGTAATTCTGTACCTGAATTGCATCATGGAAAAATACATTACTTAGTGGCAAAATCTATTAGCGACCCCCATTCTGGCTGCGGGCTTTTGTCTCATAGCTGCTTGTCAGGTGCTTTTATCCATTTACAAGGCTGGACTGCCACCAAATTCATGGGCAGTTCTTGCTTACAGCAACGTGTCGCCTGATTGGTGAATCAGAGTCAACCTCAGTCCCTTGACGGCTGTGCCCCCCGGGAGCAGCATGTAGCTCAGCAGGCTGAGCTTCTGTCTCTGCTCGGAAGGTTGCTGGTTCCAGCCCGGCTTTGGTGGAATAGTCAAGTCAAAAGGCTCTTATTCCCCATCTTCATGGGCACTGCTGCAGGTGGCTGCCCTTCACCGCCAAGCTTGCTCTTACCTACGATGGTGAGAAGAGAATTTCCCTGCAAGGGATCAATAAAGTGTCACTATTATCATTACTTGAAGCTGCTGCTTGCATAAAGAATCTTGACTCTGTGATTGTCCATCAATGCCACCTGTGAATGTCACATGAAAAGACAGAAAGATTCAATATTTTATGTACAGTACTGTGCAATAGTCACTCTAAGAAAATGTTTACAGCTATTTATCTGGGCAGTACATATATTTGCTCAGAAACTAAGAATTTCTTCTCTTCTCCAAAAAGTTATTGATTACTTGTTGGGTGGCTAAACGAACACCGCTTTGGTCCCCAAACTTCTCCTCTTCAGCCATTGCATGTATTTTTGAAATTTCACGTCCAGCTCACTTGATGAATTAGTTTTATAAAGCCAGTGAGGTTTTGATTAGCCACAGTTTGCTAGTGGTCAAGTCATAAAATACACAACTGCATTGGGCGGTTGCTGCAAATGCTGGGGTGAGTTTAGGAGAGGTTTTGAACTTCGACAAATATAATATCATAGTTTTACACCAACATGAAGGTCATTTAAGCATCAGTGTTTGACTGCCTAAGACTTTTGCACAGTACTGTGTATTGGATCCAAGCCTTCTTTGCAGGTTGCATCTCCTCACTCATTTATGTATTGATGTTAGTGCTTGGTTATGTGCTTGGTTATGTGCTTGGTTATTTGCTTGGTTATGTGCTTGGTTAGTGCTTGGTTATGTGCTTGGTTAGTGCTTGGTTATTTGCTTGGTTATGTGCTTGGTTATGTGCTTGGTTAGTGCTTGGTTATGTGCTTGGTTAGTGCTTGGTTAGTGCTTGGTTATGCGCTTGGTTATGTGCTTGGTTAGTGCTTGGTTAATGCTTGGTTATGTGCTTGGTTAGTGCTTGGTTAGTGCTTGGTTATGTGCTTGGTTAGTGCTTGGTTATGTGCTTGGTAGTTCCTTTATTAATAAAAGAGCTTAACATCAGGATTCACATGGGATTCCAAAGCCCTGCTATCTGCCTTGATTTGGCATGTTGCTGGTTACTGATTATGGACATGTGAGACCTGGCGAGACACAGAGCACGGCCCTCATCCTAAAAGGATCCCCTTTGGATTGGCTGAGCGGCTAGTGGCTGCTTAGAGGTCTGTGCATGCATCACTGGCCTGAATGGGATGTCCTCCTAGATGCTGTGCTCTTGGGGAGAGGAGCAGCCTGGGGAGGAGGAGATGGATGTCTGTTTGGTGAGGTGATAGATGCACGAGGTGTGCTGCTCAATAAGAGTCTTTGTGCTTTAGGAGGTTGGCGGTGTGAGGATTTCGGATCCAATAAAACAGTAGAAATGCAGTTCCAAAGAGCATAGTACTGCCCATGGTGTCCCACGATTGGGCCAAGTGTCCCCTTAGGCCCGCCTTCTCACACACTACCCATGCATGCACCAAAACTATATATCTGGTTTCCATATACTGCTGCTGCAGATTAAGCTTGTAGTAAAAAAAGTAAACAGAATAACCCACTGCACAAGCCATGCCTCCTCCCTCAGGAACGATCATATTACAATGAATTAACGATGAATTTAGCTGAGCACTGGAGCATGTGTAATGAGAATTATGTAAGAAATTATGTAAATAGATTATCGGCGTTATTTCCGCGCAATAGCGCGAGACAGACTGATCTCACAGTCTGATCACAATGACTCTGCCTTTGTAAATAGAAATCAATCGTCTGTATATGATTTAAAAGTCACAGTTGAAAGGGATCCTTCATGGTGGAGCCTAACCATGGTGAGCTGGGGCCTGATTGTCAGCGTTGGTGCCTGTCTGTCTCTGCCTTACGTGTCTTGCCCCTCTTTGGCCAGCAGGTGGCGCTGGTCATCCTGCTCCCCCCTATGTCTTGTAGCACTACTCCCTAGTGTGTTGCCCTGCTCTCTGGGCTGCTGCCTAGCTCAGTGGGTTGAATGAGTGGCTCTGAAGCTGACACCCTTCAGTCATGAGTTTGGTTAAGTTATGTTTGGTTTTATTTTTCTTTGGTGTTTGGTATGGTTTTCTGTGTGTTATCGTTTATGTTTGTGTTCCTGTTTCGGTTTACTCTGCGTGTGCCCTGTTTTATTTTGGCTCTGCTTGTTCCCAGTCTTCCCTAGTGTTAGCCCTCAGTATTGCCAATGTTTCTTAGTTCCTGTGTTTCTAAGTTGTGATTTATTCCATCTTTGCTTGTTGTCCTGCTCCTTTGTTGATTGGTTGGTTTTTGTGATGGTCCACACCTGCCCTTCGTTAGACTTCGTTATCTGAGTGTATATTAGTGCCTGCCTTTGTCCTGTTCCTCATTGTGTTTCTGTTACTGTGTGTTCGTAGCGCTGCTTGTTTTCTAGTCTTGCTCCCTGTTTTACTCTGATCCCCAGTTGTGTTTACTTAGTGTTTTTTTTTTAGCTTATTCTTTATTTTCCCTGTTTGTTTTTGACCCCTCATGGTCCCATTATGTTGTGCTTTTCCCGAGCGTTTTCAGTGTTATTAATAAACGCTGTTTTCCCTGAGCCGTTCTGTGGATCTCACCGCTATTCTGCCGTGCCTTACTACTGATCACATGTATATCGGCTCATTCTAGGGTTGCGATGGGGGCGCAGTTAGCTTTTTTAGCGAAGACCAAAGGCTATCACTGTCTGCATTAGCATTTCAACAGGGGAATCCGCCCCCCTACATGTTCAGCCATGTTACAACCAGAAAGTGGAGCATTGCAAAGCCAGGAAGGAATGTCAGTGCTCTAAGACAACTGAAATCCTTTAATAGGTGTGTGTTCTGTGGGAAGGTTTCAAATGGTTATGGCCCTACTGGCACCTTTGTACAACCTGTGAAGATGAGAACATGAGGAAGGCAACGCGCCAGTTTCAGGCCACATTGACAGCCAATCTCCTCATTACTTCCTCGTCCGCTCCTCTACAATAAACAAAGTAAATCAGAATCTGTGAGTGACCATCAGTCTGACCAAATCTTATACGCTGATACACAGTGAGAGTCACTAAATAAAGCCTGGTTATTTTTACAGGCCAGACGTAGAAAGCGGGTGTTGTTCAGTGTTTGAGGTTTAGTCGAGGATGTCAGCAGTGCTGCTGATGAGGAAATCACAGGATTGTGGCAGCAGCAGCCAGGAAGCCATTACAGAGGCACTTTCACACCCCTCACCGTCTCGCACGCTGCCGCATGGAGGCGTCTGTTACTGTGCGGGGCTGCTGACAAATACATTTACCAGCTTAGGCGGCGCAGTGATTCATTTTCGGTTAGCTTTCATTCAGCTCCTACCCATGTGAAGCACATGAAAACGCTTCCAAAATCCACATATTTGGAGGGAGATTTCTGGGCACCGTGTGCCACGTGTTCTGAGGTGAGGGATTAGGAATCTCACATCATGCTTCTCCGCTGAAGCATTCAGGGGCTCCCCTCGGTTACGTGAATGTGTCAGAGCTGCGTACAGTGCTAGTGGCAGACAGGTCCAAACACTTCGTATTCTATCATGCGCTGTCTGGGTCCAGAGAATGTAACCTCCAACTGATGCAATGTAGCAGCTAGATGGGGGCCAGCTGTGGTGAGAATGGGAGTATGTGAACTGAAAATTAAACCAAAACATTTAACATTTGCTGCACGATGAATTTCCTTTGGTTACATGTCATTAGCAGCTAATGACTTCATTGACCTTGGAATACCAATCTCCTGTACATTTCTGTGTGTTTCATGTCATAATATTTAAGAAGACAGATGAGACAAGTTCTCTGCATTAATTAGAGATAAGCAGATAATGTAGTTGGTGCAGTATTGATATTGGTAAATTGGTAGATTATTTTGCATATTCAGTGGGGTTAAATTCATGAGAATCCACACACATCCTCAATGGAGGTATTCAAGCAATAAGAGTTGAAATAAAGTCAGTATAGTATACAGTATAGTATCTCCCATTATGATGTTGTAAGACAAATGCAGAAAACACTTTAGATTCAATTCTAGTGAGATGACTCCAAAGATGAATTGCACCAAGAAAACCTGAAGAATCAGGACACATTTCCTATTCTGATAATCCGAACATAAATGGCAGCATGTTTTCCTGAGTATGATAATCAAGTTCGGTGGGTGGGGGATGCAGTGCCCCCCAGTCGCCTGAATCAAAATTTCAATTAATTGGCAAGATCAGCATTGCACATGTTTACGCTGGTACTGTGCACCTTCAAATAAGCGGTTTGTTGGTACCCTGTAGCAAGACAAAATAATACAGCAAATTATGTGTGCTTCAGGTATGTGTGTCAGCAAATAAGGTAAACGGAATGTGGGTCTTTACCTCCTAACATCAAACTCCGCTTATGAGTTGCACCTTTTATAGGTATTCTTTGCTTTCAGTGCCTCATTTTAGCATGTGGAAAAGCCCTTAATGCATGTATGCCTGTATTATCATCGCTCAGACTGCAGCAGGCCAGGCTTCACTCAATCCACGTTAACATGCTATGCGAGTGCCCTGCCCACCCCCTAGAGACACCAGCGTGAATCCGTTTGACTCCAGTTCACATTCTCAGCCTAAATTCACAAGTCTTAAGAAGACTGGGGAAAAGAACCGAAATGCACTAATGATTTATGAAATAACAGGAACATTTTTTTCCCCAAAATGTCTGCGATGTCCAGACCATTTAGGAAATAATTTAGCTATAATTAGATGAGCCTGTCTTTCTGAGAACGGATCCCTGATCTCCTTCACTGTAAAGGTCGTGATCCTGGCCACTAGGACACGATACAGTCCTCTCCTGAACAGACGTTTCTAAGGAGCAGATCCGAAAGAGCGCCAGGTGATGAATAGCATGGTGATTAAGGACATGAACTTGTACAGTGATCCCTCGCTATATCGCGGTTCATCTATCACGCCCTCGCTACATCGCAGATTTTCACCTATCGCTTTTAAAGCATGTGGGAGGAGTAATTTAAGGCTTAAGCTATAAAAAATTGTTTATTTATATGGTCTTTCTATATTGCGGATTTTCACCTATCGCTGATGGGTCTGGAACGTAACTTCCGCGATAGGCGGGGGATCACTATATTCCTGGAAGGAAAAATCCCAGTTAATGTAGGTAGTGGGGATAGAATCCCAATCCCCAAGCCCGGAGATCTGAAGCGATGGTGTTATACCCCACTCAGCCAACTGCCTGCCCCTCAAAGCAATTATTTTACCTTAGAATGTTTTTTTTTAAGGTATTGTGATTTTCAAGCCAAGAACTTGGTCAATGTGTAATCACTTCTGTTTTATCAGGGCTCAGACTGTCTGCTCCAGTGGTCATTTATGTAATTATTTGACTAATTAAATCTTAATGACTTATTAAAATTCCGTTCTCTGCCTGGTAATACCTACATAAATCTTGTTATGACCTCTTACAAGGTCAGCTTGTGGTCCTCACTGAAGCCTCACATTAAGGGCAACCTGCAAAGTAAGTGGCTCATGAATCCAGGTGAAAATGGTAAGATGCTCTTGTGAATTTCTGATGAATTTCTTGTGATTTTTGACCAAGAGGCACAACCATGCATAAATATACAGAACACCTAATAGCTGTATCCAGTCTCACACATTTCCATCGTAATTTCACCTCCAGATCCAAGACTTTACACCCAGATCCAATGGACCTAGTGTTCCACAAACCATGCTGTCTGTGAATGGGGATGGTTTGTGTTGCTGCCCTGGAACTGTTCCCACATGCGCGTGATGAGGACAGATAGACAGGCACCAGTCTTGGGTTATATCATGTCAGGGAAGGTTTCAGGATACATGGTCATGCTCCAGCTCATAATGGAAAATCAAAATAACAAGCACAGGTCTTCCTGTCCCAGCATGTTTCTCTATGCAAAAAAAAAAAAAAACATATGAATATGTTAAATGTAAGAAGATTATTTGTATACAGCATTTCATACGCAATGAAACTGCTTTACATAAACACAGATAAAAGCATAAAAGACAAATAAATAAAAGGGTCTGACTTGTAAAAAGTATGAAAGGCACAAGAAAACAGTGATTTAAACACAGATTTAAAAGTGGCTAAAGTTGGGGCCCATCTTAGCTCTTCCTTATGTTGGTTCCAGCCGTATGTAGAAAGGCAACTAAATGTCGCTTTGTCAGGTTTGGATCTAATTCCGGAAAATATTTGCTGACCAGTTCCTGAAGATCTAAGCGACCAGCTGGGCCTGTGTTCTTCAGGCATATCACAAATATATTTGGGCCGAAGCCACCGTGATATTTATAAACAAGCAGCAGCACTTAGAATCATTTCCGTACCCGAAGGCAGCTGCCTACTCATCTCTCTCCATGCCGTACAAGTGAGCGCTGCAGCCTTCTGGAGGTAAAGGCATGGATGAACTTTCATCCATGGAAAGTCATGCTTGGATATGAAACCTCTATACATAGGATTTTAACATGATAAAGGGCTGGATTATACATGCCTGGTCAAAAAAGTCTAAATCAGCAGGCACTTAAAAGCCAATAATAGCATGTTTATTAAAACTTACTAACATTATGCAGCAATATGGTGAAGTCAGCTGAATACCTGAATCTACTGAACGGCCAGGTTGTCCCATCACTGGATTTTTTCTTAACTAAAGGAACGGACATATGATATTGCCAAGATTCCTAGAGCTTGAGTTGTCAGAGTGGTTTAGGGAGCACTAGGAATCATTTTCATGCGTGAATTGGGCAGCACAGTTTTGACCTTAACCCCACTGAAAGTCTTAGAGATGTGCTGAAGAAGACTTTTCGGAGTGGTTCAACTCACCTGTCATGAATACAAGATCTTGACGAGAAATTAATGCGAATATGGATGAAAAAATGGTTGAGATGCTGCATAAGCACATGGACAAAATGCATTGACAAATGTGCACCACAATTAAAGTTAAAGGTGGCCCAACAAAATATTAAACTGTGCAACTTTTTTTTTGGCCAGGCAGTGTAAATTACTCTGATTTGGCAACTGAAACTAAGATCTAATGCACTACAACACCAAGGTGTCTGATGTGGTTTTTAGTGTTCAGAGGCCTGTAATCAAGATAAGCAATATCATGAAGTTTTTGCTCTTTATTGCCAAATACAATCATCACTCTTTCTCTTTTGCTTCAACTTTACTCTTTTTTTTAAAACCTGATTGTAGTCGGCATAAATATGGTAGACAGTCTTGCTGTCCTGCAAGATTTGGCCTAGTGTGACTATGTAAAAGGTCCACGAACTGAACCCTGCAGTACTGTGTCGTGGTGCTTCACTCACATTAATAATTGTCAGAAGATGGTGACAAATAATATGTACATCAAAATAAGATCTGAACAAACAGATACTATTCGGTTTTGCAATGTACCTTCAGTTACAAAAGATGTGTGTGAGAGTCCTTTGGAATTACCTGGTTTTGTGCATTAATTGGTCGTAAAATGTTATCTGATTTTATGAGTTACAATAAATCGTTGTATTGTTCTTGTACATATTGAAGACATCATTGAAATATTCATGGTATTAGTTGGAAAATGTAAGTGAACCTGTAAATTTAATAACTGGTTGAAGCTGCTTTGGCAGCAATAGCCTCAAACCAGCGCTTCCATCAGCTGTGGATCAGGCCTGCAGGACATTCAGGTGAAGTTTTGGTCCATTCTTCCTTACAGAACCTTACAGATGTGATGAGAAGCCAGATTGATGGTTGTCTGAACAACATTCACATTTAAGAAAAACAACCTTCTCGGTATTTTTCCCTCTGAATGGAAGATTTGAAATTTGTCTACAGCTATTTATAATGGTGGGATCCAGGCTGCTGTTTTCCAGGAGACGTTTAATAGCTGCAGTTTTCAATGACTTTTTGAAAAAAGCCTGGTAGGTGTGAGCTGGTTACTATATGCAGCAAACGTCCATTGGCAAGAAATTGGAATATTTTTTATTTTTATAAAAGCCGCCGGGCAGAGTGTCAAGGTGGCCACATCATATCTGCAAAAGTTTTGCAGCCAATAACATTAAATTTTAACATTACAATCTAATTTTTTTCTGTAAGGTAATAATAAGAGCACCGTCCCACAGCCCTGACCAGGATAAGTAGATAGAAGATGGATGGATGAATTTTTCTATTGCTGTGTGGTAATAAAGATGCCATAATTATGCTGTTTGCTGCGTGACTTTGCCTTTTACACAGTCTGTGTAAAAACTGTTTTCTTTCTCCATTGACATCAAACTTTTCCACGTTCTCTCTTCCTTTTCCAGCGTTTTCTTTTTCCGCCCCGTTCTCTCATCTCATTTGTAACAGCTGCTGTTTTTCTTTGTGCATCTTTCTGCTTGTTCTAGACAGTCTCAAGCTTTACAGACACAATAGCAGTAATTACATTCAGAGTTTTAGAGCTGAGAATCATAGAGAAAGACACCAACAGAATTTGATGCTATGCTTGGTGATGCTGACATAGGCTGCATAAGTTGAATACAAGTCTTCACTGTTATGTATCTTCTTTTGACAGAAACAGATCAGGCTTGAATATCAGGATAAGCCGACGTGTCAGAGAAAATGCAGAAATGCCCTTTGCAGGTTAATTCCCTTAAAACAGTGTAAGAAACAGTGATACCCTTAATAATGACCTAATCCAGCCTAGGCCCACGACTGTGACTGGGCCGAAACAAATGTGTTCTGCGGTATGTGGAAATCTCACACAGGATGTACTATATTAGCGGCCTGGCGCACAGCTTGTAGGATGACCTGATTCAGGGGTCCGTCAGGAGCCCTGTGGCAGCGGGCAGGTCAGGTACAGGAATCAGAGAATCCAAGAAGGATGGCTGTGTGCCTTCAGATGCTCAGTGTGAATATTATATGTCAATTCACTTTTCAATGTATGATAATGCTGCTCGAGCAAATTATATCATGAGTCAAAGTCTGTCAGACTCTGCTTGAGGCAGAGAACAAAACTTTCAAGCTTTGATAGAGCTGGGCAGTACAAGCTGTTGCCCACACTTACATTTGACATGGCTATCTGAAAATGAATACTGGCATTTCTGCAACTTCCCCTCTAATAGAAACTATTCAGCATTTCAAAGCAGTTTCTCTCTCGCCTGCCTGCTTCAAACCTCAAGCCCATTCTGGGTGAATTCCTGCATCTTTTGACAGCATCTGAAATAAAGTGATATATATCACGTAATGGCTTTCCAATCATAGATGGTAGATAGATGAATCACAATCAGCATGAAGGAGTTCCATAAACCACTGCAGAAGAATTAAGTGCCAAATCACAGTAAGCTGAATTTGTGAAAGAATAGAAATATTTTTTGATTCCTTAATATTTCAGACACTTTCTGCAAAGCAATAAACTCTGACGTAAACTGATGTATTCATTGCCCAGGCCTCCATGAAGCCCTGTACCATTTCCATGTATGTGTAACGTGCGTAACAAACCACTGGCATAATTAAAAGGTATATAGTGGTCACTGGGACCTTCTCACACATGAAACACTCCCTAATGTACATTGTAGCATTATATCTAATAGCAGAGAGGACTGCTAATAGCATGACTTTACTCACAGACACACATGTGCGCACGCTGTAACACCGAGAGCCTGGACGACATTCAGGATGTACAGAACGTGCAAAATATTTTTTGCTGCAGTCCTAGAAATAAACCAAAGCTAAAATGCATCTGTATTTTAAGCATTAAGAATAATAGCAGCAATTACAGAATGTTCTGGAATAGCATGTAGGGTCACTTTGTCCCCTCCAGATAGACAGACAGATCATTCTACATCCGGATGATATTTTTCACTTGAAATACAAGTAATTATTTAGCCTTGGAATACCAATCTCCTGTATATTTCTGAATGGTGTGTCATGATATTTAAAAAAAAAATGATGACAAGCTTTCTGCATTAATTAAGAAGATAATTTGCTACTGTATTTTGCATGTACAATTAGGTTAAACTGATTAAAATCCACATACATCCTCAATTGAAATGTATAAGACATGACTATCAATGAAAGATATCAATGAAAATAAGTTTACAATGAGGTACCAATGGAGGTCAGGTGAAGAAACATCTTGATAGTAGTAGAGTGTACAGTTTAGTATCTCACTGTATGATGTAAGAATTTTAGAATATAAATACAGTAGAAAACATTTTAGGTTCTATTCCGGTAAGAGGCTGTCTTGGCAGGATATGGCCGATTGATCAGTTGTTTAGGCTGCTTGTGAATTCTGTGGAATCTAATGTTTTCTTGTCATACTCTGCTACTGTTGTATGGAAGTGAATGAATGAAATGAATGAAATTCTAGAATGCCACATGGAGGGAAATAAGGTGAATTTAGTGAGTGACAGGACCTGAGTGTGGAGGAAAGGCGTCTCTCTCTTTTCTGCTCTGTTTCTCCTAGAAACCAGAGACGAGACCAACTGCTTCGATTTTCCTTCTGCGATCATGCCTGGAATTTTGGCAGAAGGCACAGTTGGATCTAAAAAACAAACAGATCTCTGCATGGACTGTGAGGAGTCTAATTTTATCTCACTACATCTTAAATTTCTCTTAGATTACAACAGCTTCTTCTCCTGGATTCAGTTGATTATATGTTTTTGCCTTAAAGCTTCAGTTATTTGAGACTTGTTTACGTTTTCTGCTTTCAGGATTTACGGGGGCTGATTTATGGGGGCTGATTTATTTACTGATTTGTCGCCTAGGTCAGAGATGCAGTGAGAGTCAATCTGCTCTGTGAAAATGTCCTGTGGTCTTATGTCCACACTCATTAATGGCCCTTCTGTCCTCGTGGAGCGAAAATCAGCTCCAGTCACAGCATCTGGACTGATTTTAAAAAATGAACTTTTGTGGCTTAAAAAGGGAACCTATCTGCAGATGGTTGATAGCTGATAGCCTTTCACACACGAGCCACTGCGTAAAGGCTACGCACCAAACATGTCTGCTCTCCTTTTGTGTTTAGGTGCCTCATGTTGATGGATTTGAATCCTCTCAGCATGGAACACATTTCAGGAGGGATCCCGATCATTGTCGTGGGCGTCAGTGCATAATTATGCTGCACTGGGACAACGACTGTGTCACATGACCTGCTCTGACTGAATCTGCCAGACAATCGGGCGCCTGGGCTCACTTGGGTTCATCCTGACAGTGACATTGTTCCCAGTTCAGGAATCCCACGACCGTGTCTCCATTAAGGCACCTCAGAAAGTCAGAGACCCCAAACCTTTGTTCTTCTTGACAGACAGCTGTGTTCTGTAAAATGAATTATAACAAATAACTCAGCCTCATCCAAGCCTGCACGACAAAGATGACATCGTGACGGTGCCTGAAGCATCACCCCACACACTGTTCATGAGCTTTTCAGGGAACCTCTTAGGAATTCAGTTCCTTCTATGTCAATGTTCTTCTGGGCTGAATTTGGTGTACAGACCTTTGGATGAGAGACAGTTCTATGTGGATTACAGAAAGGCAATTTTTATGTCTTCGTAATGAGAGTTATGTTTTAAAAATATGTTTGGGTAAAGGAGCCAAGATTCACCAATATCCAGTATGGGGTTCTGGAAGCTTCTGTCTGCAGTAAATAGTGATAAATATTTGCTAATCGTCAACACTTCCGGCACCTGCTGAGTATAAAGAATGACCTGCCTTATAGTCTTATCCACACATGAAAATATTGAGCATTTTTTTTTACATGAATGTGAAATGACGTAATTTCAACATATTTTTTTCTTGAACTTTTACTTTGGCGCTTGGAAAACCTTAAATTAATGCCAGTGTTTAAATAGCATAAAAGTGGTATAATTAATGTGCCTCTGATTTTAAAATTAATTTTGGGAACTACAGGCACGTTTACCTTTATGGTAGGAAGTCCCAAAGAAACGCTGTAGGAAGCTACTTTTAGGATTGGGGACAGATTTAAGCAGAGACCAGGAGAAAGTTACAAAGCTAGTGGCCTGTTACTGTCCCCTTAGGCTCAATCTGCTGACTCACAGCAAAGCGGAGGGCGGAGTTGGGGGCGAAGCCAGAAATTCTGCATCCCCTGACAAAATGTCACCTTGTGCCCCCAGTTGAATTGCCATTTTCAATCTGAAGAAATACGGGTTACCCCCGGCAGAATGTGTCGAGCAGGGGGCAGGAACTTCCATGGTAAAATTTTCAGAACATAGGTATGTTTCCTGAGCCTACATATATATATATATATATTTCTTTCATGTTCAGGGGCCCCTGTGAAGTGCCTTGCCCCCCCCCCAGAATCTGCCAGGGTACCTTTGCCCCTCCAGTGCCTCTGGGTGTACCATAAGATCACATCTGCAAACCAAAAATCCTGGCAGTTCATGAGTTTAGTTGGTTGAGGGAAGATGTGTATCAGTAAACAATGTCGGACACAAAACAACATCTAAAACAAGTCTCTGGGATAGATGGGAATAAGAAAGTCATTAATGTTTAAACCGGAAAAAGCATCTACAAAATCCTGAGGTCATGGGTCTGAGTACTTTTTAAATGGACATTTGTATTCTTTCCGTTTTTCAGCATAACTTGTCGTCCTTGTTAACCATCTTCATTTTGAACATGTGTGTTGTTTTATATGTATCCTGGAGGTTCACACATGGGACTCCATGGGCAATTTTAATAATAGCTGTGTAACAAATGTGCAACTAAATGTGTGACCAAAGCTGCTTTGTCCCATGAGACACCGACTTAATGGACCAGTACGCAAATGTGGAGACGGGTCCAGCAGCAGGTCCAGTAAGTGTGGTGTGACTGTTGTTTGCCTCGTTGACGTACCACCTTTTTCTTACCGGTGGGATTGGACTGATGGTGACTGCTTTCACGCACCGATGGCGCTCTGTGCAGTGACACCAAACGCATCTGTGCAGTGACACCAAATGCATCTGTGCAGTGACAGCTCTCAGACACCGATGGCGCTCTGTGCAGTGACACCAAATGCATCTGTGCAGTGGCAGCTCTCAGACACCGATGGTGCTCTATGCAGTGACACCAAACGCATCTGTGCAGTAACACCAAACGCATCTGTGCAGTGGCAGCTCTCAGACACCGATGGTGCTCTATGCAGTGACACCAAACGCATCTGTGCAGTGACACCAAACGCATCTGTGCAGTGACAGCTCTCAGACACTAATGATGTTTGTGCAGAGTCAAAGTGCTGCCGCCGCTCCTCCCGTGGCTTTTACTTTGCATTCTTCAGCAAGGATCGCCGATAATTAGCCTGGAGCTCTTGGGTCTTCTTAGCATGTCACTCTATCAGCACAGAAGCCTCGCTTCCCCCTCACGACTCCTTTACTGGATGTTTTTTCAGTCCAGCCCAGTATATAGAACTGCCGCTGAGTCGTGTGTGTTCTACATCTCCTTCCTCTGGTCCGATCTGGCAGCTTCCACCCCCGGTGCTGACTAAACACAGTCATTAACAGGCAGTGGGCCTCTCCTCCAGGCTCCGAGCAGCATGTTAGCCAGCTGGTTCCTGTCCCTCCTGTTCCGCTGCTACGCCACCCGATCCGCATGTCAGCGGCACTGATTTTAGCACAGCAGACAGCTGCACCCCCCTCGTCTCACTGGCCTCCGCTGTTTTTTGGCTTCTTTCATTTTGTTTATTTATAAGCAGATGCACTTTGTAGGATAGTAGTTGGTTTTCAGATCGGATGATAGTGAATGCATACTTAGTCTGACATAGACCATGAGGTATACTGTCAGGTCCCCGGGGCTGGTCTACACCATGGACTATGTGGTTATATCCCCTGTGCCCCGGGTCTGGTCTACACCATGAAATATGCTGTCTTGTTTTCTGTCACCAGGTCTGGTCTACACCCTGGACTATGCTGTCATGATTTCTGTCCCTAGGTCTTGTCTATACTATGAACTATACTGTCTTGTTTTCTGGCCCCTGGTCTGGTCTACACCATGGACCATGCTGTCTTGTTTTCTGGCCCCTGGTCTGGTCTTCGTCATGGACTGTGCTGTCTTGTTTTCTGGCCCCTGGTCTTGTCTACACCCTGGACTATGCTGTCATGATTTCTGTCCCTAGGTCTTGTCTATACTATGAACTATACTGTCTTGTTTT
>JABJVO010000040.1:1551214-1563668 GCA_026770805.1 Boulengeromyrus knoepffleri | reverse complement strand
TTCACTGTCCTGCACTGTGCTTCACTGTCCTGCACTGTCCTTCACTGTCCTGCACTGTGCTTCACTGTCCTGCACTGTCCTTCACTGTCCTGCACTGCCTCTCTGATAATTGTTTTCACTCCTTTCTTCATCCATTTTAGCTGAAAGAAGCTAAATCATATAGTAATTGCTCCACGTCGATGTAAGATTAATTTTTTTCTCGCTGTTTGGCAGTTTTTTGTTTATGAAGCACTGGGCTTCATAAAACACATTTATATTTCAGCAGGACAGGCTCTGACTGGCATGAGGCTATTTGTGGAAGAGACTCGGCTCAGTGTGACGTTAGTGTGTAACTTCAGAAAGTGTTCAGGATGTGATTTCAGGAAGTGCTGAGTATGTGAAGTCAGGGAACGTTAAGTATGTAAATTCAGAAAGTGTTGGGTATGTGGGTTGGCTGTTGATTACGGATGTTTATGTAGTGTCCAGATGACTGGCATCATTTTCACATCCGTTCTCCATCCCGGAGATCTGGACTAACTGTAAGAAGGACCAAAGTCAAAAGGCGTAGCCATGTTTCACTGTGAGCCTGGAGGACCTTAAAACCCTGTTCCCTAACAGGCATGTGTCAAACTCCAGTGACAGGAGGTCGTACGAGTGTTTTATACCCAAGTTTAGCTCTTCAATCATGAATCTATTAACTTCGAATGGGCTTTTATTGATCGGACCACAAAACGCCAATAATATGTCACTTAGCGGTCTACTTGGGACCCTGCTACAATTTTAAAGTTATATTCAAATCAATTTATATTACGCATGCCAAATAATCAGTGAATTAGTCATTTATAGCCCTTGAACAATTTAATCAGCCAATAAAATTGATTATTCTAAAGCCCCATTCTCATTCATTGTAGTTTGAGGAAACAATTGATATTTCATTACACAAATTGCGCATGTAACTGTTTCATAATATCAATGAACAAGTCCGCTTTAGCGTGAGTCAAAAACTACAGGGAGTTCTAAGTTAATGTGCTCAACTTAACATTAATAAATCAATTCAACCAAGCATTTAATCAAGGCAAAAAGGTTAATTAACTATGAGCTCAGCTGGACCAATAAGCAGCGTCCCTGCAGTCGTGGGAGGAGCCCCCCTGACCTGAAGGCCACCTTCTGCGCATACGGACTGGGAGAGTATATGCAGCAGTCTGACGACGTCTGCCGCATGCAACCAACAACCGCTTCATTACCCAACTGCTGCCCCTGTTCAGGAGTATTTTCTGTGGCGTATGTGCTGCTCGTGTACGTTGTGTGTGATGTTCATGTGCGTCGCGTGTGCTGTTCGTGTGCTGCTCGTGTGCGTCGCGTGTGCTGTTCATTTGCTGTTCATGAGCGTCGTGTGTGCTGTTCGTGTGCGTCGTGTGTGCTGTTCGTGTGCATTGCGTGTGCTGCTCGTGTGCTGCTCGTGTGCGTCGTGTGTGCTGTTGGTGTGCATTGCGTGTGCTGCTTGTGTGCATTGCGTGTGCTGCTCGTGTGCTGCTCGTGTACTGCACGTGTACTGAGAATCAGTGCAGTATTCTCCTTTGTATATAAAATAAAATAAGGTGGATACATATGTTTCAAAATAAAAGATTTTCTTGTAGACTTGTGTCACCTATGAGTTCAGCGTATTCATAAAAAGCAATATACAATTAATATCTGTAACATGGTAAAATAATCTCACAGACAAAGACCGTCTCAGGTCATGAATTATGGATCTGCAAAACTGCCGGAAAATTCTACTGTGACTAAATGTAACTGTTGTTAGGCCCTGCCTTGCCACTTCCTGGGCTCTAGAGGAAGCCTTTTCTGATTGGCTGGAGTTATTATCCAATCAGTCCATGTTGCCTTTATTCCTGAAAGATATGGGGAAATATTAGGAGACAAAAACAAATTTAACAAAGCTTTTAAACAGCCCTAATTAAAGAGGGGTTTGTCGAACAGGCTTCTCACTGTTGTTGTTCCTTTGAGTCTGTTAAATGCAGTGCTACTCCATAAATGTACCAGATTCCACTGAATTGTGGCTGATATTGACCCAAAGAGACCTGAATGACTCCTCCTTCTACAATGACTGTAAACTCCACTGTGACCCCAGGCCATGACTGGAGGGGTCTGTCTTGCTTAGAGTGTGATTGGACAGCCTGTGTCACGTCGTGTGTAATTGGATGGATCCATGTTGCCAAGAGTGTGATTGGACACTTGCAGTAGGATAGGATGTGGGTCTGTCTGGGGCAGCTTCACCTCTCTCTGCACATCCTGTCGGCACAGCTGGGCAAGGCCCTGGCTTTCAGAGAAATGGTGACAATAAAATTACTTTTAGTTTAATTAACAAGGTCTCCGTCTGGAGGTCTGGAGAAGCATGTGGGTTGCCTGGGCGTTGGGCCATCACAGGCTGGAAATGGAGCGTCTATCCATGTCTGGCCCGACTCACCCACAGGAGCCTCTCTACCCATGTGAACACAGACCTCCAGCTCCTGCCACACTCACTCCGCATCCCTTTATCTCTTATCAGAAGAATAAAAGCCTTCAGTTTGCAGAAAAGGACAGCAGGGTGAGGTTTTAAGAGGGACTGTCTTGGTTTGGAGATTCACGAAGCTTCTGCTTGTAGTCTCTCTTCTCAGACTATCTGAGATGTTGAGTTGTGTGACTGAAACTATTTGCATTTTCTTATTCCCCCTGTTCCTCAAAAACAGCCCACTTATTACATTAAGTCTGCTGGACATATGTTGTCCTCTGCTGGACACTCTTTGGACTGGTGCTGCCCCAACCTAAAACACAGGAGAACCTGTGCTTCTTCAGCGTCCCATCGAGGGCCTGGTGTCCTCTGCTTCCTGTGCCTGCCACTGCGGACGTGCGGGTGTTTATGCATGGTATTTACAGTTTAGAAATGCACTCTGATTTCTCAGCCACAGCGCGGTACGTGCTGAGTGAGACTCGTCTGAGATGCGGCCCGTGTGCTGACCATCTCGGGGATATAAAGGGCACGCTGAGAGCATGACCCGTCACAGCGCAGATCGGCAGGTGTGAAATCGCTCAGGGCGATGCGATAAAGGCAGCTGCTCACTCGCTCGTACCCATCTGCGGTGTGAGAACGTCGCGGTGACATGTGTGCTGGCTCCTACCCATCAAGCCACCCAACTGCACCTCTCTGCACCTTTCTTTTCCATTTTCAGCTCCCTCGTGTGGGTGGGTGACTGTGGGGGGGAATTCTAGCAAGCATTTTGTGCACTTTCTATGCCTCAGAGGGATATACTGTTTTGCAGATAGACTCCCATTTGATGGAAGTGAGGGGCAGTGATGGATGGGGATTCAGGAAGCACTGACTGAGAGTGGGGGGTGGGCTTTGCGGGAAGGGAAGCACAGCTTTGGGTGAAGGTTTCCAGTCACCTAGTAGAGAGGACACCCAATGAATATGGAAGAGTGAAGGGTCATTCACAGCACCGAAGATGACATTATGCCCACGGTGAATGCTAAATGTTAGCATATCAAAAAGTTTAGCTACATTGAGCCTGATATTGCTGATGGTTATTGTGCTCATGTTCTGAAGGGATGTTCTGAAGGGACGTTCTGAAGGGAATGCACATACGCATTGGAGCACTGCACATCAAGAAGTGAGCTTCTTATAGGGGTTTGCACTAGCCAACAGGCTAACGCCTTTGGCAGAAGGGAAGGACCCTTCCTGCTAGTTTGGGGCCTGATGGTTCTTCCCGCTTCCCAAATGAAGTGTCTGCCAGGTGCAAGATCAAAATCCTGCCCCAGTCAGTTCTAGCAAACGCTGCCTTGACAGTAAGTAAAGTCACATGAGATCCTTAAACAGGGAAATAGGTGACATATAAAGGGAAGGTTGTGGTGTGTTGGATTTTTGCACCTTATTGCACACTTTATTGATTACAGAATCCCAGCCCTCGGTCCACGGATCAGTACCAGTCTGTGTCCAGTATTCCGCTGGGCCACGGAGCACTGGGGGTTTTGTGGAGGAGTTGGTTAATTTCCAAAGATAAATGATATATTTTCAATTTTTGATGACTGGTCCCATTTGCACATTCTGTTGACATCTGAAAAATTGGAAATGATTAAACTTTTGAAACTGCTGCTGGATCCGCGGACATTGGAAGGTCGGCGGCCCCTCAGAGAGATACTCAGTATCTGTACCTGCAGAGCGAGCACAATGCAGGCACATTGTCCTTCCGCGGTCAAGAACGATAATAAAACTACGAATTTTTGTCTGTCTTCTTGTTTTAATTCTGTCGCCCCACTGTTGTTCTGTTTGTGGGGTGTTTCTAAAAATAGTTTTGTTTGTCAGCAGGATTTGTGAGTGACACGATGTGCTAATTAAATCGCAAACTCAGACATAGTTAATGACAAAGTTATGGGGTTTGTTGTGCTTTAATGAGGAAATCTGTGTTGTGTCTGTTATTGATCTGCCAAAATGATATTAGCTATGCTGTGTTTCTTCGTGTTGTGATTTTGGTGCCAGCTGCACAGTGTGCATGGTGAAAGGACAGTAACCAACCTGCAAGAACCTCAGTGTGAACATGTACCTATTAATCTATAGACTCTCCATATTGCTAGTATAAGCCAAGCAATTCTGTAGTGCTTCATAAAACAGGTATGAGGGCTGAGCAGGGCTGCATTAAAAATCTTATTAGTAACAGATGGAACTGTTCATCTGTAAACAACGAAAGCCTGTTGTTTTTTTTCCCGGAGAAACTGGAAGCTCACCTGTTTCAGGGAATTTGTCCTTAATGCTTGAGAAGGAGCCATTTTTTGTATGTGGTTGCCTCAGGGAGAAGATGCAATGTTGGTTTCATTTGACCCACTGGCCACCTTGGTTTCACGGCACACAGTAAGACTGAGAGATAAGCCACTATGATGCCCCATATGGACACAGGTCAGATCTGAGGAACAGGACATAGCTCGTCCTGTTTAGGGGAGAAGGAATAACGCGGCTCCCCTAGGTTTAGATGTCAAGCACAACTGAAGGAAACACAGGCTGTCAAAAGATGAACATCTGTTGATACGCATTCGGGAATGTAGTCCTTGACTAGGTGTTTGGTATTCTGGCTGCAACCATGGGGAGATGTCCTCAGCTGAGCTTCGGATACTGTGTTGATGAGGATCTGACCAAAAGACTGAGACACTGGACCCAAGAGCTTAGCAGCAACAAAAAGAGGTTCAATGCCAGAAGATCATTCCGGTACACGCCCTTGTTCACCAGACTGGATTCACCTGAGGGACACCTAGAAGTTGTAGTGAAAAGCAGAGTCCTGACCAGCATTTGCTAATATTTTGAGCCTGGGAATAAGACTTCAAGACTGAGTTCTGTGGCTGCCTAAGTAGCCCAGAGACCCGCAGAAAGCAGCACTTCTCTACATTGGGTAAGCTGAGGTATTAAGCAGTCCAGGCGTGTCGGGGCCTCTGGAGAACGTTCTCAGGGTCTGCCAGCTCCTCAGGCTGCCTCTCAGCTCTGATGTCTGGAGACTTGAACTTTTGGAAAACAGATGATATTCAAAGAGAGTCTTTGGAAGCCAGTGGAGAGCTCTGGAGACTGGACACCTGCTCATTATGTCCGCTATGTTTCTCCAGGGTCCTGCGGTCTCCTTTCATCTCCAGCTGCTGCTATCAGCTCCTGCTGACAGGCCCATGCTACATCCAACAAGTTTGTTTTTTTAACTATTAAGAGATGAGGAAAAGCAAGCTAATAATGCTAATCGCAGGAAGTATTGGGAGAAGTGTTATCTATGCATTCTTCTAGTAAGTATTAATCTAAAGTTTATTTATATTGATGTTCCATCGTGTCCTTCCATGACACATACAGCAGTGACATACTGTTAAGCACAATATTACATGCTAGGTCAAAATTCAACAGTAAGATTGCATGAGCACATTCCACATTTTCATCGACTCCATGCTCCACAACAAATTATGGCTTGTGCTGATAATTTTCACTACACTAATCCCTCATCTGCGCCTTAAGGTTCCAGCAGGGCGGGAGAAAGGAGACCGGAAGGTTCCTTCTTGCCCTGTGGCAGCCTTTGATGTGTGTCTTCATGTTCCTTCAAGGTAACAGATGGCATCTCCCTCAAACACCTGGTTTACAACTTGAGCTGGATCACGACTCATATTATTAGCCTGATGACTGAAGCCTCAATGGGCAAAACTAATCTTCAGAGCTGCCTTCGTGTTTTATAGTCATAGTGGAGATGTGTCATTGGACGTCCTGTCTGGCAAAATGCTTAAAATGGATTGAAACTGTGACTGAAGATTACGGAGATCGGAAGGTTGATTGGATATGTAAAGATTCCTAGAAGTGGCATAGTGCTTTGATAAGGGGGGCGAAATAAATTACAGTGAGGAGAAAGAGCGCTTTGTCGACCGGATGCAATAAACTTGTGGTTAAAAGCAGTTCAGAAAGTTGGTTCCCGAAATGGCAATTTCAGAATTGAATTTGAAAAGCATTTGGAGCAAGATGGGACGGTTATTCCTGGTCCAGCAGCACGAGCACTCCAGGATTTCAACACTATCAGGTGTCAGAATCTCGCTGAGGTGTGTGGGGCGTTCATGCCATCAGTGGGGGAGTCGTGTTTCCTACACTAACGGATCAAACCGGGGAACGTGAGACTCAGAATGTCTGGCCTTGTAAGACCATGACCACAGCTTCAGCCTTTCAGCCTTCCTCTTTTCTTTTAATTACGCGAGTAACTGATAGGCATGTTCACGATTGGTCGTAGGGGGAGACGGTGGCTTAGCGCTGTGATGTTAAATTCTTCAAAGTGTTGAACGGCTGATGTTTGTGTCTCTGTTTCTACGTGTATTTAATAGTCTGGGATGTGGTGTGTATTTACCAGGTATATGGTTTCCAGTGAAACCAGCCAGCCAGTCACCTATCATGAGGATGAGGTCACGATTCGCTTTTCCTGCTCCTGTCTGTCTCCTGCTGTCATTTCCTTTATCTCGGCTTGTTCTATGCAGGCCTACAAACAAGCTCTGCCTTTGTCTCTCTCCCCCCGGCTCAGACACGGTGGCGACAGGAACCACGGCCTCCCAGAAGAGCCCCCTTCACGCTACAAGCCAAATGTCACCAGGCGTAAAAGCGTCAGGTTTACAAGCCCTGATCTCCGTCTCACAGAGCCTGTGCTCCACCAGGTGCATAATGGTGACCCTGCTGACCCCCTCCTGACACGGAGCATAACTGCAGTACGATTTTCTTTAATGCATATGGAATTCGACACTCTACACCTTACAATCGCACCGAACACAGAGGCAGCGACACGTATTTAAATGGCGCAGCAGCTTCTCTGGCTGCAAGCTTGTAGGGTGAAGCGCTTTAGCTCTGTAGCTCCGGCTGATGTGGTTCCGGCTGATGTGGTTCCAGCCTGCCTGACATGGAGGTAATGCTATGTTAAGTCTCGGAAGGCACGCGAGCAGAACGAATCCGTGTCAACTTGTCACACGTGTAAATATTCAGCCTGCGGAGCAGCTACATGCCTGAATGACATCAACTGGGTAGATTTTGAGAATTTGATTTTTATTTACATTTACTTTATCTGGAGGAAAGCAATGCACTGTTATTGAAATAATTCTGGTTATCTTTGTGTTGTATGGAATATGGCCCCGTTTCCCTGACGGCATATGCTGTTTGATGTCATTTCCCTTGAGATATATTAATATATAAGGCCGCTTCTCTTAAGGTTTACATTGTATGACATAATTTCCCCTGTGGAATATAGGACAGGACACCCCTTCCCCAGAGTTCTGTGATAGATGACAAACCCAGGGAGTTTAATCCCATCCATCCTCTCCTTGTCAGCCCAGTTGCTCCTCTGTGAATAAGGCCCTGCTGCTACCACTTGGCATATAATCAGGGATGGATATAACTGCTGCGTATTCACCTTTGAAAATGACACGTGCGACAATCGATTGTGGTAACAGTGCAAATGCGTCCTTATTTTGAAGTTCTCCCCAAACGAGCTTGATGGGCCGAATGGCCTCCTCTCGTTTGTAGATTTCTTATGTTCTTATGTGCATTTGCGCTGATATGAAAACGAAATATAATGCATTGCAATCTTTATATGTTACCTCTACTTCATTTGCAGTATACAGGTTAAAATGCAAGGTATTTTCTTGTCATATCAGCGCAAATGCACATAAAATAAGGACGCATTTACACTGTTGCAAACAATCGATTGTTGCACGCATCATTTTTAAAGGTGAATGCGTAGTTGCGTAGCAGTTATGTCCATCCCTGCATATAATACATTGGTAACTGCAGGCGTCATCAGAGACCTGCAAGGATACAGACGCATTGTCAACTTGTTACTGGACTTGCGGTCATGTGACTCTTACTGTCTTTTCTTTGTCTGTTGTGAGTTTGAAATGGACATAAGTAACCTATGCACTGTTTATTGTGGAATAAGGGGTTTGTGCAGTATTGATACGTGTCTCCTGTTTGCCACGTTGGTGGTGAACATGCATTGACATGAGACATTGTTACTGCTGCGAGGCTTCCGCCTCAATTTATGCAGCACTAAAGAGTATTAAAATAGCCTGATGCAGAAGGTCACAGAAGGTTTTCAGGGTCACTGAAACTGAAAGGGCAGGAAATGAGCTTGTAGCTCCAGCGTGTCATGGCTGCCAGTCTCTCCTAATAAAGCAGCGACATGACTCCGCCCGCTGGGTTTTCATTGGGGGCAGCGTGACACATCTCTAGGTAGCTATTATCGAGTAACCAGAAAATTAAATTAAGCGACTACTACAGTCTTCGGTGGTATGTATTTACTATATACTGCATTTTTATGCAGTACATACTAAATACATACTGGCATATATGTACATAATGTAGACAATATAAAATGTATGCTAAAGGCTAATTTAATTCATTTTGTTCACACAATGACTGGAACAGATCTTTAGACAAACACACATATGTACACACTGTCGTCAGCACACGACACAAGTGAAGCGCAATTGTGGTTCAGAATAGTAATTCTACTTGTTGGTGCAATGCATGTACAGATGAAAGTAAGGACCTGAGGAATTAAACCTGTACGCTGAGTGAAACTCCACCAACCTTCTATTTAGGAGTCAGCCAGTCTTTACCATTGCAAAATAAAAGTATCATCCATGCATACTGGTAGGAACAGGAGGTACATTGTTTGTAGCAATGGATGACATCCACCACTATTTCCCTTGGCCAGAAGGTCTGATGGATCTGGGATGGATTAGGGAGGACATGGGGAGACACCGGCCATCCCTGAAGCTGCGGGTTACTGAGGGATTACATGCACAGATGCACTTCCTGCTTCCTGGAGTCGGAAGTGGGTTAGAAGGCTGTTAGAAAACTGGGCACATGACCGTGCCTGGGGTTAGTAATCTGCATGGCAGCTCCGGATCCTTGGCCTGTTCTGATCCCTAAGAAGGGCTGTGGAAGGTGATGGAGTCAGACGTGGGGAGAATAAACACTGCTGTGCATTACAAACAAGCCACAGCCGGCTGACTGATATTGTTCAGATTGCTGAAGCAAACAACCCGACGAAGGAGAGAAATGTGCAACATCCGGCGCAGCTTTGGGGTGGCATTCTCTCACGAAGCCCATAAATAAACGGCAGTAAATGGTGGCGATTCCTCATCCTCGACTCTTTGTGAAGCTCTCTCCCTCAACAGGAGGCTGCAAAATAGACCCCAGGTGGATAAACTGCACAGAAAATGCTGAGTGTAGTGATCCATGCATGGGGCTGCTGGGAATTAGAAAAGCACGTCCATCCATCGCTGGTGGCGGCCCAGTCCGGATCTCCTCCTGGGTTTGGTGCCGTTTGCTCGCTCATCGGTGCCTCGACAGACTGGCACTGGACAGAGGACCGTTCAGTAGCTTATTAACTGTCATGCTGCACATCCATCCATTTTAATGTTGTTTTAATTTTCTTGTTTGACTGGGTCTGTTTTGAAAACAGCTTCATCTTTACAGACAAATGGAAAATGCTGGGGCTGATGTGGACGGTAAATCATTGCTCTCTCGTTAAGCACAAGCTAAAATTTACAGATGTTGATAAAAGCATATATCTAACATTACATGCCACTGTGATATCAAGGTTGACAGTGTTGTTAAAGTCATATTCCTTATGACTGCCGATATACATTTTTTAACGAGTTTCAGTTCTGTGTTCTAGAACCTGGAAACTGCCATTTTTATTTTATGGTTATGTTTTATCCTGGTTTAGCATCAGTCGCTTCCACATGCAAACCATAAGCGTGTGGGATCCAGTCCTAGTTCTCCAGTGTCCCTCTCAGTTCCAGACTGTTAGTCATCTGGCCTCTCGGCGTTGCTGCCATGCATTGAAGTCGTCTCCTCCATTGTGAATTCTGCTGGGTGAGCAGGGTGGGCGTCCGCGAGCTAAAGAGGATTAGCTTGATGTGGAGCAATCTGCTAATGCGTGTCACATGACAGGAAACACAGCATCCGCCCGCTGTCCTCCCTCATACCTGCCAGCGCAAATTCCCAGTGTCGCATCAGTGTTGCTACAGATCCTTGCAAATGAAAGGGGTCCCTCTTTGTGCGGCTTTGTGGCGTATTTACAATGTTTCCTTCGCTAATTTCATAATGACGGCTTTTGCTTATGTGCCGCTGCAGGGTGCAGTGTGTCCCTATGCTGCTTCCCTCTTGCCTTAATATTCAACAGTCATGGGGGGCTTTTGCAGAGGGAGCATATTGATTTTTGATTTTAGAAACCTCACCTCTGAAGTGCTTTACCTCTGCGGTGCCGCCTTATGGCTCCTGGTGGATGAGTGAGTTGTTGTTGTCTGGAGGTCAGAACGCGTGTCACTGTTTTCACAAACATGATGGTTATTTACGGTATAATCGCAGCCAATCAGAGCCTTGGTGTGGTATGAAGTGCGGCCTGAAAGTGGTAGTTCCTGCCCCCCCCCCCCCCCACTAGGTCTGTTTCCTTCGCTTGTACGAGGTAATTACACAGGAAAGTGGCAGATTAGCTCTGTAGGATCCATCCACTGCAGGTCCAAACCCGGCTGCTGATAAAACACTAAAAGAGCATTTGCACTGTGGTAGTGATGGGGGGTTAGGGTGGGGGGGGCACTCTCTGTTTCTTTGGCATCTTGTTTCCAGGGCAACTGGCCTATTTTTTCGGGGGCAATGAGCCTGTCATAATGATGTCACGCCCCAAAGTATTAGGGGTGACGGAAATCTGGAAAACTGCGGAACACCAGTGAGGGGGGTGGCCATTCACTACAGTGAGTCTCTGCTTTTAATGCTGAAACCTGCCTGGACAGAAAGAGGACACCCCTCCCTTTAAAGAAACGGAAACCTAAAGATGGCTATTGATTGTGTTATATAACGGCGAAATGTGCTGATCCAGTGTGGCGGTGTGTAAACGCTTCCTCGTGTCTACATGAGATTCTGTAAGTTGACATTGTTCATTTGGTTAGACAGAGCATGATTACAAATGTGAGTCTTTGGGAAGTTTGAACAGCTTGCTTAGTCCAAGGGAGAGCAAGTGTTCAGAATCTCTCGGATGACAGTCCAGCTTTCTGCCATGAGTTAATAGATTCTGACCTTGCGTACTGATGCAAGTGTTAACTCTTTAAGGATGCAGATATATTCAGTGAGAGATACAGTAATTTCAGTTTATTAAAATCGTGTTGTAGTCCAGTAAACACAAAGATTTTTTTTTACATCAAGCATGTACCGTCATTCCTGTGTAACTCCTCTTTCTGTAGCTAAGTAAAATATTTTTATTTCAGCAGTATTAGTACATTTTGAGCTGGGTTTAGGAATTTAATTTTGATACTGGGCACATTCTGGTTTGCTGTTTCTGTTCTTGACCTCAAAGCAGAGTGTGTGCAAGTGTAGGTTGTTTAGACATCACAGGCTGCACGATTATTACTGTAGTTCTGTGTTTCTTTAAGTAACGCATTGAGCATATCACTGAACAAACACTATTTGTAAAAACTGTGTTTTGGTTGATGATGCCCATAGAAGTCATTCACAATGGAGACCATAGTCTGGAGGTTAACTCTCAATATTTATCTTAATCTTAAACAACAATGATTATTTAGTACATGAGATACAATGTGTGTAAATAAGCGTAAGGAAGTAATTAATTATAATTAAATAGTGGGTTGAAAAATGCATTATTAGGATACTACCTTCTAACAGATGGAGCACTACAGAGTAACACTGACACTACAATGATGCTACAGACACTGAGGATGCTGCAGTATTAACATCCATACTGAGGATGCTGCAGTATTAACATCCACACTGAGGATGCTGCAGTTTTACTACAGATACTGAGGATGCTGCAGCACTAACATCCACACTGAGGATGCTGCAGTATTAACATCCATACTGAGGATGCTGCAGTGTTACTACAGACACTGAGGATGCTGCAGTGTTACTACAGATACTGAGGATGCTGCAGTGTTACTA
>JABJVO010000040.1:1474902-1499410 GCA_026770805.1 Boulengeromyrus knoepffleri | reverse complement strand
TGGGTATTTAAAAATGAAAAAAGGAAAAAAAGGAAGGAGAAGAGAAGATGTGTTTGTGGGGTGGGGGGTGGGGGGGGGGGGGGGGGGGGGGGGGGGGGGGGGGGCAACACAATAAAAAAATATATACAGTATATATTCTCCAGTTGCTCCAGGTTCTTCATTTACATTAGCATGAAACTGGAGGACTTTGGATTATTATGATGGCTCTATAACATCTGAGAATACATTCAGAAATCACTCAGGACTGATTCTTTGGTTTAAATGCATCTGCGCAGTAACGTCCATCGATCTGATTTGATCTGCTAACATTTTAAAAGCGTTCATGTAACTCTTTTGTGATTTATTTAAATGGATCTAATGGATAAGAGTGAATAAGGTTATATCTGTCTAGGAAATGACACAGAGATTAGTACAGCAGCGAGTCATGCATTACAGAAGGGACTTTTGCCACAAACTAGAGCTGTTTCCCTAATATGGCTCTGTGGGCCACTTGGAAACTTCCTCAGGAAAATTGTCTCAGGGTGTAAATTCTACGCTTTTCCGAATTTTCCCAGTCGGTCCTCAGAAAACAAAAAGCATCCATTGTTGTGGCTATTAGACCCTTTTGAAGGTCTGGTACACTGTAAACTTCCCATTGGACCGAATGATTGGGTTCCTCACTAGACAACGATGTTGTTCTTTTTCAGATCTTCCTTCCTCACTTCCTCCTTGTTCATGCCGTCATTGCCGCTTCCTCTGTCTCGTGCCGATGTGCGACAACCCAGGTGGGGCTTCCACGACTCTGTCCGCCACCAGACTCCTGTCACAGGGCACAGATTTAATCTGGAGTGACAGAAGACGTCCATCAATGACCAAGATGAGACACAAGAGTTCTGAATCGCCCCATGAAGACTGTGTGCACCCCAGGAATGAATAAGGTCACTGGATGAGATTCAGATGAAGAGCGAGGCCAGCATCATTAGTGATCGGCTTGGTCAACTAGCCGTCGTTGCTGACGTATTGTGTGGCAGTTCTTCCGACACAGCAAATACAGAAATATGCTGCATATGTTGGCAGTTAAAGCCATATTTTTGCAAACAGAATACAGCAGAATTCCAAATGGAATGATTCACAAGAAAAGCTGAAGATACAGTGTGATTTTACAGGAACGGCAGGGTGGCATCCACATTCTACCTCACCACCTAAGGTCTAAGGATACAAGGGCCAGCAGAAGACGAGGGCCTTGAGACTGCATACCTCGAGCATTTCACTACAGGCCTCTGTGTCCTTACAGTCTTTTGCACATTCTCCAGAGGTCTGAGGGTTTTCTTTTTCCTGACCTCAGCCCTGCGTAAGACACCCCTCTAGGGGACTGTGAACAATCATCCCTCAAGGGTGCTGAGGTCTGTACCAGTTGCTCAATACTAACTGGCATGCCAAGGGCACTGGTGCACCGTGATTTTCAATGTCACATTGTTTTGTCTGTTCTTGTTTATGCAGATGTAGATCTGCAGCAGCAGGAGCACGATATCCTGCCTGCCGTGAAGGGCGTCGAGCTAAGGGCTGGGCAGGAAGCTGGCCTGAGGAGATTGGGACGAGGCTGCTTGGCGCTGGGAGTGGGCCCGTTACGGCGGGTTACATCATCCCCGCAGGGGACGCCTCGCCCGCCGCTCCACTCAGCGGCTGCCATTAGCAGGCCCGCTATCGCATCGATCGCCGTTATCACTGACCAGGCTGGGGCAGGCCGGCTCTCTGCACAGCGCTACAAAGCCAAGGGCCTTCCGGGCTAGCGGCTCTCTTTCAAACGCACGGCATGGAAATCAGGAACGCCCCGCGTCTTGGGCAAGCCGTGCCGACATGGTCCCCATGAGAGCATCCGAAAGATTTTAAAGCCCCCCAGTGTGAGGCATTCTTTGTAACAAAGTACTGTTTCACATTTGGTCCAAGCCATTGTCTCCTGCAGGGAACAGTGAAGGAGGGCGTGTCTCATGAATTGGAAAGTACGCTGCACAAAAGAATAAGGAACTGCATTGGGAGCAGTTAGACTGACTCCCGCTCGGTGACCCCTAACATGACCAGGGCCCATCCAGAGGCACAGGACAGTCCCATCGTTGTATTTCTCCAAACTTAGCTTACGAGAGAGACGGTGTTCCAAAAGAATCTCAGCTTGTTTGGAATAAACAAAAGCACTGGGCTTGTACATCTCCACCATTGCTCTGGAGCGACAAGAACGGTCCTCGATTATCCTGAACAGGATGACGCAGAGCCAGGAGATTATTCCAGGAAGACACACGGCAAGGGACACCCTGCACTGGATGCCAGTGTGCTATAGTCCATCAGTCCTCAAACTTTTTGGACCAAGTACCACATCTGATCAGACCAAAGCAGCCAAGTACCACCTGGGGCCACTCTGAGCTCCACTGGGGCTCCATGTACTACAGGCTGAGAACCAGTGATATAGACTATTAGGTATAAACCAAAAAACAATTTCAAATATTAACTGTTGCTTAACTACACCGTCCCTTGTGCCTAACAGAACTCAAAGTGCTCAGCAGCTAGAAGCAAATCATCTAATAGGGCATTTGAAAGAAGCTGCCTGCTTTACCCTGGATGTTCTCAGAACAAAAGTAGGACATTTATTTACTATTTTCAGCTTTCCCTCAGTGGAGTGGGATATGAAACATCTCTGACTGGGATATTTTCACCCATCCAAGGACAGTGTGATCAGAAGAATCCATGTCCAGGGAAACTGAAACTGTGACCTTAAAGAATATCAAGGGTGCATCAATTTGTACAGCATCCCTGGAGATGTACTGTTTGTTTGGGGGATGTAAGCGTAGAGAAGTCACCTCAGCTGGTGTGGATGAAGACTTAGCTAAGGAGGATGGACCGATTAGGAACCAGGAGTGGTCATGACGTCATAAATAAGACAGGGAGCACCTCTCTTTATGATGCAGGAATTCATGAATTTTTTAAACCATACGCTGGCTGTGAGCAAAATGTGCAATAGTTAAGAAACAAGACAACTCTGTGAAGATTGAACGTGATCATCCTGTGAGCTGGGTTAGAAGAGAGCAGCATGTGGAGTTATTTTAATTTGCAGCATTAAATCTAACAAAGGAACGCAACTGCAACTTCGGGGAAAACCGCAAATGTGGCACCACATTAACGAGGCTTCGAAGTCAAATGTTATCAAAAGCACATCACAGTTCAGATCAATTTCAAATCTCAGGTCCTTTTCAGAGAATCTTACTATGAAATTCGTTGTCTTATATACATCTACTACTGTTTTTTTCTTTTGCTTAGTTGGCAACTTAAAATGTCACCTCACTAATATATTCAATTAAACTCAGGCTTAACACTTTGATTAAGGGGACTAGACCAGGCCCCCACCTAAGACTCAAACACAAATAAACAGTATTACAGGAAACCAGTGATTTAGCAGCTATATCCAGGGCCAATAACTGGAACTATAATTTATTTCACACAATGTGAAAACCATAGACAAAGGAAAGTTGGCTTAGTTACAGACTTGAAAAGCATTTCCAAAGACCTAACAGCATGGCACAGCATTCTGAGGGACATACTTTGGCGGCATCCTTAAAGAAGGAATGGGGGACAGTCCAGTTAGCACGCACACGTCACCAGCTCAGAATGAGACAGGGGGTGTGGCTGGGGTGTGCTTTGTCTCACTAAGCAACAACAGAATCTGACAGCATCCAGGACAAGGCTGCCACACGCTCCTAGCCGTACCTATCCCTGCCAAGAATCAACCAAGTACCTCTGGGGAGATTATTAATGCAGATTATTTACCAACAATGTCATTGGCTGTGATAACTTCAGAGCAACTTTGGCTTTTGTATAGAATAGCCAAATAGATGCTTTATTTAAATACTCATGGGGGAGATTGTCTTATTGTCTGCCCCATCTTGCTCTCTGAGAGACAAACAGACACATATACAGGTGAGTGCAAGTTTGGGGGGGGGGGGGGGTCACAATACTATGTCAGGCAGTGTGCAGCACTGGTGGAACAATTGGGGGACTAAAGCTGGCAACCTTCCGATGAGGAGCACAGAGCCCAAACCGGCTAAGCCACATGCTGTCTGTCCTATTAAAAAGAGGACGAAGGAGCAGTTAATGGCTTCAAACTGCCCATTTTTAAGTACAGAAAAGTATCCCATCCAAGGGGTAACATTTTATTTGGATTTAATCAGTACTTAATTAAACCGCTTCAGTCACCTGGCTGCAAAGATGTGCTGAAGGGTCAATTACTGAGAAGAATATCCACTAATCACCCACCATCTTAGTGACCTGTCATTCCTCCGAAGAGATAGCCAACCCAGGATGGTAGCAGGTTAATATACTGCTAAAGCACCATTGCTGTAAATACCAAATCGGAGAATAAATTTTGCTTCTACATAGAGGGGACATATTAATAGAATGATGTCACACATTATCTGAGACAGCAATACTCACACCTTCAAGCTGCTATGGCTAAAGATGCTATGAGTTGAAGAAATGAGAGAATATACCAGAAACAAACTGGACAAGGACAAACAGATGACTTATTCACATAAAGGAAAAACTGAAAAAGGAAAAGAGACATAAAGCTGTTTACTAACTAGCAGTGGTTACATTATTAACAGCCATGACATTGTGGTGAACTGCTCCAGTGCTAGTGATTATTCTGTATTCTGTATCTAGCTTGTCCTTGGAACCAGTCCATGGATAAATACACTTCATGTGAATTTTCCTTTTGTTCATTACATTACAGCCTGTCTATCTGCTGGGCCTCCTTCCTGAAAAGTGACTGGGACACGGTAAGGTAAATCGAGATAAGTTAAGTTTCTATTATATACCCCATCAGGGGAGTTTGTGTCAACATTTATCTGCTCAGAATACAAATGCCAGAAACACAGCTTAAAGCATGGCAACCACATATGACTAATTAAGGTTTTTTTGGCTACAGTGTTTGCATTTTTCTTGGCCCTGAAAAAATAATGTTTGCACAGTTTCAGTCAAGCTACTATTTGTATCAGGAGATGCGTGGTGAACTGTTCATAAGTAATTCATCACTAACGTGCACATACCGCGCTGGCGTTCGTGCACTTCGATTCGCTCATGGCTTTGAACATGCCGACGTGAATTAAGGGCGTGAGCCAGTCGCGTAAGGTGAGCCGGGGAGCGCGAGCCGGCGGGATTGGCGGGAACTGGCGCCATGCGCAAGAACGCGACTCAGCGCTTCAGACTCGCGCCTGGCGCGCGCGCGCGCGGTAAACGACCTACGAGCTTCGCGCGGTAAGTCTTTCACGAAGTAGACAGGCTGCGGCGAAAGGGGGGGCGGGGGCTTCCTTTTTGAAACTTACAAATTTAACTATTTCTTTAAAATTACACATACATTGGAATTCAGAAAAAAAAAACAAAACAATGCGTCAACAACAACAACAATAATAATCCATCATTATACAATATCAGGATATGAATATATTAATTAATATTATGTTTATATTTATATTCGCATTCATATCGCTCAATCATGTGATACATGTATAATCATGGTTGTCATATTTCGTACAGTTTAAAAATTACTAATTTTTCATTACAACTCGGTTATCGTATGTGGACTTCCCATAGAGAGATATTTACTGAGAGATGTATGTTTATGACCCCAGTTATAGGTTATTTACGTCTTATATATCCATCCATTTTCTAACCGCTTATCCTGGGTGTCATATATACAATATTTAGCGATTTGGGTGTCGCAGATGTCAAATATAAAATGCTTAATTGTAACAAAATACATAAAACAACCAGTTGAGTCGTTAAATGTCGGTAGAAAGGTAGAACGGGGCGGCATTCAGCGATACAGCTGCGTTGGCGGTGGCGGCATTATTTTATTCCGGGACATTTTCGCGATTGCGTATTTCGTTTGTCCTTCGTCGGCATCCGTAGCCATCGATCTCTGTGGTGCTTGCCAGATCTGCGGCTGTGTTGTCTGTGGTAAGAAACACCGGGTGGACGGTGATTACTGAATGAGCTATGGAGCAGATCAGCAATATCGAGGTGGTTCCATGCGACAGCTCCCATTACCTGAGACCGTTTCGGGTGCACTATAGCCAGGTGAGTTGAGAGAGATCACCCGTGCCTCGGTTAACTTCATGACCGTGAGAAGCGGACACGCAAAACATCCAGTCGCCCCACCCCCATTCATTCCTCCCAAACAACTGCTACACGATTTACATACAGGTACTTCGTGTTTGTCACTCCCGATGACGGTCACTTCACGTTAACCATAAACTGCAAATACACCGTCTTGTCCTATGTATGGTTCATGCTTAACCGGCGATGCTGTCGTGGACACGTGCTGTGCATTAGCCGGCGATGTAGCTCTAAAAGTAAATTGGCAGCGTACTGCCTTCAATATTTGCAGATATAAGTTCCCAGTGAAATCACAAGGAGCGCGTGGTGCTCTTCACATAACCATCGGGACGTTTCCCCCTTGTAAGGAAGGTCAGACATTGCGAAATAACACTCTGCATATTGGTCCCTTGTTCCGTGGTGATGGCAGCGGTTGCAAAGTACATATAACTACTGCTAAATGTTCCTACGAGGACCATTGCTTCATTTCAGCTTAGGCTTAGCAATATGCGCAACTAACATTACTGTAGTCGGAATGTGTGAATGGGATGCGCTTCGTTATGCGTGATTCGCAGATCGTGGGAAACCGGACACCGACTCAGCCGCCTCAAAATACGGTGTCAAATCATATATCGGGTTACACATGACATTTGAGTGGACTGATTTCCTTTGACTCCTGTTTGACATTCTCAGCCCACGACCTTGGATGGGTTCACAGAGACGTCCGGCGGTTTTGTCGACGTCCGCAGGAGTCTTTCCCCTCTCATAAGTGACCCAGTCTCAGGGTTAGACAGATATCTCGCAATAACGGCAACTCTGATTCTGAACCTTGATTTACGGAAGCCGCTCCCTGAGAGCAAAGAGAAAAGAAAAAAAGGAATCCTTGTTAAATCGGTTGGAGCTGCCAAGAGAGGCTCAGAGTTATTCTAGGGGGTGTTTGTACAGCTTTTCCAGTAGGTGTGTGAGATGCCAAGGCCTGGCAGAAACGCTTCCTACGCAGGTGTGCAGGCTTGGTGCCTGACACGTGCTACCTGTGCAGCTAGCTGCCCCCCCCGTGACACACTGCCCTTATGCATCCTGCTGCATGCCTTCCTCAATACGTGTGCTTTGCCATCGACCCTGTGTGTGCCACAGGTCTCTTTAAATGTGATGATGGAGTCCCTGTGGACACTTTTAAGGTGTTAAAACATTTATTTTCTTTTGTTGCCAGCCGCTTGTTTCCTATTAATTGTTTCCAGCATCTTTGCCGGGCAGTCCTGGCATTTTTGTCAGAGTGATAATGTTTCCTTGTATTGACGCAGAAGGTTAGTTCCATTGTATTGCTGAGCTGTGTGAGTCATCTGCACTGCCACGGGCATCTAAGCAGAGGCAGAGCGCCCAGAGTGTTCCGTCCAGATGTTCTGAGGATGGAACTCCAGCTCTGAGGACAGCCTTGCATGGGTGGGTGGGCCTAGGGTGCCCCTCTTAAGCCAATCACGGAACGGCGCCCAAATGCGCCCGCTGTATTGGTACACTTCTTCTCCTTTAGCCCAGTTGCATGAAATGGTAACCCAAACCCCAAAGACCTGCCACGTCCCTGATCCAGACATTTTTTATCTGCCTTGTCATGGCAGTAAAAAGAATATATCACAGGAGCAATAATATACATATTGCTTATATAAGTTATTTTTTAATTTTAAAACTTTCTTATGATTTGTTAATTCAAATAAAAATGCTGGCAACCAGCCTGGTGGTACCTGTGATTAACAGTGTTGTATACCACAAAATACAGCTTTCATTCACATTAACTGGGCATAGTCAAATTATATATATATATATATATATATATATATATATATGCATTTTTTCAATACTGCTTGTTCAGTACAACATCACAGTGACTCTGGAGACCATGGTGCAAATAATAATAATAATAATAATTAGTCAGTGCAGTGAGCCATTCGCCATTCACACAGGGCCACTGCATATGTCTGAATGTTAATATTCGTAATATTTCTTGTTCACACCTGTGCGATTGAGATGATGAAGCCGAGGGATCTGGATCAGCACCCTCCTGTTGCAGAGCTCTGGAATCTGTGCTCCCAGCTGTGTGGCCATGTGTGAGAAACATTAATGACCAGTAATGAGTGCAAGGAGCCCAGCGCAGACGCCCACGTGAATTTACAGTGCCGTGAATACATGTAAACCAAAAGCGGGTTACAAACATGACTCAGAACATATGAGGAATTATTAATGTCCAGTATTCGTGGAGCCCTTTTGGGTGATTAACGGAGCAAGATTTTCTTTCTCGTTTGTTTTAGGACTTATGTTATCTGTTGTGTTTGTTTTTGTGGGGGTCATGGGGGGGGGGGAGGAACTGTACCTGAGTGTGTTATTAACTGGAAGTCAGCTCTGGTCTCCTCCGTGCTGTGCTGGCTGGTGCCCATTGCGTTTCTGTGAAAAGATGCCACATGGGAGCCCAGAGGGGAGGGCCGGGCGCTAGACGGGGCCTGCCCGGCGGTCCCCGGCACAGCCACGCACCACCTGCATGCCAGCAGCCTGTCTACATCTGTCCCAGTGTTTTGTAACCCATTGTGAAATGGCTTCGCGACTAATCTTTGGAAACAGTGTGCCTTTGGTCTCTCTGGATGTAGCCGATTGGTTATTTCACAACAGCTGTGTTGTTTAATTTTTTGTAGTATTTTTCTTTTGGGGAGATCCTGACAGACCTTTAAACTGAGAGGTCTGCTGTCAGTCTAGCAGTTAAAGAGCTGAATTGTCAGTGGGAAGATTTCCAGTTCAAATCCCGAAGGGGAACTACTATTGTACTCTTGACAAATTACTTTGTCCCAACTGGATCAATAAATGTTCAGCTCTGTAAGTGGGTGAAGTGTAAAAATGTAAAGTAGGTTAGTTGCTTTTCATAGAAGCGTTTTCTGAGCAAATGAATATCTTGCGCAAAATGCAATTATGCCATAAACATGTATGAATTATGGCACACACGCTGAAAAAGGTTATAGAGACAGATAAAAATGTCACAGAATAATGTCACAAAATGCTGCACACACATGAATTATGACATAAATACAGATTAATTATTTACTACGCCCAGGAAGATGACGCACACACACAGGTAAATGTCATGCAGATGAATGTCTAATTTAACTTAGTAATGTTATGCATGCAGATGAATGTCATGCTGATATTATATGTCATGACCCAAGGTAAATGTCATTCAGATTACGTGTTGGATGTCAAACATAACGTTGTACATGTCATGAACAGATTACTAATGTCATAAGCAAAGCTTATTACATATGTCACAAGCTCCTTTATGACGTGGCAGTACCACATCTTGAAAAATCACCACTTTATCCTGCCTGTTCCCTTTCCCTTGTGGATTAGTTCAGAATATCATGATGTTATTTCCCATGGCTGGAAATGTAAAGAGATGAGATGTGGTCCCAAAACTCTTGAGATTATGTGTATAATAGCATTGCTTCGCTGGATTTCAATCAAATAGGTGTGGAGAGAGTTTATAGGGTATGATTTAGTTACTTTGGGTTCTCTAGACAGAGCTCGCGTTTTTCTCTGCATAGCCGCAGCCTTTGTATGTATATTCTGCCTGTACAGACACATTCACAAGCTTATTAGGGCAGATCAAGACGTAATTAATTAGGATATTCACTCGACAAGCCCTGGGCCCCAGGTCGGCGAGGCACCCGGGGGCCCAGGCTGCCAGCTGGGCTGGCTCTGAGGGCAGCGCCAGCTGACAGACTGCTGGATTAGGGCTGAGCAGCGGGGGGCGCTATCAAAGGCAAGGCTGGGGATTAGGGCCCGCGAGTGGGCGGGCAGCAGAGGCTGTGTGTGTGTGTCTGTGTTAGACAATGGGGGTGAGAGCCCCGGCCCACTGACTGTGCTCAATGCACACAGGAAGTGCGATTCACCAGGGCCAGCTGTGATGGGCCACTGAATGTGTCAGGGGCGAGTAAGCGGGTGCGTCTTGGGGCGGGTAGGCACTCCCCCGGATGTGCTGTGCGCTCGGCGGCCGGGCCCCTCTGCCCTCCCTAATGTGCCCTCACAGGCCATCTCCAGCTGTCCGGTGGAGGGTCTCGCTTGCTTTGACGCCTGAATGGCCGCCGCTCGTCTGTGGCCCGGTTCTGATGGACAGCTGGTCAGTGTGGTTCAGCCCCAGAGTGACAGCTTGAGTGCCAACCCTCTGTGGGGGGTTGGGGGGGGGCTTCCTTGTCCCCGAAGGGGCAGAAACTTCCTTGCTTACTGGAGAAGAGAGGGCAGCAGCTTCCCATCTTTGTTTTGTCTCTGCTTCGTAATGGTTGTTTGACGTTTTGCATGTCATCCGAAGTCATCGGTCTTGCTTCCACTGTTGGCCAGAAATGTTTGTGCTCGAAGCCCCGATTATTCAGCAGAACTGGTACACGGTGCCCCGTGTTTGAACCCATGACCCTCTGCCACGGGTGTCCCCGGATCTCCGTGATCTCCAACTCCCACCGTCCTGCTCTCAGCATGGGCTAGAACCTGCAGGTTGGTGGGAGCCGGTGCGCGCTGCCCGTGCGTAGCGTGCGAGCCCACGGCCCTGCTGATGGAGAGGGGGCCTCGAGAGGAGCCTCTGCTCCGCCGCTGTGCTTTTCCCGCCCTCTGCGCCTCATTGTGTTTGTGTCCTGTGTATCATTTCCCTGCGAGATGGTGAATTGTTAGGAAGAACAATGATTCATTCCGCTATGAAAGGACTCATAAATTATTTACCACATTGTAAAGCTGAAGTACATTGCTGCCCTTTTCACTTTCAAGGGAAGGAGAAAAAAAAATCAAATGGCACTTAATGCCCCCCCCCACACCCCACAACAGAAGTACTGAATGCTGATGCTGAAATAGAATAAATCCTTATCTTCTGCATCCAGTAGACTGATTGGTTCCACATTAAATTTCTCGCTTCATCCTAACTGCCTGTGTCTGATGAGCTCTGGTCCTGTTTGTCCTGGGGGGAACATGGTGGTGGACAGGGACCTTTTTGGGGAAATTCACCTGTCAGAGGGGAAGCGGAGTGACCATCACAGTAGGAGCATGTGGTGAGACGGCCCTGGGATGGTTAGCACTTTGGCAGGCTTGCAGTAGAACTTCCTCAGCTTATATAAACCTTGTTGAATCATGGAAAAAACCACATATTTAATGTTGACGTAAAATTCAAGCTATTTGTTACATGTGACTACTTTGTTTGGTAGCCTGTTTATACGTGTTGCCACTCGATTCAAGTGCAGTCGGATATTTTATCCTTATTTTCTTTTCCTGTTGCAATCGTATCTGAGCAGCACCGCTGACAGCGCCGTCAAGTCTGAATCTGCCTGTCTCCACACACAGGAGTCATGTGTAGCAGCTCCTGCACACGCTCTGAGGATGTAATCACGCATGTCTACGAGGGGGGGGGGGGGCATCCGTCGGCGGGGCTCCTGAAACAGGACACACTGGCTAGATTGAGAGGGGCAGCATCCACCACCAGCTCTGAGGGTCCACCAGCGGCAGAGGTGCCGGGTGATGCGTGAGCGTGTGCTGGGGAGGGAGTGAGGCCTGACAGCAGCACGTGCTGTCGTTTGGCCTGCCATGTGCCTGGCTCCTGCCCCATCTTAATGCAGTGGGCGTGGTCAGCAGGTGGCTCCACCCACAGCCTCCTACGGAGCGTGTCCTATAACAGCAGGTGTCTGTTTTTCAAAGGGACAAGAGCGCACACAGATTATATGTGCACATGAGAAAAGGCCTTGGGGGCGGGGGCGGGGCGGGGAGGGGGCCCTGTCCTGTTCATGCCTCAGCAATGGACCCTTTCAGGGGCCCCTAGCGTCACCTTGCTTGCCCTGGCAGCGGCTCCCCGGCGCCCTCCTTTGGTTTAATCGTCCTGCTTTGCACGCTAACACCTTCAGTAGCCGCCCGCGGGGGCGACCCATCCACCCGGCACGGGGGAGGCGAGCAGCTTACCCCCCCCAGGAGGCTGAATACCACATGGCAGGAATTAAAAGGTCGCAGTTGTAAACGGCATTGCCACGACGTCCGCAGCTGCCAAGGTTCAGCCATTTGGGGGGGGGCTGGGGGCTGTTAATTAGACTTTAAGCACCTGACAGGGTGGGATCATGTCCTCCCTTTCCCCCCCTTTCAGCCCTTTTTTTTTATTGCTCGGGGGGTGAGACACTGCAATAGCTTCCAACGGGGGTGTCAAAATGGGGGAGGATCCTCTGCTTGTACCACTAAGGGAACTTTATTTTAACCCTAACACCCCTCCCCCCCCAACTTACTGGTGCTAATTACCGGCAGAATAGCCCCGGAGGCCACTGTTTCCCATAAGGCCATGCGGCGCAATCTATTGTTATTTTAATATTTGAAATGGCATCTCTGTTGACCCCTCTGTGGTCGTCTTTCCACTAATCTGCGCCACTGGCGGTTCCCTCCATCCCAGCAGGGCTATGAAGATTGCCCCGACGGGTTTGTCCCTGTAGGACGGTACCGGCCTGGTCCCGGTCCCTCGGCTTGTGGTGTGACATCTGTACAGGTGTCTTTTAGCTGGGACGTCTAAGCTTTAGGGTACCAGCTGAATCTGTTGGACCTTCAGCCAGGGACTGTAACTCAACTCACATCATTAAAATTCCTTATTGATGGGTAAAATTGTAAAATAAAATTTTATAATAAAGTCTCCTTGGGAGGTACGTAATTTTCCTACCATTCCAACATTACACGGGAAGTCTTCCCGCCAGGATTTCAAAATACTGTGGTATAGCCAAAATGCCATATTGCCATAATACCGTGCAACTCCGCGATAAAGACGGTAATTGTGATAATGATGAGTACTAGTATCTGTAATGTACCCTCAGTGTGTGCTTGTGAGTGTGAGGACCCTGTGGTGGCCTGGAATCCCACTGAGGGGATTCCCTGGGACATGCTGTGAGTTCCCCATAACCCTGTATTAAATATGTGCTTATGGAAGATGGATGAAATGGTGAATGCAATGAGGAACAGCAGTAATGACCTGCAGGAAACCCCAGGGCTGCCCTTGGCTGCATGTGGGGACCGTGTGCTGTTTAGGAAATATTAGTGCTGTGCTGTCATCTGCTGTTTTTAACACAGAGACTCAGTCTGTTTGATCAGAGCATCTCGCTCTGCCTGCTGTCCTGGGAGGAGCTGCAGTGTGGGATATGATGGGGTCTAGTCACATGATGATTATTGTGTGTAGGTTAAGATGCCGCATCGGAAGGGTGTCGGTTCAGGTTTCAGCAGATTACGTTCACCGTTGGGTCCCTAAGCGAAGCTCTTAACCCCCAGGGACTGGCTGACCCTGCTTTCTCAAAAAAAGGTATGAAACTTTGGATAAAAGTGTCGCTAATCAAATAAAATGTCATGGTAAAAAGAAGGGAGTAAGAGCTGAGTGGACCTTCAGAGCTGAGTGGACCTTCATGGGGTCATCCTCAGGTTTTAATGTGAAAATGAGCCCCAAAAATGTAACGTGAAGTGATGCTTTTGTTCTCCTCATGCAAGTAATTAGTGCTCATAAATAATAAAATGCTTGCCCAGAGATTTTCTAGATAGTTCCAGGCAGTAGTGCATTTCCTAGTGAGCTTGTGCTATCGGTGCCGTTTTCCACTTTATTGTAAGCCTTTGGCTGTAGACGGCCCACTCGGGCTCTTGGGTCATTTTAATGAGGTACCTGTCACCCGACACATCACCCGGGGCCTCTGCACACCATCTGCTCAGCAGGGAACTTTCCACAGCACTGATCTTTAACCTAGTTATTAGCAATTAATAGGGAGCAGCCTTTAAGGGTGATGTATCTGACCCTCCAAACTGATACATAGACAGGTCTACTTTATGAATGATTAGAGGAAGTTAAGATTTGCTTAATTTTGCTTAATCATTTTTTGGACTTTTTTTTTTTTTTGTACGGTAAGGGCTGTTGCATCCCTAACATGCACCCTGCTCCACACTGTTTCCTGCTGCTGTCTGCCTCCACATGGATGTTATGATAGTTAAGCCCCTGTGACTTGGTTGGACCTTGCACTTTCAGAAAAATGGTTACTGGTACAGTTTTGTACTCCAAGGTACAAAAAAAAGCATTAATGTACTTTAAAAGGTACATTTACCTACAGCTTGGGTATAGTTGGCAGGCCCTTGAAGTTACAGCCCCAGCTCAGAGGTACAAATTGGTCCTTTTTTCCTGACAGTGTGGTGAGGTAGACACAGTTACCGGACTGTGTAACAGACCAGCTGAAGTCATTACAAGAAAGTGTGTTGATTTGTAAATTTTGTCTTGTCTTGTGTTTTCATTTATTTACTTATTTTTAAGTCGATTCACATTTCTAATGTGACTTGCATAGCTTACAACTCAACATATCCAACATGTTAACTTTCCTCTTTTTATAATGAAAGCATTCTTGTCCTGTATCTTTTCAGGGGCCAACTAACCCCTCTGGACCTACAGGTCACAAGTTCAGGTCTTTAAGCAGTACTCCTTATCCTGCTTTTGGCCAGAACAAGCCCCCCTCAACAGTTTAAACCTGGCCACCCCCACAACTATGTGTTCAAGTACACACTTGTTGAAGGGTGGTACCTCCTTCAACCTTAGCCGATTCCTCAAAGACTACGATGGCTTTTTACACCTACGCAGCTATGTGGGGTCCACTTCCTGTCGTGTCCCATGGAGAGAACTGTGGAAAAGCCCGCTCATTCCAACATAATGATGAATAGGTGGGAGGAAGAGTAATTAGGATTCCAAATGTTTTCAAGGAGGGACACACAATATGACTGGGTAGTGTTTGGCTTCTCTCTCAACCTGTCTCTTGATAACTGATTGGCGTAAATCTTTGTGAAAGACATTTTCGACATGTGTCCCACCTCCCCAAGTTTCATGAACCTTGACCCCCCAGATGTAAGATCTGATCCTGATATTTTGACCATGGGCTCAGGCTAGAAGAATCAGGCTTTGAATCCAATACGACGGAGATGAGACAGCCCATTACTCTATTAAACCGTTCTATTCCTGTCTAATATACAGCTTTTTATCCAGTGTGGATACGCCCAGCTCACTTCCAGATGTGTTAAACCGACTTCTCTTGGTTTGGAACGCAGTGGGTTATGTTTAGTCTACACTGGATGAAGCTGCAGCTGTCAAAGGTTGGTGTAATAATAAAACAAATAAAAAACATAGTGTTAAAAAAAGGTTAAAGGTCACAAAGTCTGAATTGCAGTCTATCACGATGCCCCAAGGCTCTCAGGTATATGCTTAAAGAAGTCCACCATTATGCCTATGTCAAATAAATATTTTGTCTCATGCCTTAATGATTACTGTCAATGAGGGACAATGCCATGTCCCTCGCTCTGCACATACCTCTAGGACATGCTGAAAGGATGAACAACTATGTCAGGATGCTTTTCATGGACTGTAGCCCTGTAGTTAACAATATTATTCCCTCTTACTTTGTTTAAAACCTCAGTCGTTAGTCTGTGCAGGTTTATCTGTGGCTGGGTGTTTGACAGACAGCAGTGAGAATTGGCAGCAGACCCTTGTCCACTTTGACTCTCATTGCCCGTTTCTGACTGGGCTGCTGCAGCCTAGGGCCCCTGTCATAAGGTGCTTTTCCACCTCATTACTTTTGGTACTTACCTTTTTCCATTGGCTTCCGGTCGAGTTCCAGTACCGAAAGTTCCAAACCCGCTGGGGTACTTCTTTGGTACTTTGGGGTGGGGCTTGAACCGCTTTCATTGTCAGTTGGTTATGCGAATACCCTGCCTCTGAAACACAATAAAAACGCCGCCTATGGTGTAGTAACTTGACAGCCCAGGATCTCAAATTGTTACCTCTCTTGTTCAGTTGCACCAGTGGTACCCTTGTACTAATTCATTGCACTTTATGCTCTATTGTACTGCATTGAGTTGCACTAATATCTTTTGAAAGTGCAGCACTGTCTCATCCTGTTTTTCATCCCTCCTGACATTATGGAGAGAGTCTGTAGGACGAGAATTTCATTGTATTTGTTGAATATAAATTACAATAAAACTTGAATTTTTTAAACTGAATAGTCTGCATGTAAGTCACTTCTTCATTAGAGACCATGGGCACTATCCACCAGTTCCTCACAGGAGATCACCACAACCTTACAAATGACCAGTCTACTAGAGTACTCTCTCACACAACTAATCCAGTCCCAAGTGTCTCTCACAGATGGTCACATCCACAGATGTGTTGAAATTTAGACTAGATTCTATTTTGTTTTCGTTGCAAAAATCAGAAGTGCTCAGGACAATGAAATGAAGTTAAAAAAGGTGCATGCACTGGTCATCAGAGTCAGTGAAAGCAAGTCAACCTCTGGCGCGTGTGGCAGCATCTTCGCCGCACGCTATATGCAGTCAGTGTGCAGCAAAACAGAAGAAATGACGTGAATTTGGGAGCAGCCATGACTGCTGCTGTTTTGTTTACTTCTGACTCCCTTTACATCTGTAAGTCACATTTGCACAACTCTCTCAGCCATCATGGAACTCTCCATCCATTTCTGAAGATGAATTTGGTCTCGCCACATAAAATGGAATGCAGATAAAATGGAATTGCAGTTAATCGGGGAGGTGTCTACGAAATGGCAAGATTGTGTGGATGCAGACGCACTCTGGTGCCTGTTTCAGAAGATCGAAGTAACTTTCATTAAGGTTCATTGGTTAAAACCTGTGGTTTTGCAACTTTTATCGGAGACCTGCATTCTTTTCATGACTTTGGTCAGGTGTATATGCTGTATTCCCACGTTTGTGATCCTGCTCATTTTTAGTGACGTCTTCACATGGTTCATTTTACTATTTACACTTCTATCCCACATCCCGCCATCTGTGCCCGTGTCAGTCGCAACCAAAATTAAAAAGCAGCATTCCAACATTCCGCAGTCGTGTAATACGCAGGATCATCTGCACACCGTGAAATCCCTGACTCCAAGCTGCAAGTCATGACCTGAGCGCCGAGGCAGAGATTAACTTCTGGAGCGTTCTCTACCATCAGCTCTCCCACCCAAGCAGAATCGCCCCAGGGAGCCAAATGCGTTGGTTAGTCTGATAGGCGGGGAAGTCGGTTCCTCCTCATGGAAGCAAAGGCACATAAGCAGCTTTGGAGGAGCGGCCAGTTGTGTGAGTGTGAGAAGCTGAAAGCCGTACAGTTTGATGTGCTTAATGCTCATATGGCCCTGTAAGGCAGTGCTTTGGCCTCTGGAATTCCTCCTCGCCCTCCCTGGTTCTCTATCAGCTGGGTTTCCCACAGAACACACACACATTGTGACCTTTCCCTCTACTGTAAGTCACTTTAGATAAAAGAGATGGATGGATGGATGGGTGGGTGAATGACTACATGAATGGCTTCAGTAGAGAGGTGACAGCAAGGCAGCACTCCCTTGACGTCCAGTGAACTGACCATTTTGCTGCTATTCTTTATTGACACTCTTTTCCTCTTGGTTCACAGAATGGGACAAAAAAGTACTGGGACTTCATGCGGACCCATGACAGGTGAGGTTCCAAGACATGCAGCACAAAGACATGGCTCATGCATAACAAAGCACCAGTCAGTAAGTGTAAGGTGGTGACGGTTATGGGCCATGGCAGAGCGATTAGCTGCTGGCCTGCTGAATAATCGTGCGACATGGCAAACAAGCTTTGTGTAGAATAGCAATGAAGTGCCAATACTGATCTTCACAGCAACCAAGTGTCACACAGAATAGCAATGAACCATCAATACAAGAAAATGCACCAGCGAGATTAGCTGGATTAAAACTTAGGGTAACACTTTCTATGAAGCCCATGCTTATTATCTATGCACCTATTCAAAACACATTATAATACATTCATAAAGCATTATAAACACAGGTATAAATGTTTATAAAAAGGCATACATTATAGCCATGTTTATTATGCATTATGAATGCTCTCATCTATAATGCACTATAAAGACCTTCATAATGAATCATAATGGTCAGCATAATGCATTATGAAGGTATTTGTAGTGCATTATAGATTAGAGCATTCATGATGCATAATGAACATGGCTGTAATGCATTATGAGGGTATATATAATGCATTTATATGACTGCTTTAAGTAATGTCACAAAACAAATGTTAAGTATACTGCCAACATGAAACAAAGCTCTCTGCTGACAGAGCAATTATCTGGCTATGTACATAAATATGTTTTTCCCTTTTATACTTACTGAAAAAAAATTCTCCTAAAGATGAAATTTTAATAGTAGTAGTGCAAAATATTTTTGTTGAGGCTGTCATCGATTGTAATATCAGTCACCGAACACAGCTTCACAGTTGTCCGGTTGAAGCTCTCCAGGTCCATTGTTTCCTGATTTGGGGATGTATCTTCCATGCTTTGTCACCGTATGTTATGCATACGATGCTTATGGAAGAGCAAACCTTCACACCGTGTTCTGGTATAGAAAAAATCCTGGCTTCATGGTGGCACACAAAACCAGCCTTATCTGCATTCTGTAGCAGTTCTCTGTATCCATTTCCTTCTCAAATACGATTAATTGGAATCGTGTTGTAGGTGTAGTTGTATGTGTGTGAGAGGATTGTTTCTGTTTTACCAAAAATCAATCAAGACAAGCGGTATTTTCGTGCAGGCGGTGCGTTTGTTTTGCTGTCCTTCGGAAGATGGTAGTTATGGAGGTCTTTGAACATCTCACATATTGGCGTCTGTTGAAGTGGATTCTTTGAGGCTCATAATCTTTCCAGGCTCATAATCAAGGTGATTAAAGGAGCTACCTCCTGTTCCTTCCCTCCTGATGGGAAGCGCTGCCTCCGTTATTTTGTACCTGGACATCTTGAGCAGCTGAAGCATTTCCCTCAGGGTCAGAGATTATAGGTCATAGGTCAAGATCTCTGATTTGTATGTCCCTTATAGTCACTTCATCTCCAGCTGGTAACTGTACTGTAGGAAGCCACAAATGAAGCATCAAATTTAAAATTTTGCAAGCAAACTAGGTAATTATTTTGATGATTTTGCTCAAAGGCTAATGCTATGTAACATTAGGAAACTAGATGCACAAACAATCAGCTTTTGCAAATTTACGATAGGTTGGTTAATAGTTGTTATCTGAAGCAGTATGGGGACAGACCTCAAGCGGTCTGCGCAGAAGAAGCGGTGATGAATTGTTAGGTCAGAGCAGTGCTGTGGAAGCCCAAAGGTAAAGTGCTGTATGCCTGGAAGTCACTGCTGTGCATGAAGATCACTGTGGTGGACCATCCATCCTTGGTCAGTAATACAAAGGGCATTTCTGCTAAGGGCTATTACTGCCCAGGGCAGCTGCTGGCTCAGCTTACGGGAGAAGCCTTGTGGTCCCCGAACATAGCCCTTAAACCAGAATTACTTCCAGCTGTTTGTAAATGGACTAAATGTAAACTGCAAAGTGGATAATTAAGGCTCAGCTGAAGTGTCTTCGTGGAGTAACGTTTCGGAATTCTGTTTACAAAAGCTTTTGGAACAAAGAGGATGGAGGGGAATGTGTCGTCATCATGTTCCGCATGGGGAAGTATTCGCGGTCCGAGAGAAAACAAGGCCGGAGTTTAGCCGTGGAAGACATAATAGCAGAGGATCTGAATGATGAAAAGCAGTGGGGAGAAGAAAGAAAGAATGAATGAAAGAATGAAGGGCAGGACAGAAGGAGAATGGAGGAGAGCAGGAATTCTCCTGGTGCCCTTTATCCAGATGGCCTTTGTGCACAAGCGGTGAGAGTGAATTCTCAGGGCTAGCTGTATTGATCCTCTTATTGGTAGCCTGATACAATGGCTTAGTGCTGGGGGGGGGGGGGGGCCCGCAGAGAGGCACTTGTTGCGGGGAAAAGCCATTAAGGCCAGCATTTGTTAACGTCATTAGAGAAATCATTCTCACCCATGATTGGTCCTCAGCATGTTCCTATAGCTAGAGCCAGGGCCGGTGATTTTTGGGTCCTGGGGGAGGGCGAGAAGGACTACTTGTGGAGAGGGGGAGGTGTTTTATAGTTTGTCATGCATGGAGGAAAATCTGTCACCTGGCATGGCTGCTCCTTCGCCTGGACGAGGATGTTGTCTTGTTTGCTTTCTCGTTCATCTGGGTGAAGATGTGTCAGTTTGTAAGGCTAGTCTTTTATTTCCAGTGTAACATCTTATCACTTAGGGGGAAGATCTGTTGCCTGGTTCCGTTTTCGTTCGGAGGAAGTTTTCAGTTTCCTCTTAATTTGAACAGGGGCTTGTTAGTTAATTTGGGTGCCTTGTGCTTGTGCTTGGGCCTCATATTCTGGCGTACTTAAGGCATCGGATCAGGAGGGGGGGTGCGGCAAATGGAGGCGGGCCGCATGTCACCCAGCGTGGCTCATTCCGGGCCAGTACTGCGGTCTGGAAGGGAAGAACAGGAAGCCGTGCTCATAGGGTGGGTTCCTCTTCCTGGGGTGCTTTAATTGTTTTTTGGGTGGGGCCCCAAGTGCCTACCAGACAGAACTGCCAGTAGTGGAGCCCATAAAGCTTAATCAGGCCCCGGGGCCCAAGCAAATGTGGCCAGGTACTGATAAACCCCCCACTCCTAGGACGGACCGTGGGGTACAGCGCTGCACCAAGGCGCTCTCGACATGGGAAAGGGTGTGCTCCGTTTCCTGTTTCCTGGGCCGCTTCCTCTTTGCGAGCATGCCCTCGCCAACGGGCGCAGACAAAGTGTGTGCGCCCTGTGACCCACACAGCCGGGGGGGCACGCCCCGCACCCACGGCGCTGCCTGCACACAGTGAGGATTATTCCCGAAAGCCCAGCATGAGCCTCAGACACGTATGCGCAGAGAAACTCACAAATACAAACATGTTGATGGACATTATGCTTTATTTTCCATTTGCACATGTATGAGTACAGCTACACTGGAATGCCTCTTTTCGCAAATGCCGACTTGCTCTCAGTTGAGAGACGCACTTATATACAGTTGAGAGTGAAGCTTGCTCCATTGCAGGGTCAACCATTTATCCGGCCCCCCAGGGATGACCGGGGGCTAAGGCCCTCACTCTGGGGCCCAACAGTGGCATCAGCCTGCAGGCCCTGAGACTCGCACTGGCGATACTGGTAGTGTGATCATTCAGGCAGGGACCCCACCCCCACTGACTGACTGATTAAAGGATCTCCTCTGCAACACTGCCCCTGCTGCCAGTGCATACCCAGCTCAGATAGTTCCTGCATCTATATTTTCATATTTTATTCAGGAGACGGAGACAAGCGCACACAGAAAAAACACTTGAGTGCAATAAAATCTGATGTATTAAAAATTCATGTTTCAATAATGAAGTTGGAAACAACCTGTGATATTTTACTTAAGATTATACTCCGTTGTACTGCTATGCTACAGAGGACAGTTGAGTGGTACATCTTAAATGCAAGGTTCTTCACGTGAAGCTCTTCAGTCCATTTAGTAAGTTAAACATTGCCTTCTCCGGCACCATTGTTGCTACCATGATGTTGTCCTGTTCAGTCTGTTCCTCAGATAACACACTTCAGTCCATTGAGTAGGTTAAAAATTGTCTTCCCGGCACGTCCCGCTGTTTTTCCAGAACTTGCTTGAACAGGGAAAGTCCCGCGTGTCAGAAGTTAATGCGGGGACCCACCTAGTTCAATGCACGCTATAATTTTGTTTAAAATCATTGTGCCCCTGCTTGCAACACAAGCACCCTCATCATTCCCGCTTAGGATCAGTAAAACAGATCTATCTACCTCTTGGCCTGCATATCTAGATCTTATTTCACAATTTTATGAATATATGTTTATAAGACGTGCTTATATGTACATATGTATGAATGTATGTGTGTGTGTATATGTATGTATATATAAACTTCCTACAGCTGAATCAAAGGCTGCCTCTTAAAACTCCATTTCAGTTATAGCTATGCTGTGGGACACAAACACAAGTGACATCTCCGGAAGGAGCCTCTTTGAGGTAGTAGGAAGGCAGTTGCACGTCTGGCACGGGGGCGATCTCTAACTTGCTCCCAGACAGCGGTGGGCAGAATGAGCCCAGTGACTCTGACCGGGGCTTCACGCCTCGACGCTTTCCAGGCCCAATGGGTGAACTTCCAGCTGAGACATTGTGTTCGCTGTCCTTATCCCGAGAGATCCTATTATACTGAGATTCTCAGCACCAAGGTCCTTTCTTTTTTGGAGGAATTAGCTAGTATCTCACAATTGGAGTGAGGACAAAGCCAGAGGTGCTAATCCCGCACTAACGCCCTGGATGAGGGCTCTGCTTTCACCCGCTTTCCCCCGCATCACCCTGCTTCACCCGCTTTCTCCCGCATCGCCCTGCTTCACCCGCATCGCCTTGCTTCACCAACTTTCTCCCGCTTTCCCCCGCATCGCCCTGCTTCACCCGCTTTCTCCCGCATCGCCCTGCTTCACCCGCATCACCTTGCTTCACCCACTTTCTCCCGCTTTCCCCCGCATTGCCCTGCTTCACCCACTTTCCCCCGCATCGCCCTGCTTCACCCGCTTTCCCCCGCATTGCCCTGCTTCACCCACTTTCCCCCGCATCACCCTGCTTCACCCGCTTTCCCCCGCATCGCCTTGCTTCATCCGCTTTGCCCCGCATCGCCCTGCTTCACTCGCTTTCCCCCGCATCGCCCTGCTTCACCCGCTTTCCCCCACTTTCCACCACATCGCCCTGCTTCACTCGCTTTCCACCACATCGCCCTGCTTCACTCGCATTCCCCCACATCGCCCTGCTTCACTCGCTTTCCCCCACATTGCCCTGCTTCACTCGCATTCCCCCACATCGCCCTGCTTCACTCGCATTCCCCCACATCGCCCTGCTTCACTGGCTTTCCCCCACATCGCCCTGCTTCACTCGCATTCCCCCACATCGCCTTGCTTCACTCGCTTTCCCCCACATCGCCCTGCTTCACTCGCTTTCCACCGCATCGCCCTGCTTCACTCGCATTCCCCCACATCGCCCTGCTTCACCCGCATTCCCCCACATCGCTCTGCTTCACTCGCTTTCCCCCACATCGCCCTGCTTCACTCGCTTTCCCCCGCCTTCGAGGCTGAGCGTGCTCGTGGCGGCAAGTGGCGGTAGGTGCTCAGCTTTTCTGGGAACGGAGAGTCAGAAGTGGCCTGTAGCAGGGATCAGCTGAAGGCCTCAGTGAAAATGAAGGCCTCACCTAGTATGTTTTCGTACAGCTCGGTGGCTCTTTGATGCGTCACTGTCACTGGTTTTGCTGGATGATTTAGGCCTGTCGGTTCTTTGGCTGAAAGTGACAGTTTGACGGCCGGCAAACTGTGTCAAAGTTTTACCAAGAACGTTCTGGCCTTTTGTGTGTGCCTCGTGGTTTATAGAACATAAGAACATAAGAAATTTACAAACGAGAGGGGGCCATTCGGCCCATCAAGCTCGTTTGGGTAACGATACGGTGGGGGAAAGTAACTATCTGAACACTGTATTCTCTCTTACAGCGTATCAGTGCTGATCTTCAACACCACAGCCCACTGCTTCATTCTGGTCAAGCAGTTCCGCCCAGGTGCGTCCTCCCGTCCAGTCCAGACAATATGCCAATACGAGTTCAGGAAACCAAGCTATAAGAACAAGGCTGGCAACCTAAGCAAGATTAAAACCGAATTTGCTTTGATCCATGGCATATTTTACATGTACAGAGCAATCAAGAAAAAAGATCAGGCCTTGTTTATAAGCTTTAGATCAGGTGGAAGTCAGATCGAAGGTGTGATGAAATCAGAAATCAATACCCAAGCTAAATCAGTGTTTGCACAAAAAATCTGAACACAAATCCTTTAAGTCAAGTTGAATCAAGAATCAGAACATCCAGGATGAACAAGTTATTTTAGTTTTGCCATTTTATTGAGATGCCATTGCTGCGAGGGACTTGTTCTTAGGCACATTTCTCTTTATATTAAAGTTATATTAAAAATTATAATACCTAATTTGCCTGAAGGGAAACATGCTTAAACTAGAATATTCTATGAAGCAAAAATGTATCTATTGGGAGCTTTCTGGAACAGATATTTCGTCTTGTGCGTGACTCTGTTTAGCCCTGGGCATCACCCGGTAAGGCGTGCGTGTGTTGTAGAGTGATGGGTGTTGGGAGGAAATGTTCATCCTCCCAGACTCCCCCCTGACCCCTCCCAAGTGCAGAATCATTAATCCTCAGTTTAAGTCTCTTTTTAGGCACTAGATCACCCCTGGACCATGAACTGCCTTCATTCATTACCCCCCGCCCCACCCTCAACTCTGGGGGCTCTAGTGGTGCTTCCTGCACTACTCTCTGTTGTCTACCCCCCCCCCCCCCCCCCCCCCCCCGTTTTCTTTTATCTCTTTGGTTTGTTTCTTTCTTCTTCGTTTCCCGGGCTCTCCCCCTCTCCTGTTATCTGTAGTGT
>JABJVO010000040.1:1458191-1470267 GCA_026770805.1 Boulengeromyrus knoepffleri | reverse complement strand
TCCGCTCGAGGCCAGGGCTGGATGTGCGCCTCCGCTCGAGGCCAGGGCTGGATGTGCGCCTCCGCTCGAGGCCAGGGCTGGAAGTGCAGCTCCGCTCGAGGCCAGGGCTGGATGTGCGCCTCCGCTCGAGGCCAGGGCTGGATGTGCGCCTCCGCTCGAGGCCAGGGTTGGATGTGCAGCTCCGCTCGAGGCCAGGGTTGGATGTGCAGCTCCGCTCGAGGCCAGGGCTGGATGTGCGCCTCCGACCGAGGCCAGGGTTGGATGTGCAGCTCCGCTCGAGGCCAGGGCTGGATGTGCAGCTCCGCTCGAGGCCAGGGCTGGATGTGGGTTTCCCTCATTTACATTAATGATCACACTGCTAACACTTTGGATTTGACAGCACATCTGTAGGACATGAACAATGACATTCTCTGTTTTCCTAACAACTTTACACTTACTATCTTACCTTGTGGCCTGATATCACACGTTTAATTTTTTCCGGAAAGTACTTATTTCAGCACACGCCCAAAAATATACATTTTTACATGTGACCTCCGCCTTTTTTGTTGCTTGTATTTTGTGATCAATGCCGCTTTTAATTTTAACCAGGGCAAGAACTTCCTGATCGCAGAATTATTCACTAGTTTTTGCTGTCCCATGGTGAGGTGAAATGCTTCCACTTTTTTGAGTTTTGAGGAAAAGCTGCTTTCTAAAAATGGCCGTTCTCCCAGGGAGAAGAAAAACCTGAGTGAACAGAAAACCATCTTAAAGGTGTAGGTGATGGTGGACCATCCATCCAGAAATCACAATGACAAGTCATCTGCCACATGAGACACTTCTGATGTCAATGCAAAGCTGCTGTTTTTTCAGTAAACCATAGAGAAGAGGTCTCCCCACACCCCTTTGTGTTTCCATATGGAGCTCTGAATATGCTATTCTAGATGATGTCGTGCGGTACTTTTCATTTTTAAAATACAAACCTAATTTTGTATGCAGTTATTTTTATTTTTTAAACATCACTTTTTCCCATCAGATGGCACTTTGCGCACATAGTAAAGACGAATAAATATATGTGTTCAGTGCTGTGGTCAGTGTGTTTCACTGCTTAACGCAATGGGTTAATCAGCATGATTCCCCAGCTCTTACAGAAGGTGAGGAGAAGATTGCTACATTCCACAGCTGTCTTTGGCTCTTCAGAAGAAACAGGTTATGGTCCTCGGAAGACCTTGCCTGGTTAAATAATTTTTTTAATAAGTAATAATCTATAACAGTCCTTAATGTGCAGGTCACTGGTGTCTGATTAACTGACATGATGGCCCAGCCCTGGATACCAGGATGGGTTTGTCATGGACGCTCACCTACTAAGGGGCTGGAATGCTTGTCTCCTGAGTCTCGTTCCTGAGGAATCTTGTTAGCTAAGTGCAATTGCCAAGGGGATGTTTGCATTTGTCTCGTCAACCTGTGCCTGTGTGTCAATCATTAGACAGAAATGCGGACGTGAGGCTCAAACGGCAAGGTGTGAAAGCGGAACCAACCTCCAGCTGAAAACATTAAGTAACCAAACACCATAAACTCAGCGTTCTCCATAGCAACAGCACTTCCACAAGCCGTATGACAACAAAGGCATTGAGTGGTGGACAGGAACTCTGTGTGTGTGTCTTTGATACTGTAAACTGTCAGTTCTTAATGTGGTACTGTTGATATTTAAGATGGATGCCTGTACAGCGATAACCACACCTGACAAATGATACAACGTCATACATCTAAAAGTACCAGGATGGGTCCTGGTGATCCCAAAGGGACAGACATTCTGTCTTCTGTTCCCTCGGTCACCATTCCTGCTAGCCTGTATTTATGCCTCACTGTCAGCCTCTGTTATTGTGGATCATTTAGAGATATGGGGGGGGGGAGAGAAAACTGGGTGAAGGGGAATTTCCTGGCCAAACCTGACACACAATACTGCCAGCTACCATTTCCCGTCAGAGGAGAGTAGGGAAGCTGGCTATGCCTGCAAACATGAAAGGGATCACCCTCATCGGCCCACAGGCAGGTAATGTCAGTCCTCTGCGATAATGCCTGTTAGGGCTGCATTGCATGTTCTTTAACATGAGGAGTTGGTGTGGAATGGGCACCTAGATGGCAAGAAGCAATGGTGTACGTGGCGTTTTTAGCCTCTTTGTCCTCCATCTCTGTATTTGCTGTCTGCTCAAGCACTTCCAGGTGTCAGCTTCCTGTGCCAGTGAAGACACAGGGCTACAGCCAGGGGCACAAAATGGCAGTGCCACCACTTCCTGTCTGCCGAAGCACCTCCAGGTGTCAGCTTCCTGTGCCAGTGAAGACACAGGGCTACAGCCAGGGGCCCAGAATGGCAGTGCCACCACTTCCTGTCTGCCGAAGCACCTCCAGGTGTCAGCTTCCTGTGCCAGTGAAGACACAGGACTCCAGCCAGGGGCCCAAAATGGCAGTGCCACCACTTCCCGCTGGTCTGACCATGAGCTGGGTGTGGCAGCTCGACTCCTTCTGCCACTTCTCCATGGGGGGGCCTTCCCAGCAAGCCTTGCTGCGTGAGTCTCAGAAAAATACCTAGGCGGGAGAGCAGGCCACCGCGCTGAGGATGCTTTTTCACTCCTTAGGCCTTCTGTTCTCTACGATGATGCCAGAAAAATAATTGCAAATATGAGTTTGTGTTACTCTTCTGATATTTTGGGATTGGTTGTTGCATGGGTGGAATACAAAAACATTACAAGCAGACTTTGATTTGGCACGGCACAAGGAGCATGAGGCAAATGAGAACAAAATGTAATTCCTGCCGTGACCCAGCCCCTGGCTTCAGAAAAGGACACGCCCTCATTTTTCTGACAACTGTGGGGCTGTTTGCGATGTGTGAAGCATGCAGTCTTCGTGCCTAATAAGCTGTTCCACGCACTTACAAACCAGGAAAGGGTATAAACCTAAACAACATTCAACCTTAAAGACCCTGAAGTTCAGATGATTTTTATGATCGTGTACTGTAGCGGACAGGCATATGGTTGCTAGTTACTTGTCAAAAGAGCTTTTCTACAAAATGGTTAACATTACCCACTTGGCTTTGAGTGTTGTTATATAGAGGATGCCTGTCTTGGTTTGCCCACAGAATACTGCTGGCCTTGAAGTGACAGCAGGGAAGTTAATAAAATAAAGCTTCTTGCCTTATTTTATTTACCCCCCTGTCACCTGCAGGGATCAGGTAAGGTGTTTAATATTTAGTGTGGAGCACTTTGACACCAGTATAAGCTGAGAATGTGGATCCTAGTATTCCCAGTCCTCTGGCTTGTTAACAATCCCAGTTAGTGATTTCTTACTTGTTATGTTTGAATAGGATGTTTGTGCCTCGTTGGTCTTCGGCTGGCCTCCTGGACCGAGGGGCTCTGTATTTCGTATCCTCAGAAAGTGACCATGGAGGAGACGTGAGCTCTGACAACAGGGCTCATCGCACCCTCACTGGTTGCCCATCAAATTCCTCGCCATCACACAGAACTCAGAATTAAGGGCCTGTTGCCTAGAGACCAGATGGCAACAGGTCACCAAAGCACCCACCCACACTATTGTTAAGTGATTGAAAGCCTTGTGTTGGAGATTATCACCGTAAGCTATTTGGATCCGAACACCGCTGACATGACTGAGTTACCGAGTAACCGACATGGCAAGCCAACTAGACATGTCTCAGTGAGTTCTGATTGATCTTCATTACTTATATACTTTGTGCAATTGCTTCATGGCTTTGTTCCCTGCATCTTCATCCAAGTCTGAGTCTTTATTTCCTCTAAGTGCCATTAACTGTTTGATATCTTAATTATTCCAAGAATTATTAACTGCATGCTATGCAGATATTTATGTGCAGGTGCTTTAAAATCCGTTTGTTATTTAGAGCGTAGAAACAAAATTGCTAATTATAGATGTTTCTTTTGTGACAAATTTGTGTTTGTGCATGAAAATATGGCATAATAAAGTATAATGATAATAACAGTGATTTTCCCAGCACAGCAGTGAAACGTGTGACGGAGACGCGCAGTATTTATCTCTTACTCTTGCTGTGTCAGTTTAGACATGACAGACTGAGGGGCCGCTCCTGTGATTCACTGTGACGGGCAGCTCCTGGTCAGGCTGCATGTGTGCTGCACTGTGGGTGGACAGCAAAAAGAAAAGAGAAAAGAAGGAGTCAAGAATGAAAAAACATCATTCTTGGGGCTACGTCGGGGGCTACGTTAGGGGCTACGTTGGGGGCTACGTTAGGGGCTACGTTAGGGGCTACGTCAGGGGCTACGTTAGGGGCTACGTCGGGGGCTACATCGGGGGCTACGTCGGAGGCTACATCGGGGGCTACGTTAGGGCCTGCTGGTGCACAGGCCAGCTGCTAGTGGGCCCGCATCCCAGCATCCTCAGCTCACTGCTGTGGTCATTACGTAAACGCTGTGAAGCAGTTCATTATCTTTGCTTTTGGTGCATTGTGGGCTCTGCCGGGGCCCCAGGCCTTGTGGGAACAGAGCGTCTCAGCTTCCCGTGGGATGTGTGTCACCTGTTTATTCAGATAAACCAAAGAACATGTCCAACGGGGGCTCCTGCCAGGAAACGTCATACAAAAACATTCAAAATAAGTTTTAAAGGGACAATCATACAAGGCCAAATTATTATTCACTACTTTTTTTGCAAGAAAAATTTCAGTATTTCGCTGTTAAATCATACCTTTATCAGAACACAACACAAAGATAATGATAATCCAACTGCTTATCCAGTATAGAAGGGGGGATGTTGATGATGATGATAGTGCTGATTGTGATGATGATGATAGTGCTGATCGTGATGATGATGATGATGTTCATGATGATGATAGTGCTGATCATGATGGTGATGATGATGTTCATGATGATGATAGTGCTGATCATGATGGTGATGATAGTTATGGTGATGATGATGTTCATGATGATGATAGTTATGGTGATGATGATGATGATGATGATGATGATAGTGCTGATCATGATGGTGATGATGATGTTCATGATGATGATAGTGCTGATCATGATGGTGATGATAGTTATGGTGATGATGATGTTCATGATGATGATAGTTATGGTGATGATGATGATGATGATGATAGTGCTGATTGTGATGATAATGATGATAGTGCTGATCGTGGTGATGATGATAATGATATTGCTGATAATGATGATAGTTACGGTGATGATAGTTACGGTGATGATGATGTTCATGATGATGATAGTTATGGTAATGATGATGATGATGATGAGTGGCACGGCAGCTCTCTGGTTAACACTGTTACTTTACACCAGGGTTGGAGGTTCAATCCTACCGTCACTCTGCGTGTGATCAGTTTGCATATTTTACCCCTGCCATGTGAGTTTCCTTTATGTACTCTAATCTCCCATAGATCACAGATATGTAGCAGGGCTAATTGGCACTCTGAACTGCATTAAACAATTTAGGCTGAGATCCTGTTAAAGCAGCACCGCAGAGACACAACATAGCAGGCTGGTGCTCAGCATGTGACCCAGAGCAACAAACAGCCCAGAGAGCTCTGCATTAATGAAGTGCTGAAGATCCTCTGCGTTCACTGCCTCACTGCGCTTTTAATTACTGTTCTGCAGAGCCTGAGCAGTCGGCAGCTGAGTCACCGCCTCCCCTCACCATCACAGGATCCGTGTGAATTGTGTGGATGAGCAGCGAATTAAAAAAATAATAATAAAGCGATAGACCTGCTTAGTTATGACCAGCAGTGTGGGCCAGGTGATTTGGTCACATCTCTCTTGTATTGCTGATATTTGCATGTCTGTTCAGGAAAGCAGCTGCTCTAGGCCTCAACGTCCCTTCATGGTTCCTTAGCAAATGTGGGAATTACCCAGAACATCATGCACAGGTGGTGTTCTGCGCTTCCAGACCTGGCTTTGCCTTTCACCAGTTATTTATTAGGTGCTAAATCCCACAGGCTCTGTGACTCTGACCAGGAGAAGTGGTCAGAAGATGGATGGGCTTATCTCACAGTGCAATCGCTCATGCAGCAGATGTATCTTCACCTTGTCCCAGGCCGGTGATCCATCCTGGTCAAGCACTCACCTGGAGCCTGTATGGGAGACCCCCTTGACCTTATCTGTAGGAGAAATGGCTGGAATGATACAACCCATACAGGCATGTTGTGACAGGCTTCAGATGGAGATTATCTGGGAGCAGCTAGGTTGGGCCAAAAATGAGAGGCTCTTGTGGTGGAACCTTGTTGATGCGTGGAATGGAGAAGGCAGCAGCTCTCAATCAGGTGTGTTTCATTACCAGGCCAGAGAACCTGCAGAGAAGATCTAATCAGCCTTGACTGAGCTGACATCTTCAAATTCTCAAAGGTTTCCATTGCCTCTGTTCTGTTTTTATACTCCAGAAATTTCTGGAATTTCCTCCGAACGGCTTTCGAAATTTGTTGCAGTGTTGTGATTATGTCTGCATCCACCGTGCCCAGCGTAGGGATGATGTAATTAGTGTGTCTGTCCTGTTCCGAAAGGATGTCCTGTTCACTCCAGATGACAGCGGCAGGTCCTAACCCGAGACAATTATGGTAAAAATAGCATCTTACTATTAGTATTATTAGTCTGTTATGTGCGAAACCCCTTTGGAAGGAGGGGCTGTTCACAAGCATGGAGAAAGAGCCGCTGAAATCCAGGGAGACGCAAGTTTAAATGTTACCGGATATTTCTGCAACAGGAAATAAAGCCGCTCAGCCTGTTGTGATCCTTCAGAGCCGCACGCGGCTGTGTTCTGCGGCAGGTTTTGCCACCTTCTTTTTCTCCCGTTGCTCTGTTAACTTGTTAGTTAAGTCAAATCCAACACTAGATACTCCTCGTGTCAAAAACAGTGATGCCTTTTTTTTTTATTGTGGTGTGTGCAGTGTGAAAGGGACAGGAAACGACCAAAAACTCCGCACAGATCACTCACGTTATCAGTTATACTAAAACGTTATCACGTCCTTCGTCATGGGAAATTTTACCGTGTGAAGATGAGATCCAGTCATCTTCCATATTCCATAGCAAGGTCATGCGGAGCCTGGAGCGTATCCCAAACAGCACAGGAGCCACTGCGGGTGCCCGGGATGGGAGGCCGGCCTGTTACAGGCCAAACAGAGAGTAACATCCAAGAGGAATTTTACAGTGCAGTTGCTCCTCTTGGCGTTTGTGACTTCTGCTCCGGTGTGGGGTTACTATAGCAACCTGCTTCTTTTCTCTTCTCGGTTCTGCTCGACTTGCTGGAGGTGAGGCCGCAGAACTGCTTAACCTTCCAGAAGAGCAAAAATAAACGAAGCAGCCTAATGGCTGCTCACCGCACTCTCTGCTCATCTTCTCGTAGCCTGTTCTCACAAAAGCAGCAGCATTTTCACATTTCAAAGCCTGTGATTTTTCTCATCCGGTGCTGCAGCAGTAATAGCTAGGCAGCCTTCGTTTAAAAGCTAATGAAGCCTGGACTTAAGTGTGTCTTCGTAACAAAACAGAGGCCTAACTGGGAGGTTAATCAATTTAAACTGTTTATTCTTGTATTTCTGCGAAATTTCAGTAATAGCTATAGATATAAGGGAGACAGCATGTCATATCCGGATTCACCTTAGATATAGGTAAGCGAGACAGCATGTCATATCCGGATTCACCTAAGATATAGGTAAGCGAGACAGCATGTCATATCCGGATTCACCTTAGATATAGGTAAGCGAGACAGCATGTCATATCCGGATTCACCTAAGATATAGGTAAGCGAGACAGCATGTCATATCCGGATTCACCTTAGATATAGGTAAGCGAGACAGCATGTCATATCCGGATTCACCTAAGATATAGGTAAGCGAGACAGCATGTCATATCCGGATTCACCTTAGATATAGGTAAGCGAGACAGCATGTCATATCCGGATTCACCTTAGATATAGGTAAGTGAGACAGCATGGCATCGTGTCAGAGTACAGATTCCATAAAACCTGTTGAACCTTGAATATTGCGCTACTTATAACAGTGTGACAGAGTAACCCAAAATAGAATGCTCTGGAATATCTGAAGCATTCTGCATTACTGTCATTTTTGGAAAATGCACCGCCGGTCAGTGATGGCGAACAGATACACAAATGCACACTGGGCTGTACGCTGTACTTCTGCAGCACAGACTGCTGCTCCTTCCAACCTGGGTTACAGATCTGTTACATTCCAAGCCGGCTTGAGTCACTCCATGGAGATGCCAGCTTTCAGAGGAACTCCCCTCTTCAATACGTCCTCATTCCCCATTGGACCAAATTTCATTCATACAGAAAAATGTATTTATACATTTCAGAATTTTTGTATTTCTTTTGTAAAAGGAATTTTTATAGGTTTCAGTTCAACCTATTTATACGGCTTCAGGGGGCAGCATATGGCTCAATGGGCTACATCACTGTGTCTGTGAACTGAAGGCTGTTGGTTCAAGCCCAGCTTCGGCGGAATAGTCACATGCCTGCGGCCCCTTGGGCAAGGGCACTGCTGTTGGTGGCTGCCCTTCACTGCCAAGGCCACTAATAAATTTACAAAGGAGAGGAGGCCATTCGGCCCATCAAGCTCATCTGGGGAGAGCTTAACTAATAGCTCAGAGTTGTTAAAATCTTATCTAACTCTGATTTAAAGGAACCCAGGGTTTTAGCTTCCACTACACTAACAGGAAGGCAATTATAACTACGCGCTGTGTAAATAAGTGCTTTCTCAAATTCATTTTAAAATGTTCTTCCGCTAATTTCCACTTATGTCCACGAGTTCTAATATTTAAAATACTCTTACCTACATGTGTATCATGGAGAGCAAGATCACATGAGCAGAAGGAGAAAGTCCCCACAGCGATCAGTACATTGTTATTGTTATTTTCGGACTTGAGCAATTCATACTTACTCATCTCCTTAGTGAAAAACCCAGATTAACAGAGAAATGGTCATAGAAGGGATTGTGGGAAAGATGATAAAATTATGTCTCCCCATACTTCGCTGAAGCAAAGCGTGACGCTCAGACCACAAGTGAAAGGAGACATCCTTGTGACACATCCTGAGCCTGCGACGCATCCTGAGCCTGCTGCTCCTCTGTAAAATGTTTTGGCTCCAATGCCAAGATGCAGACCTGCTTCCTGCTCCTTCCCAATCAGGGCAAACGGGTGGCAGCTTATGTGAGATACAACAGGTCCCACCTCTAGCACTTGAATTGTATCTGCTGTACGTGTGGCTGGACGCCGCAGGCTGTGTGCAGATGCAGCGACGGAGCTGAGCACAGAAATCTGCGGGCATCGCCCATGAGGTCAGCCGGCCCAGTCCTGCTTAGCATAGCCTGTCTGTCCCTTATTGTCCTTTGTATATTTAAGCACCATCTCAGGCTGCCCCCCCCCCCCCCCTGTAAACAGCAGATTTGCATCTACAGAAGCAGATAAATTCCAGCGCTCATCTTAAGCAAGCAATCCTCTCTCTCGTGGTTATCTGATGGGTTATCAGATTGCATACTACAGCAAGAGGCTGTGACTTTGACTGACAGGTTCGTGAGCCAGCGGGCAGAGGCAGGATGCCTATGATGAGGCATGACCTGCGTGCTGGAAGGTGATAAGGAGTCATCAAGCAGTCGGCGCCCAGCAACGGGCGCTGAGGTTCACCTATGGATGCCAGGGACTGCTGGGAGGCAAGAAGCATGGTGGCCTGGCTGCTTGTGTATGCTCCCAAAGAACGTGTAGTTAATATGGTAGGACGGTTAAGAAGATTCCAAGGGCCAGAGACCCCAAAATATTTGGAGCATAATTAGATTCGGCTGGGATGAGGGCGCCCCTGTGAATGGGTGGGGATGGCATCTCCTGGGCCCATTGTCCGCCCAGGGGTGTGAAGTCATTCCCGCAAGCCCCCTCAAGCCCTGCTACATGCTCCTATGTGTGGGTCACACAGGCTGGATAAACCGTGTGCCTGCAGAAGCCAGTAGCATACAAGGGATCACTAACCAGTGGGCATAACCTGAGGCATCCCCAAAAAACAAATAAATAATAGCGCATTCCTTGTTTCTCATTATGAATGTGCGAATTGCTGAGGCCAACTCGCTGCACATGCACGGTGCGAATATCTAATGGAGACTGTTGTCCTATATCAGACAAAATCATTTTATTGTATGGATCAGCTATTTTTTGGTCACGTTTTTTGTGAATCTGCACCCCAAACAGTGTTAGTCTTATTTAAAATAATGCATTTTAAATGATTTAATCATTCTCACATCATATCCTTTCACAATGTGACTATTGCATGTGCGCTCACTGCGATGTCGCAATATACATCGCACCTCCCTCCCCCAGGGGGCAAATTCAGCGTAACAGATTACAGACTCTCCCTCGCCAACTTCCTGTCTCACAAAGCTTCTCTGTCGCCCCCCCCCCTTTCACTCCCCCACCAACGCCACTTGTGCTGTGGCATCACTGTGGAAAGGACACCAGCGCACGGCCCTGAGACGGCGACGGCCCGCAGCGTCGCTCCAGACCCAGGCCGCTCCCCCCTCCCCTACAGCTGTGCATTTGTAATGTCGTGTGACACAGCAGGCTAGTGATGGAAATCAATTAAAGTGAACAAACGGTGAGTGTGAGCAGCCCGGCGAGTCTAAGTAAAGCATGAGAGATTTATGGCAGCTGGTGGGCGTGCAGGAATAGGGCCCCTTTCACTCTCCACATCCCCTGTTATCTGTGCACCAGGGCTGGGAACCGCCCCTCGATCCGGGTTGTGTTACAATGCAGAACGAGAATTGAAGATATCATTTAGTGTTTTTTCAGAATGAAACAGGATCATTATATTGTTTTAACTAAAGCTCAAGTGATTTTTTTTTTGTGGGCTGGTACAGCGGTGCAGTGGTCAGCACTCCTCCTCACACCTCCACAGCTGGGCTTCCTGTCTCTGCCATGGCCCCACGTGTGTGGAGTTTGCACGTTCTCCCGTGTCATCATGTGTTTTCCTCTGGTTTCCCTCCACAGTCCAAAACCATGCTAAGGTGAACTGGAGTTACCAAATTGTGCGTGAGTGATTGGTGTGTGAGTGATGAGAGAATGAGCCCCGCACACCTGCCGGTGTTTTGCTGTGATTTTTTGCAGCATTTACTCATCCCCGTTCTTGTAGTAAGTTCTGGACTCAAAGTCTGCCGCGATCCTCTGAAGGATGCAGCCGACATCTCCCGCCTGCTCCGCGCCAGATGGCCTGTTGGCAGCGGCGGCGAGTCACAGTGCCGGTGAGTCACAGCAACGCCGAGTCACAGCAACACCGAGTCACAGTGTCGGTGAGTCACAGCAGTGGCGAGACACAGTAGCTACGAGTCACAGCAGTGGCGAGTCACAGTGCCGGTGAGTCACAGCAGTGGCGAGTCACAGTAGTCGCGATTCTGCCGGCTGCTGTCAGGTAGGCACTGAATGTTTCAGACTGACTCCCTCCCTCGTCCAGCACCAACACCTCCTCTGCATGGGCAGCTGGCTCTGCCAGACGAAAGCAAGAGAAAGGAAGATGTTCACCTGCGTCTTCTTTGGGAGCTGAGAAGGCCCACACAGCCTGCTGACCCCTTCTGTACCACAAAAGGAGTCACTTGGGAAGTAAAACATTTGTAATGTTTATACTGACAGCAGTGAATAAACTAACAAGGATATCCAATAGGTGTTATTTAAACAAATGATCTAAATATTTATATTTGTGCTAATATTTTGTATGTGTATCATATATTATAATTCATATAGTAACAATTATATTCCGGTAACTAGCTGTTGATAGCATTATTTGTTTGACTAAAGTAAATATTATTGGCCAGTTGATTAGGTTTACCTGCTCCCCCAAAGAGTGAATCACACTGCTGCAGCTGAATATGTACAGAATCACTCCGACAGGGTCACGCAGCTCGGTCACTGTGCTGCAGCTGAATACGTACAGAATCACTCCGACAGGGTCACGCAGCTCGGTCACTGTGCTGCAGCTGAATACGTACAGAATCACTGCGACAGGGTCACGCAGCTCGGTCACTGTGCTGCAGCTGAATACGTACAGAATCACTCCGACAGGGTCACGCAGCTCG
>JABJVO010000040.1:1418971-1431886 GCA_026770805.1 Boulengeromyrus knoepffleri | reverse complement strand
GGGGGGGGGAGGTAGGGGGGGGGGAGAGACTAACACTAACATGGTTCTTCAAGGACTGTAACAGACTTCTGGAAAGGTGGGGGGCACCTTCCCCCTGAAGTGGCCTTGTTTTGTTTGTTTTTTGTCTCCAACTGGCCAGGATTTCAGTGTTTGTGTTGCTAAGTGCCTCCTGAGGAACCTGATTTTTGTCCCTGTAATCAAGGAAAAGGGACAGGCAACAGTTTTTGTTTTGTGTTTTTTTTTTTTTTATTATTATTATTATTTTCAGACCACCGAAGAGGTTTTTGACAAAAGATTTACCTTCTCTTTGTATATATGTATATAATAAAGGAATCGCTGTGTATATTTGAATTTAGTAACTTAAGTCACTTTTTTATTATTTTTATTATTATTTTTACAATGCCATTCCTTTTATTTGTCAGTTGACAAAAATTTTTATATAGTTGAACAAAATATGCAGCGTCCAGCTTTATCTTGAGAGCATTAATATAATCGTTGATCTTTTTTTAGTTTATTTTTATTTTTATAAAGAAACATTTACACTTGCATCCTGACCTGTATTTATTCAGTCCCCTTCCCTATCCCAGCATGCTCTTTGTTTTGTTCAGATGTGGGTGGAGCATCATTGCCCCCCCTCCACTACGTTTTTTTTGTCCAATGATGTGATTTGATGTGAGCATCTGCTTATTCTACTCGAAATTTTGGCCAAATGAAGGGAACAGTTTTTGGCAGTTAATTTTGTTCCACGTTTTGTACCTTAGTCCATCGGAGGAGTTAACTGGTCCCGTTATGGAGTGGCAGTTAATTTCTTATTCTGTTTGACATGGCTCCCTTGGACAGAATTTTGTTATGTTTTGGGACAGCACAAAAATAAAGGAATTAAAAGCATTACTTGACAGAGCTGTTGTAGAAGCTGGAGAGTAAAGAGATTTAAGGGGGGTGGGATATGAATGGGAAGAACATGTACATATTTTGTAAAGTTGTTTTGCAAAGTCATAAGGTTCGTTTAGTGTAAATTTTATTTGTTCTTAGAAATAAATCAAACTATTTATTAAAAAGTTTATATTGTCCTTCAAACCAGTTTGTGACAGATCATAGTGAGCTTCCACAAGTGCTGTATGCACCTCCAGTTTTTGCGTGTCAAACAGGAAGCTCGTTTTATTGGCTGACTGCTGCAGATGCCCTGTATGTGTGTGTGGAATAAGCCCTTGCGCTAAATACAGCAGATACTGTAAAGGGGAAAAACACTGCAAGTGGATCAATATTCCAACTTCATTGGGATTGGTCTAATTCAAACCGGCCAATCACCTGCCATCTCTTCCTCTGGGCTGACTGCAGACTGGCCAATACGGTGAGGCGGCGTATTATGGCTTCATCCACCTGAAAGTTTAATGAGGGAGTTTTATAGCCAGTCGGGGGCTGCCAAGTGGCAGTGTTCCCCCGGTGGCCCGGTCCGGCTGTGGCGCACTGGGTTGTCTTGCAGCACTGCGCCCGTGACTGTTCCACCCATGAACCTGTAGCTTGTAACAAGGATCTGGCTCTGCCCCACATGTGGTCGGGCTGGTTTCCATGGCAACACAGTGTTAAGGCTGGTTTTGTTATGTAGTCCTACGTAGCATGTGTGAAGCATTGCTTGACGACAGTAAAGATGTGTGTGAACATGCTGCATTTGCACTTAAGTCTCCTCTGCATCAAAAGATGCTCCTTCCAAATGGTACGAACAGCATGGATACTGATGTGTATCTGTGTGTTTTCCTGTATGGCTGTTTCGGTATCATGACCAGACCTGTGAACTGTGAGCTGTGCTTCTCCAGAACTCTGCCTCCCTGCTCCTCAATGTACTGTTGAAGTCCTCAAGATGTCAAACATTTATCTAGCAGGCAGTTTCGTCCAAAGCGACGGAAAAAGGTAGGTCATGCCAGTGGTTTTTCCTGTTCGATTCAAGGTCCATTTGATACCATGGTGGACCCAAGATAAAGCAGCGTAGGACTGCAGAACCATGGTTCTCTGTGTATAACTTGGGACACTGCTGAGCCGCAGCTCTGGCAGACAGGCTAACTCCAGCTAACGCGAATGTTGAGACAAGAGTCCCGGTATTTCAGAACCATGAGTGGCTGAAAGCCGACACCGGATTCCTGGAACGACCTTGGCAGCAGGGAGCCACACTTGGTGCATCACTCTCTGGCTCTGTAGTGGGCTGCCATCCAATCACATACTGCTGTGCAGGGCTGCCGTCCAATCACATACTGCTGTGCAGGGCTGCCGTCCAATCACGAACCGCCTGAGCACCTGTTGGCATGCCAATGGATGAGTATCAGCGCTGTCTCCGGGTGCCTGTTCAGTCACTGGTTCTCTTCCTTCCTGTTCTAACAGTGCTACACATAATGCCCGAACTTTCATATGATTTAAAGCATTATTTATCAGTCATGATTCGTATCCAAAGTGGAAAGGTATCATTTTAAAATGTATTTCTGTACAGCTGGATTGTTTTTTAACAATGCAGTGAAGTTAAGAATGGTTATTTTTAAATACAGCATGTAATTTGTTCCAAGCTTAAGCACTGTACACAACTAATTATACTAGCTAATCTAGTACCTTTCTCAGATAATTGAATCTCTGGCTTTTTCATCATCGATGAAACTTTGTTCACTATTGGATTACTCCCTGCTTATGGATTTACATGTAATATTTCTGCATGAACACCATTTTAAGGGAGTTAAAGGATGCTGTTTCTGCTGAAGGAACCTCTGTGCTGCAGTCTGTTAGAGCTGCTCTCAATCTGAATGTTTGTTCTCCGCTGTTCACTCCTGGTCTGATCAATCCCAGAGCTAGAGGAGGCGGAAATGTGTCCCTCACACGGCACAGGCGGGGTCACATGAGCACGGGGCAGCAAAATACGATGCTTCTCAGTTTCTCTCACGCTCACACAGACCACATCCATTATTTTTTTCCTGATAACAAAATATAGTCACACTGCCAATGTGGCACATCTGTCGGTCTGCATATGGGGATCCCAACAGGGAAACGACATCATGATCGGCCCTTCCACCCAGGCATTCTCTAAAAAAGAGGATTTACCCCAAATATGTCTATCCCTGGTCTCACCATCATCCTGCAACACTCTGGAAATTAGATTAGAACAGTTTGATGGTTTATTGGACCACCCAGACATCTAGAGACTGGCAGATAGCTGTAAATACAGTGAAATAAAACGGTGAAGAAACTGCTGCAACAAGGTACACTAATATTACTAAATGAGATGAATGTTCTACAATCGCAAATTCATCTTTATCACACCATGAAACATGAGCTGTATATGTTTTTGTAAGGCAGGCATATCTGTTTTTCACTATATTGCTTGCTGGTGCAGAGACTTCTTAAGAAACGCTGAGGTAGTGCAATTCTGTTGGAGGAATAGTATAAATTAGCATAAGGCATATAATTAGGATTCAGCTTCTCAACCTTTTTTTTATCCAAGGCCCCCAGTGTCCAGGAAACCGTGTCTGGGGTCCCCTGCACAGGTTATCATATTGTCTGTCTTGTATGCATTCTGCAATGATGACAACAATTGCTAATGTTTATTAATATAAACATATTTTCCAACAACATTATGTTTCTGTTTATGACATTGTTCTCTAAACAGAAGGTGAATATGAACAAAAAACAATCTAAAGCCTATTTGGCCCTAATATCAGAAGCTTGACAACCATTAAACGTGTGCCTAATAACTGTAAAGACCCCATTTTTAAGGTAGTCTTAAACAAAATAAAACAAATATTGCAAATTAGGGCATTTTTAAACATTGTTTTAAAACGAAGTTAAGCCTGATTCCTCGCCACCCCCCATCAGCTTGTCCGCGAGACGCCTCTAACTGAAACCATTGATTTTCGCTGTGAATTCTGGGATTGGATGCGACGTCACGACCGAAGCAGAAGCGGGACGGAATACGATTGATTTTGACTAAAATCTTTCGTAAACCATAATTTTAAAGTATACTAAGTGCATATCGATATAAAAGGTATTACATCACCGTATATCTCGTTTTGAATATATATCGATAACTTCGTACTTTTTTCTGCGTTTTCAAGTAAATTCCGCGCCCCCATGGTCCTCGCTGAGGCCCCCTGTTGCGTACCCCCCCGGTTGAGAACCACTGCTCTATACCATCAATTTAAGGTCCTCCTGTCTAACATGTCAACTATGCTGTTAACTGTAGATACAGTGGGACCCGGGTATCCACGGTGTCAGTTATCCGTGGTTTACCGCGGTCCGAAAAATTGGAAAGTTCCAGAAATAAACGGTTTCGAAGCGCGTGTAACATGCTGCAGCACGCGGCCGGTGAGTACCCACAACAGGCTACGATATTCTTTAAAAAATGTAATTTTCTCATTACAGGTTATGTACAGGTGGACGATACAGTAATTTCATTGTGAAATGGGCAGCAGTATGTTTTTCATTGTTCCTTTTTCCTTTGAGGGGTATAAACACGATTCTCATTGCTTCGTCATTCTTGTTACGCGATTTTTTTTTTCATTGCTCTATAATCTTCAGATTTAGGCTAAAACATCGAAGTCCCTTTCATTCGTGAATAAGAGAGATAGTACAGTACCGTTTAATATTGTACTATGTACTTTGTTATTTCTGAATTTAATGTTGGTAATGTCTTACTGTGCTTAATTGATTAATTAATGTTTACTATATGTAGATACACGAAAATCAGAATATGGTCCACAGACACTGGGGGCGGGGGCTGCTGTATTAATTCGGGGCAACTTGAAGAAATGCAAATGATACAAATCACTATGGTCTATAACTCTAAGCAGCCAGGACTCTGAAAAGGTGAGCAAAGTGTAACAATCGGTCGGTTACAAAAGGAGGTGGGGCATAGTGCTAAGAGAGGAGTGATGTAGAGGGCAACTCTGAGACATCAGCATACATCAGGAAGATGGAAGCAGGCAGGCAGCCATGTTCTGGATGCCTCTATTGGGACACCAAAGGAGGCAAACCTGCTGTATACATCATTAGGTTAATGAAGCTGTACTACTGTAACAATCTATAGAAGCTACCATCAGCATTCACTGCTAAAGAGATAGGACATACAGCATGCCGTACATTAAAGCTTTTCTCTGTGCCCTTACAGACTTGGGCATGGAGATCCACTCTTCCACATTTTAGAAAGGGCTCAGCATTAAGCGCCACCAAAGTTGAAAGCATGATATCAAAAAGAAATGGAAGGAGTTTAGAGTCAGATAGAGAAGATTTTTAACTTCTGTCTGAGGGGGAAGTCAAATTGAGAATTAATCTCAATAACACCACGATTGCTGTGTATAATTTCTCTTTGGAATGTATATTTAATTAGTTACACGTGCTTTTAAAATTTTTCATGTAAACCACAGATAAGTGGCATCTGTTGTTTGAAGATTCAGGCAGGGTAGCTATAACTGCAAAGTTAGACTGCCGATGATTTCCTGAGCAAGAGCGGAGAGGATGGACCGCAGATGGTGGAGCAGGCAGGCAGGCCGGTGAACTCTTCTGTTGATTTGATTAAATGTCCAGGCCTTGGTTTTGGTATTCTCACTATTACATGAGTGACTCTGGATTCCTATTTTTTTCCAATCATTGCTATCATTCACTCTACAATTAGATAAGCTACTTGTAGCCAAAATACAAATCCGCCATTTTTGAGCCTTGAATGGGGTCGGTGTTTGTCCCTGTTTGGACACACGTTTGTGTGTGTGTGTGTGGGTTGTGTGTATGTGCGTGACTACTTGTGCCTGTCTCGCCTCCATCCGTGCATTGCCTCGCGTGTGTGTTATTGTGTGCTGGTATTCACGCCATGCAGGCAGTGCTTTTGTCTTGTGCCAACCTGGCAATGCTCTGTTGATTGACAAAGGGGGTAAAGCGGTAAACCGACACTGATATTACTGAGATAATAGACTGTTGATGTTGCTTAGGCAAGGAGACCATGGATGAGAGTCGAATGAGGGGTACTGTGACTAAGGGACTGAAAGGAAGACGTCTATGAGTAACAGGCCAGTCCGGGAATGGAAACAAACACCAGTCAGACTTCCAACCTGCGCGGCATGTGGACAGTGACCGTGTTCATAGGGACTGTTATCTCCTCATGGGGGAAGAGGCAGAGAGGACCAGATCTGGGACATTGGGGACGTTAGCTTGTGAGGGCACTGTTCTCTGACATCATTGCATGGCATAGCATCCTTGTTTTAGGTTGAAATACAAAGAAGTTTACAAAGATTGAGACAGATATTTAACCTACATTATTATAGTTAATATTAAGGCTGCATGATATAGTTTCAGAATCAATGGTTTATTAGAAGACCAGACATCTAGAGATTTGCGCATGCACAATAATCAAATAATCAAATAATCTTATTTGACACACACTGTTGGTAGATAATAACAACTTCTGTTTGGCTATAGTTTATTTATGGTAAATTTCATCTCCTTTTTTAATACTAAAAATATCACAGTATTTCTTGCAGAAATGTCACATATTGCAATGTGATATCACAATGTGATTTTGTGCAGCTCTGTTTAATACTCAGTTGTATAAATGTCATTAAATGTGGGCCTGTCCAGCAGGGTTCCCCAGTTTCGGTCCTGCAGGACCAGAATCCAGCACAGTTTGCCGATTTCCCTGCTCAGACACACCTACTAAACCTGATAGTTTGCTGATTAAGGTGTGTTTGCAAACTCTGTTGGATTCTGGCCCTCCGGGACCAGAATTGGACAACCCTGCTGTACAACCTTGCAAGTTCCTATTAAGCAGACCATCTGAATGCATTTCTTGGTGTCTAGCATGAGATGATGTAAAACGACGCCTCAGGCTTCGAACCCCACTGCTGGTGGTGCGAGGCATCAGTACTGCCCACAGAGCCACAAGCCCACTCTTCACTGCTTTCATGTTCCAAAGATACGCTAAGTGCAGGATGGCTGAGTTTAGCCGTTAAATTGGCCGAAGTACCACAATCTCTACTTGTTCCTGTGACATTTTAATCACCAGAGGTCACACTTTATGTACATCTTAGCCCTATAATTCAATGACTGTGAAACGCAGAGAGAAGCATATCATATATCCTTAACACTATTAATGTGAGACCCTGGGAGGAAGAGCAGTGTGTGGGGAAGGGTTTGGCCCACTTTGACATTTCCACATTGATTGATCATTGGCTCCATACCTGCACCTTGATCAATAGAACCCAGCTGGCACAGAATGGACAGATTGATTGAGGGTTTTTAATATGGTCAGATGTGTGGATTTCGAAGCCTGAGGGAGCTTGAGGTGTTGGCTTTAATTGGAGGGCTGGGTTAAAATTGCAGGGCTTTGTGCTGCAGGTTAAGCCCTTTTAAAGGGGCCTTGACCCCTTTTGTGTTAGGGTCCCTCCCCCACATTTTGTTTTGTACAGAAATATGCTTTGTCAAGATCTGCATTAAGCGGACCGAGGGCCCGAGTCGGTGCTCAGGACATGAAACTTCATGCGCTTGCCAGTGCTGATTAGCAGAATTACGGTAGATTTTATTAATGTTTTTTTTTTTGACTGTGGAAAATGAAAGGTTGATCTACGGGCTACATTTAATAATATATTTTAAACATATCACAGGCTGGAACTTCGTCAAAATCCCTGAAAATGGCTGATCGTTCAATGCTGTCATCTCCCTTATATCTGTAGTTGTCAGTAGCTCTGGTGCTGCCAGTTTTGAAGGTTTATAAAATATAAATATTGGCCGGCAGTATCAGTATGTTAACAGATCTGTCGGGGATCTCTACATATTGTTGGTTCCATTTTCAAAAAGACAATGTGCAATGCAAAATAATAATGAAGAAATATGTTGTTCAAGAATTGCAAGAGAAAATCTTGATTCATGGTAAGGTTGAAATCGAGGTTAATTTTTTGCCCAGAATTGTGTAGCCCTAGTCCTCGTTTAACGTTTCTGTTGCATGCATAAAGAGACCCAGGACGCACACACTGCTTACGGGCGCACAGCAGCAGGCGCCGATGTGTGATGCTCTAGGTCCTGAGAAGTCGGATGAGGGGCAGCAGTCCATCAAAGACCTTCTCTGCTCTTGCCAAGGTTTGCGAACCTGTGTGGAAAGACCTCCCAGGTAGGGGATCACCGACGTAGCGTCAACAGAAGCCGCCTCAGTGAAGATCCAGTAAAAACTGCTCATTTTATATTGTAACTTCTGCTAAACAAACAAATGAGTCATTAGATGAATAATGATGGATCCGTGCCCGTTATCGCTGATGTTCTGTGAATGTGTCCGTGTCCGCTTTGCAGCAGCTGCATCTCAGTATGTTTCCCTTCTTTAATCTCCTTCTTTGAATGTTAAAGCATGAACCCACACAAAGTGATTAAAACATTCCAAGAAGCACAGATCTTTGAGTCGATTGGCAAGCTCCGTGTGGCTGCAGACAGGGCGGAGTGGTAGACGGGGCTGCCCACTGCGATCATGCCAAGTGCTGCCGCTCATTAGTGACTGGAACTCGCAGCCACACTCTGTGCGTCCATGTGCTGGAGGTGAATCACAGGCCCCTGCTCCAATCATGATGTGGCGACACCTGCCAACATGTACTCAGTGTCTCCTGTTGGAAGTAAACTGGCCTGTGGTAAGTTGTTACCTGAACAGGAAGTCCCTCCCCCTAGTGTGTTAGTTCCTGGTTAACCCAGTGAAACAACTGGGATCCTTCCAGACTGCTCCCTTCTATTTTTCCACTAGCTGCAATGCCTTTACTCCGTATCTTGTCAGGGCATTTAATGTGGTGATTATTTCTTGAAGTATTTTTTCCAACCAGCAAAACTGCTTGTGAGACTGTCCAGACGTTTCCTTGTGTCACTGTGCAGTGGCTTTTGTGGATCATAAAACCAGATCATCACCCCTGTGTCTCTGTACATCATTGAGTAAGGGAGGAATCTGGGCACTATTGCTTGTCTGGGTATTTTCCTTTACAGTATGTTTCTGGGCGTGATTGATGTGTATCAGGCCATGTTTTGAAGCAAACAAATAGAATTGCAGGTGGTGGAGAACCCAAAGGTTTACCTTCTTTGCTTGCTGCCTGCTGTTAAAAATTAATAGTCTTTAAGCCAGAATAGAAGTTTAACACAATTTAGTGGGCGCTAATTGCCTTTGCACCCTCATAGAGAGTCACAGCAAACGAGGTGGTGTTAATCGCCTTTGAGCCCCAAAGAGCATTTGTGATGTGCATTCACTATGCTTGTGAGCACATATGTGTTCAGTATGAGCTGAAATTCTGCACAGCTGCTGATTGAAATAACCAAATCCCTAGGGGGAAAATTCTGGTATATTTTACTCACTGGTGGCCAGTCTCGTGAGAGGAAAATTAAACAATGAACCCTTAAAGAGTCACTGGCCCTGACTGAAAAAAACAGAGCTTAGTCGGTTCATTAGCCACGAATTTCAGGAGGATAAAAAAGTTAGCGTCTGTCTCTGCGAGCCATAGAATAAGATCATTGCCCTAGAAATCCACTTGCATAATCAGGCCGTAGGAAGTGAAATTAAGCCCAGCATCATAAATTGCGTCAGTAAAATTAAGCTGTAATGTTGCTAAACCTCCATTAAGTGTTTTGGGACAACGGCACCAGGATGGGAGGTAATGAATGTTAAAGTTAAATAGGTGCAAGGTGAAAAATAGTAAGCTATGTTACAATTTACATATTTCTTTCTATATTTACATATATATATATAAGTATAAGGTAATGGATTGTTTGAATGTTGTTCAGTATCGGTTTATCAAGATTCAAGAGTTTATTGTCATTGTCCTTTCATCAGCACACTGTGCAATGTAAAGGGATTGAATGTTTTCTCCTGTCCTGGTGTGCAGTGCAAAGAAGTAGAAGACTGAGTATAAAAAGGAATGGGATGAAAAATAATAAAGATACTTAAACAATACAGGAAATATAAAATAGAATAGAAATGTAGAATAGAAATTGAATGTGGGCTGGAAAGTGACAGTACAGCCTGAGACTTGTCGAATTAATGAAATATTAAAATGAATAAAACTGGTGATTTTGTCAAAGGTCGTATTTGGTGTACTAAGGAATGCAGATCATTCTTAAAAAAGAAATGTTCTAAATGCAGTAAAATGCACTTTCAGATGGCGTCAGATCGTCTCGAACCACGAAGAGATGGATGGATGTGTAATAATATGCAAAGTGTGTGTGTGTGTGTGTGTGTGTAAAAAGAGTTCTTGTATAGCAATTTGTATTGGTATCGGCAGTTGTGTATCAGAATCAGATCAGAACTGAAAAAACGTGGATCAGCCCACCCTAATACTACAGACGGTTTATATGTTTGAATGTGCTGCACCCTGAGACTGCATTTCAGTGTTTGCACTTGACCTCGGTTCTCCACTACAAAAACTGCAGTTTATGTCCACAAACGGTACCTTTAGCTATGAAGAATGCCCTGCGTCAGGTGTGTCTGAGTGCCCTCATGTGTCAGGGCTGCTTTCAGAAGAGATCTCCCACATGACCTTCACATGTCCTTGATGAGGAGTGATAATGAGTTATTGCTGGGGAATGTGCCGTCCATGGTGGGGCAGGACATGAAATGAGGCCGGAGTGTCGGGCGGAGAGGCCGCTCTTAGACGGAATGTGCTGGCGCCCACACGCTCCGCTCGCGGCTGCATTGATGGCTGTGTGCCCTGCCAGGACGTCCGCGCTCCAAAATGCGTGCAGCTGCCTCCGTAATCCCCGCGGCTGCCTGTCACTCCTGGCCCGCTGGGTAAATGCTTGCTTGCAAGTTTGGGCAGACGTTAGCGAAGCGGCAGGCCTGGAGCCGCCTTGACAGATTAAGAGCCCACAGGGGAGGTGGGGCGGGATGCTGTCAGCTTGCTCGACCTTTTGGCAAGGCCCCGTCCTCAGTGCTGACCCCTCTCGACCTTCACGTGCGGCAGTCTCTCCCTAATGGGCCTGATGGGGGAGATGAAGTGATACAGGGTTAGAAAGGGGGGCAGGGTGTTTTTTTAGGGCCCCGTCCATGTCATTGCTGTGACAGCGAAGATGGCTAATCTGTTTCCTCTTGGAGACTGCTGCTGGGGTCTGGGGGGTGGGCAGGCTGGGTCCAGGAGTTCAGGTTCAGCTTAACTAGCACCAGGGCTGTACCTAGAAATTCTGGGCGCCCTGTCTAAATATGACCTTGGGGCCCCCAGCTGGCTAACTTTTATGTATGTCAAGTGCTGGGCCCCCGGAATCTGCCAGTGAATCCATGCTGGCTGTGATCAGCAGAGAGTACAACCCGAGCTGTTCCTCCCTACACAGCCATGTGTCACGGCTTAGGACGGCCTGTGCATCAGGTGACACAGAAAAAGCCGCCTCTTGTCCGTCGCTACCTAAACCAACTGATTAAACGAGGAAACACCTTCAGAGCTGGACTTTTCAGTGACTTGCTCATGTTTTCGTTGGTCCGTGTTTTCTGTCCGCTGCTCACAGATAGCTGCACTGGGCAGGAAGCCAGTGTTTTTCATGTGCGATTAGAAAGGTGAGGAGTCGCTAAGGCTGGCAGTGACGGCAAGCAAGCAACAGTTTCACACGGCAGAGTGAGGGCTTGGTGTCTCCGATGAGAAGTGAGCGTGATTCCTCCTTACACCTGCATTCTTATCTTCACCCAGGAGGTGTGGGTGCTTGTGCAGGCATATGGCTGTGCGGGTATCTTAGTGTCAGAGCCGTTAGCTGATTAGTCATGCTGGTACAGAGGATTTCCAGTGAATTTCCATACTTTTTCCATGTAAAAGCTAAAGTGTTGCCCTCCCTGAAGGTTCATGAGAGCGTTGCAGAGGTGGGCGGATGTCACCCCTGGGGGGGACACCCTTCTCTGTGGAGCTCCGCTCCGTTCCTCTCCTCTCCACTGCTCTTTTCACCTCCTGATGTCGTGCCTTTGATCCGTCCAGCGCCTCTGGGGGGTCACGCCAGGTGATGCGTTCAGCGTTAGCTAAACAAGCTGTAGGCTATAGATTTTTATGAGGGACCTGGGGGGGGGGGGGCGGGTTTTTTCCTAACATTGCTTTTGACTGTCGTGGTGGAGCAAATGTAGGCGGCCGCAAATGGTGCCTTATGTCAAGCACGCAGCGTGTGTGAGAGTGTATAAGTGCATGCATGTAGGTCATGTACTGTATATATTACATTGTGGGGACCAAATGTCCATACAATGTGATTAAAAACCTGTTATTTTGACCTTGGAACATTTTTTTAGTCCCCACAAGGACAACCTCAGTATTATAAAAATCTGTGAATGAAGTAAAAAAACCAAGAGTGCCATTTTGTTTGGTTGCTCATAGTTAAGGGTAGGGCTAGTTAGGGGTTAGGGTTGGCATAATTTGGATTTGGGTTATGCCATAGATGTGGTTCATTAAAGACAAACTACACACACACACACACACACATAAACAGTACCATTTTACAGCAAGTCTCCCTTTTGCCACTTATAAATGGTATTTAGTAATAAAGCTGTTATGTCTTTGATTGGTAGGAAAGTAACCTGTATCACTCTAATTCATGACTTTCTCTGAGAATGTGTTAAATTACAAATCACTTTTCATAAATGAGACAATAGAGCATTTATCCTAGGGAAGTTTTTCTTTCTGTGGTCCAGTGCAGAGCTGCAGAGCATAAGGAATTTTTCTGTCTTATGTCAGCAATTTCAGGCATCTTGTCCATCGGATGCTGTAGCCTGGATTATCACTGCAATATGAAATATTTCTAACTTTCTCTCGGTCTTTGACAGATTGTTTCTCAGGTCTGCAATTTAATAATACAGTGGTACCTCAGAACTCGAACTTAATCCGTTCAGAACTCGAGTTCGAATCCCAAAAAGTTCAAGTTCTGATCGAATTTTCCCCATAAGAAATAATGGAAAACCAATTAATTGGTTCCCGG
>JABJVO010000040.1:1407940-1418871 GCA_026770805.1 Boulengeromyrus knoepffleri | reverse complement strand
TGTGTGTGTGTGTGTGTGTGTGTGTGTGTGTATATATATATATATATATATATATATATATATACACACACACACACTGTGTATATATATATATATATGTGATAATGTTTTTATAATGATCTGTCTCAATTTGCATTTTTGACAGTTTTATACACTTTTTACACCAGCCGGTTCAGGGACTACAGGTGTGAATTAGCAATAGTGCTATAACCTGCTACAAAGCATCTCTCCTTTTTTTGAGGTTAATGTATTTTGTACATTGTCCCTGTTCAAATAAATAAATAAATTATAAAACTATCAAGTTCTAGGTCTTTTTTCTTTAACTGGTTGGTTCGACTTTTAAAAAATTCGAGTTCTAATGAGTTCGAGAACTGAGGTACCACTGTAGTTCATTTTAGTCACAGATTCATGAAATGAAACATTAGATTAAAAAAAATATATATATATTAAATCTGTTAATAAAGTGAATACAAAGACTCATTGTTTCATAGATGTTTAATATATTAAGCTGAAAGTGATGTATTTTACTTTTTAAGCACAAATGTACTTTTGTGTTTTGTAAAAGAGCTTCACACTTTGAAAGTTGCCAGGAATAAACCAACTTTATTTTTTAACCCTAAACTTTCCTGTTTCTATGTTTTTTTTTAGCTGATACATTTTATCCAAGCAACTAACATGCAGTATAATTTAACTCTTTATCTAGACATAGTGTCTACTGATATAATTGATAGCCTTCTGGGTAATTTTTTCTCAGCTCAATATGCACAACACTCTAGATTCATAGCTGCTACAGAGCCTGCTTTGCATGGGTTGTAATAGCAGCTGTGGTGGCTGTTTCTTACAGTTGCTCAGCTAAGCCAAGTGTTCTCAGCAGCTCATTCTCACTTCTTACTAAATAGATGGAGCCTTTGATGCACCTGAGTGAGGTAGAGCCACAGACGGCCACCTACACAGCCACGGCCCCGGACGTGTGGCACTGAGCACGCTCACTGCACCGGCCTGGCACTGCTCTGCTGCCACCATCATCTCGGCACAAGCAGCACGAGATCTGATGGCACTCGGCCATCGATAATACGCTCCCACATGAGCAAAGTTTTGCAGCCAAATATGACACCCTGTGCTAAATGTTTATCTGAGGTTAATTCATGGCGAAATGCCTTGGAAGTAAGGAAGATATGAAATGATACATTACGCGTATCATCACATTATGTAATGTGCTAATGCCTCGTTCTTTTTTGCAGTGGCTTTGCCTTAAATATTATTATTATTATTATTATTATTACCTGTCTCTGTGTGTGGGGGCGTGGCGTAGGGTATATTTTGCTGTCCGTGGGGGTGGAGTGGGGGGTTGTTGAAGATGGGACACATCCAGTCTTTTGGATGAAAGCCCCCCTGCACGTACCTGTGTGAGTGTGTGCATGTAGTGGGTAGGAATTCCCTGTGGAGTGTCTCCTTTGTGGTGCTCTGTGCTTCTCAAAGTCCATCTGATGGTTAAGTGGTATGGAGAATGGATTATTATTATTACAGTATTATTATTTATTATTTTAGTGCCCGGTACTGTTTGGCGGGCCTGAGTGTGGGCTGTGGGTCTCTGCCCGGTACTGTTAGGGGGGAGCAGTGGCAGAGGGAAGCCTGAAAGATGTCTCCATGTGCAGGCTGTCTATGGCTAGCCGGGCCCCTAGGAGGGCAGGCTGTCTATGGCTAGCCGGGCCCCTGGGAGGGCAGGCTGTCTATGGCTAGCCGGGCCCCTGGGAGGGCAGGCTGTCTATGGCTAGCCGGGCCCCTAGGAGGGCAGGCCTGTGGGTGCGGCAGTGTGGAGGTGATGACACTGGTGCACAGCCTCTCCTCGTGTTCAGGGGCATTTCTCTGAGGGGGCAGAGCAGGATTTTGATGATCAGGCTTTCTAGGAAGGGGGAGGGTTCTGGGTGGGTCTCCTTGGTTGGAAGGCGTTAACTTAGTGGGTGATCTTCTTTGCCAAGGAGAAGTTCTATGGTCTGCATTCTTAATTGTGATTACATTTCCAAGGTCCATGCACCAGATTGAGAAGTGTTAGCTGAGGCTGAAGGGAAGTTCAGGTGGTAAGTACTGAAAAATTAATATATTAGTACATATTAATAAAAACATCAACATAAGATGTCGCCATAGGAATCACAGCTGGTTATTGAGTAGGGCTGGATTATAGATATATATGGGGAACAGTGAACAAATTTGAAATGAGAGAGTGATCAAGGGAGAGTAAGTGGGCAGGGTACCATCTCTGAAAGGGCAGCACCACAGTGTGTTAATTATTAATGGTCAGTGGGCTTAAGGAATTACAGGATTAGGCCTCTTCCAGCAGATAGCATCTGCCCCTTATTGCCTATAGAAGACTGGGCTCGTGGGCTGCACACGCTGCCCCGAACCGGCCCCTGAATGAGCCCCAGGCTTAGGGCCCTATGATTTCTGTGATGCAGAAGACGCAGATGGAATCACAGAATCAAGGCATGAAAATGGTATTTACTTAAAAATAAAGAATCGTGTGGAATTTGCAGATATTGTGTGCACAGTTTAAACCTATGAATTTTTACCCTCGCAGTAGCATAGCCAGAGACTTTTTAGGAGGAAGGATTCTGCCGTAGCGAGATCTGGTCCAAATGAGTGTGCACTTATGGATGTTGCCTTACCATAAGGCTCGTTTGCACGTCAGGAACTCGGGGCACTGCCCCCGCGGCTCGAACGTTTCCAGGAACAACCCCTTAATTCAGCCTTTTGTGTCTCCATCGTGCTGCTGGAACCAGTGATGCGTGGGTCCGTTCACAAGCAACCCAAACTCACCCAATGCTTTTATTCAACCTGACCTCAACTCAAAACATAATAATTAATAAATGTTTTATGTTAATAAAACTATTAATAAAGACAAAATGATGTTTGACCTCATATCCAATCTGCTATATATGCTTAAATTTTATTTTAAATGACCTGCCTGCAAATACCCTGAATATTCCAGAACCCAGAACGAAGTTTTTCTGATCTGCCGACCCAAAACAATTACCATTTAAGGAGACAAAAGTGGATACAGGCAGTAGCGACAGAGCACGTGTCGTACTCCAAACCACAAAATTGTTGTCTCCTTAAAGACTAATTTTTTCGGTTCTTTTTTTTTTTGGTGAACTTAAAATCTGAAACAGATCAAAATGAAAAAAAAAAAAATGAAAATGGATTTCACAGGGCTCTGTGGGCAGCGCTGGGCTCTTATGGGGCTGCTCTAGGGTGCACTGCTCTACTCACTACTTTTTTGGGCAGGTGACGGGGGTGTTGTTCTGAACATCAAACTACCCTTTATGGGCCTGCATGCAGCTGCAGTCTGCTCCACTGTGAGTCCCCCACCCGTGCAGCCAGCCGCTCCTTCACACGCACCTGCTTCCCAACAGATGGACTCCAGGGGCGACGCCGCGTGACCCTTTTGTCATGTGACTTGCCCGCTAGACCAGCATGCTGCTTAGGCTGGGTCCTGGAGTGTGTGATGTGTGTATGTGTGTTTGTCCGTGTGTGATGTGTGTGAACGTCATACGCACATACACACATACACACGCATCACATGCACATACACACAGAGTCTAAGTATTTATGTTTTTATAGGGACTCTCCATTCATTTTTATGGGCATAACCCATACAGATTTTTACCACATTTTGGGGATATCTGGTCCCCACAATGTAATCATTATAAAAACGCACGCACACAGACACACACATCACACTCATCACACACATCACACACACTTACGCATACTCACAAGCACAGGCAGTCACACTTTTTCATGACTGGGAAAAAAAAAGGCTGATAAAGGGAGGATAACGAGGGGGAGAGAATATGAGAAACAGTGAGAAACAGGGATGAAGGGAGGGAGAAACAGAGGGAGGAAGAGAGGGACTTCACTTAGTATTGGGTAGTAATTACAGGCATTTGCCACATAAACCACACCCACTGCTGACCTACAGGTGTGTAATTAAGCACACAGCCATGTGATCTACAGCATCAAAGGATGGCAGCAGAATGGGGGTCATACAGGGGAGGTTAGGCAGCCGAAGACCGTCATCGGACACCATTGGACACTTTTCCAACAAGTCGGTTCTCCACTTTTCTGTCCTGCTAGAGCTGTCCTGGTCAACCGCAAGTGAAGGGGAAATGGATGACAGGCTGAAAAGCTCCCTGGTCGTCATCTTTAACACGGCTGGTCTGTCGGCCCAAATCTGAGGGCGGAGGGCTGAGTGTGAATTTAGCAGACTGAAGTGCTGAGTGCTCTCTGGCTGGGAACTCTCCCGCTCTCAGACATGACATGCCATCTCATCCTATCCTCCTTCCCTGCGCCACAGTATTACGCCCCAAAACAGTCACACCTTCAAATCAAGTTTTATTTAGAGTGCATCTTTACAAGTCGAATGTTTCTAAACTTGTTACTTGCAGTAAAGAATTGATCTTATTTTTACAAACTGAAACCATTTGAAGTAGAGCCAGTGTTAGCCAGTCAGGATACTGATGAGTGACAATCAGCTGTAATTTGACAGTTATATGGTATTTATTTTGTGCGAATTTAATCCTACAGCAAAGTTGTTTCAAGATGTCGTCACTGATAGATTGTTTTAGCTTATTTTTGAATGTTATGGGCGGCACGGTGCCTTGCTGTGTTACTCGCTCACTTCCAGGATACTGATCCGGCCTCACCTCTGTGTGTCTGTGGAGTTTGAGTGTCCCCTCCGTGCCAAGTAATCCCGGTTCCACCTGCAGTCTTTGTACATGCAGGTAGTGTGCCCTTTGGTAGACTGGCATCCCATCCAGGCTGTGCCCCAGCCTTGTGCCCTGTGATGGATTGGCATTTAAACTTTGGTAGCACATTATTGAGGGGCACAGATGACATAGTAGTTCACGCATACTTAATGGATTATTTAACCAGAAATTAAATGTTGCGTACTGATCTCCTGATTGTTCATCATTAACCAATCATAACGGTTCATGTATTTCATGCAATTCCTATATTCGTTCACGATTTGTACTTGAGTAGTAACTGAGTTAATGTTAGTTGTGCCCCCTCAAGTAATAGGACAGTCCAGAGACGGTGCAGATCGTCCACCCCCAAAGAACATAAATGGCCCCTGATTGGCACCCCAATTAAAATTTTCTGTTGACACAACTGGAGCTGTCCTGTCCCCAATTCCCAATGTACCACGTTAGTCAGTGGATATCAATAACAACAAAGGAGTTTGTTGGCAACAAGAGGAAGCAAGCACAAGTTACCTTGGGAGCGAGGCACTACAAACATTGTAACCTATCCGACAACAGCAAATAAACAAAACCTTAACCTCCTTAATTATCACATAACAGGATAAAACACAAACTAAAAATGTATACCTACTCCCTACCCCTTCCTTAACATCAGTAACATAAGATTAATTATTAACCACAATAGGGATGACCACACTATTTACACTGTATACAAGGTTAATTACTCCAAGCACAGGCACACATACAGTAGCGCCAGGGCACCATGCCGCAATCAGTGCAATAGCCAATTAGAGCTGGGCCTGGTTTGGGCATCCACCCCAATCAGGTGTGGAGATCAGCGGCAAGGTGCAGTGCAGGGCACCAGAGCTGGAAACGGGAGACAGTGACACCCACACACACCACAACACCCCCACGGACAATCACAACAAAATAAATATGTCTGTGGGCATAACAATCTATTTGTCTCATCCAAATTGACCCCGATGATCCTTCAACACCATGCCCTCGTTCGCGTTGTTAGTCTGGGGTGCAGACCAGCTGTCATATGCTCAACCAGGCAGAGTAGTCTGGGGTGCAGACCAGCTGTCATATGCTCCCTGCACCAGCAGAGGGGGCTTTGGAGGATACATTGTGTGCCACACCTACAGAATTCTCCCGTTTCCTTTTGGAGCTCTTCCTCCAGTGTCAGTGAAGAATAAGCCTGTGTTTCGAGCTGCATCATTACCTGTGCATGGAAATTCACCAGTTCAGTGAGAATGCAGTTCAAAGACATATGAATGAATGGATTCCCGAGGTTGTCTCCATGAAGCACATGTAACAGGAGCACAGCGAGGGAGCAGTGAGCAAGTTTAATGAAGCAGGCTTATTTAAATAATGAGATGAAGAACACCAAAAAACAAAAGTTATGCAGAGTTTTACTGTTATCTCCACACAACATCTTCTGTTTGTTTCTGGTGCATCTTTGGAAACTTAGGCTAGAAGCATCTGTCTCCTTGACGGCTGTATGCTTTTACGTATTACCTGCCGCACGTATAATTCACTTTGGACAAATATGTCTGCAAAATTAATATAAATGCAAATAGGATAGGAAACAGCAGTGTAAGCTACCTTTTGGGAGATCATGTCATTTGTGGGGACGCATCTCTCTGCCGTGAGTCTTGGGTGCTTCACTGACTAACATTTGCAAGTGACAGAAAGGCCCAGTTAATGTTCACTTAGAGTCTGGGCCTTGTGCTGGAGCCACAGGTCGGCATGGCCTTAGCCATTAAACAGCCGTTTGGCTGGATTCACATGGTCCAGCTGAACTGTGTAGCTCTTCCCAGTGGGGAGCCAGCAGCTCATGGCCTGGGTCAGCCTGCCGAGCTCCTAGTGCCTCTGCATACAGCTCACCAACAGCCTAAAGATAGACTCCCCGCTTTCAGCAGCGTGCTTGTGGTTAGGGAGGTGGCTCATCATCGGGGACTCCATGCTTAGGAATGTCCAACCTGCTAATTGCTGTAAAAAGCCGCCTCAGGCCACAGTTCCTCATCTCGAGGCAGCATCTCGGTCGTCCACACTGATGCTAATCTTGCCCATTACATCTGACCACCTGCCCGCTCACTGCAAGGTGGTTTACGTTCACAGACCCTTCACTTTATGGGCAGTGAGTGGCTCAGCAAGCTATGTCTCTGAGCCTGTGATCGGAAGATCGCCGGTTCAAGCCTTGGCAGAACAGTCACATGTCCATGGGCCCTTGCGCATGGCACTTAACCCCCAGGTCCAGGGGCCCCACATATTGGCTGACCCTGCACTGTGACCCCCAAGCTGTGGAGAGGCAAAGAGAAGCATTCCAATTCACCTGTACTCATACTTGGGCAAGTGGTAAATAGAGGATTTATCATTATCACCTTATGCTTAATTGCTTTACATTCTTGGAGAAAGACCGTAATGGGGGTGTTAGGGCTATACTTTTACTTTTTGCTTGTAAATAGCCTGTTGCCTATCCCAGGGGACAGTCTGGATGGGAGGCCAGCAGTGCTTGTTGCTTCCTGCCCCCCCGCCCCAAGAACTGCGATTGGTGCGCTTGGTAGCATTGGTTTTTTATGAGAGTGATGAAATCGGACATCCCAGGTGTACTTATGTCGCTGATTGAAACTGAAGCGCTCTCTATAGCATTAAATAACCCACCCTTTGCATCATAGCAACAAGTCTACAGAACACTCAGGATGGCAGCGGCAATTTCACTTACCTGCATTACGTTTATTCATACTTCTCAGGATGAAAACAGTAGTATAGACACTAAGGGAAAATCCATAAAAAATGACTTTAGCAGCTTGACATATTTCCAAATTTGTCTACAGGAAGGTTGGAGCAGCACAAATATAACCAGGACTTGATCAATGGATACTTTGTTAAATGTTAGTTTTTTCCCCATTTCAGTTGTGTGATACGACAATTGAATATATTGAAGGCAGGAAGACAATAAATGCAACATCCAAAACAATGTACTACCTGGCGTTTTGGTGGTGAAATTAGTGTAGGTCACGGTATAGGTCACGGTGTAGGCTCCACGCAGAAGTGTAAACCAGCCTTAAGGTGTAACGGGCTCTTTGGTGAATTTGTTAGTGCAGTAAAACAAGCGACGAAAAAGACTGTTGTGATAAGACAGTGGGTTTTTCTTCGAAGTTTGTTAATGAAATCATGGTACCTTAATGGTGACAGCATCGGTGACATCATTATTATAAGGCACTGGTGAGACAAGTTGTAAATAAAATAGCTCCTTTGAAAACAGGAGTAGCCAGAATGTTTGTTTGTATACTCACTGTGCTTTAACGAGCCATTATCTTAAGCTGCAGTGCCACAGGCTGGAATGCAAATGGAAAACTATTGAAGGACTGGTCTTCCAGTTCATGAAATGACTATCATGCAACAGAAACGCTCTGCACAGTGTTCTGATACCCATTACTTTAAGCTTAAGGGCAAAAGAAAAGGCTGTGCATTCATCTTTCATGTTTACTAAACACTGACAGGACTGGGATCACAAAAGCCTGTACTGCTTCAGTAACCTTCAGTGAGAATGAAAGTCATTCATTTTCCACAGCCATTCATCCAGTGCAGGACCTCAGTAAATCTGGAGCCATCAAGTGCAGCACAGGACACTAGGAATGGGGACACCAGCCTATCACAGTACAGCACAGGGCGCTAGGCAGGGGAACACCAGCCTATCACAGTGCAGCACAGGACACAAGGAATGGAGACACCAGCCTATCACAGTACAGCACAGGGCACTCGGCAGGGGAACCCCAGCCTATCACAGTACAGCACAGGGCACTCGGCAGGGGAACACCAACCTATCACAGTGCAGCACAGGGCATGAGGCAAGGGACATCAGCCTATCACAGTGCAGCACAGATCACTAGGCAGTGGGACACCAGCCTATCACAGTGCAGAACAGATCACTAGGCAGTGGGACACCAGCCTGTCACAATGCAGCACAGGGCACTAGGCAGGGGAACACCAACCTATCACAGTACAGCACAGGGCACTAGGCAGGGGATACCAGCCTATCACAGTGCAGCACAGATCACTAGGCAGTGGGACACCAGCCTATCACAGTGCAGCACAGGGCACTAGGCAGAGGATACCAGCCTATCACAGTGCAGCACAGGGCACTAGGCAGGGGATACCAGCCTATCAGACGGCAGCACAGGACACTAGGCAGGGCATACCAACCTATCATACGGCAGCACAGGGCATGAGGTTGGGGGACACCAGCCTATCACAGGGTGGCACAGCGCACGAGGCAGGGGAACAACAGCATATCACAAGGCACACACACTACATTATAAGCAATTTCGGGACACTTGATTACGTGTTTTTAGACTGGGGACAGCCAACCGTGGAAGTATGAGGCTACAGTGCTGCCCACTCAGAATCTCTCCAAAGCCACCACTACAGATCTCCTCCATCCGCTGGATACCCTCTCACTCACCTCTTTAACAATTCAGTGGTGCTGCTGACTGTGCTCATCTGTACCATCCCTGACATCCCCTAAGACTGTGCTCCTGGCTTTCAAAATGACTTTTATGTCCTAAACTCTAGACTGGTCTGAATCATACCTGCCAACATTACGGGGGTCCCCACCTGCCCATAAAATTTGCCAAGTGGGGGGGGAAATAGATCCTAACAACCATAAAAGTGTGGATGCGGAGAATCAGGAGTTTATTGGGAGAAATGGTGAGGTAGAAGGACAGTGGGAGAAGCAAAAAATTGGGAGAGACGCAGGGAAATGGGAAGAGATCCCAGGGGAATGGAAAGAGACTCAGGGAAAATGGAGATAGTACCCCATGAGAATGGGCAGAGACCTGGGAAAATGGAGGGAGACTCAGCAGATATCGGGGAGAGACAAGAGGGGATTGAGAGAGACCTGCAGAAATCACAAGACCTGGGCAAATGACAGGTGACCCAGGGAAATCGGAGAGACACCCTGGGGGAATAGAGACCTGGGGAAAACAGGGAAGACCCAGGGAAATTGGGAGAGACCCAGAGGAATTGAGAGAGACATGGGGAAATCAGGAGCGATCTGGGCAAAGAGAGAGACACCCAGGGGAATCAGGAGAGACCCGAGGAAATGGGGAGAGTCCTGGGGGAATCAGGAGTGAATGCCAAACCTGGATTTTTCTTGCTATGAAATGAAAACAGACAAAGATACATTTTCTGTGTTTATATGATTAATTGCATTTTCTGAATCAGTAATTTTGTTGATCATTCAAAAAAAATTTAAATCGTTTTTCAGAGAATATGACTCAAACCCCTTCTATTCTACTTCATTATTCTGCAAAAAAAAATGAAGCATAAAATATGAGAACATCATGTCCATTCCTCAATGCTGACCGCACATTGACCTGATAATAGACTTCAAAATTGCTGACTTATAAAGTAATTAATGGCCTGAACAGTTCTTATCCAAAGAAAAATTCGATAAACTGATTGGTGTGCACAATATATAAGGCACTGTCCCCACACAGGATTCAGATCTTCCTTTTTTAATATGTAGGTAATTGACGTGTCATGTTAGCCAGATACCCCTGTTAAAAGCATTGAAGCAGCTGGATGAGGAAGGTGCCCTGTGTACAATAAACATAACCAAGCTAAGCTGTGGAATTATGGGTGGCAGGATGACGCATGCATGTGGTGCCGGGTGTGGATTTGAACTCAGACCACCAGCTTCCTTCCTCGTCCCGTCAGCCTCCTCTGCACTCCTCGGCCTCTGCACACCTCGGCCTCTGCACTCCTATCTGCAATTCCACACCAAACCCTAACTGCCCACTCTCCTAATATTGCTACTGCTGCTATTTCTCCAAAGTCGAACTCATTGCACATCCTTATAAATTTTCACTATTTTGCAAAACACATTTATTTATTTATCCATTATTGTCATGTGTTATGTCATTGTCTGTGTTATGTGTGAAGCCATTTTCAAAGTCTTGGACAAACTCTATTTTGTTTCGTTGTGTGCCTACATATTTTGAAATGGCGGTGAATTTTGACTGGACTGCTTGATGTGTGAGGCATTTGCATGTTTTTCCCATGTTGTGCAGGTTAACTGCAGGTTCTCGGCACCGTGCACATGGTCCGTTCCTCTCATATGTTAGGTCTGACAAGCGTGAGCTCGGCACCGTGCACATGGTC
>JABJVO010000040.1:1378691-1389096 GCA_026770805.1 Boulengeromyrus knoepffleri | reverse complement strand
GTGGTTTCCGTATGTGTCCGTCTGTCTGTAGCCTGTGGTTTCCGTATGTGTCGGTCTGTCTGTAGCCTGTGGTTTCCATATGTCTCCGTCTGTCTGTAGCCTGTGGTTTCCGTATGTGTCCATCTATCTGTAGCCTGTGGTTTCAATATGTCTGTCTGTAGCCTGTGGTTTCAATATGTGTCGGTCTGTCTGTAGCCTGTGGTTTCAATATGTCTGTCTGTAGCCTGTGGTTTCCATATGTGTCCGTCTGTCTGTAGCCTGTGGTTTCAATATGTCTCTGTCTGTAGCCTGTGGTTTCAATATGTGTCCGTCTGTCTGTAGCCTGTGGTTTCCATATGCTGCTGGTAGCTGGGAGGGAACAAAAATGTGGACCATCTGGGGGTCCTCAAGGACTGGGTCAAAAATCACTGGTCTATTACGCCAGTGTCCCAAGGTTAGTTGACATGTTGACCTCGTTCTATGGGAGCCAACAGGAATACTCAGAGTAAGGATATCCAGGGAGGCTGAAGTTAAGCTGGAATTTAGCTGAAAGTATCTGCACGTACAAAGGGGTGGACTGGAGAATGAGGGGTGTGCACATGACGTAACACTGATCTGGCCATTGAGGTTCACCCCTAGTGAACGTAGCTTAGAAATATGATCCCACTGTCCCAGAAGAGGTGTGCAGAGAGGCTAAAGGCTATATTCACAGCTGTCAGACAATGTCTGCCTCCACAGGAACTATTCAGCCTGAAGACCCGGTGTGAGGCAGCTCATGCCTGGTGCAACGTGTGGTGGCTATTTGGTCTATTCTACAGGTTAAGATGCTGAGCAGTTTCAAAACATCAAGTTATTATAGCTGCGGTTATAAGTATCTTATCTCAGGTTCCCCCATATTTCTCTAGAACACGGATACTAACTGGCTTATCGACAAAATCCTACCCTAAGGGGTTAACTTAGACATCTGAAAAGGCTGAAAAAAACCTTAAAGAATCAGGCTTACGGAGTTTATAAATGCACGCAATTTGCTCTCGTCTCAAATGTGGGTTAGGGTTTTTTATAATTCGAACCATTTGGCACTATGCAGAAGGTCAGCACTGAAAAAGGTCTGGGCATGTGAGACACAAAGGCTTATAGGAGGTGTTGGCATCGCGGCCCGTAACTGAAGCTGGCGAACCAAACATCAGCTTTGTGCTGTCTTGTAGCAGCTTGTCGCTTTGCACATCATGATTGGTATGCTGATGTTTAAAGGGCAGTGATGCAGACTGGTCTTCAGGCCATAGCCCTCTGCCATTTCTCCAAGACAGCAATACTCCAGAAATGTTGCACTATTCGCCAGGTTAATAATCATAATCGAGTGGCTTGCATGCATGAGTATTCCCTGCAGAAAATAATGATGTTAATTAAAAGCTCTGTGGATATCCTCTTCGGGGTGGGGCTCAGCTTCACTCACCACCCACCACACTGGGCAGCAGCTGCATCAGCTGCACCAGCTTTCCCCTCTGAGACACTGGAAATCAGCACCTCACTTACATCACTTATGCTTCTCTTTTCTCTTCGATATATCTGGTTTGGAAAGTTCTTCCTGAAGGGTACAACAGCTCGTACCTGCAAGCCTTTGGTCACACATCCCATTCTTAATGCTTTTAAATCCATCCATTTCTGCACTGAAAAGCAGAGCGTGCCATACCAAGCAAACTAAGGTGAGGATAGTACGAGTAAATGCTTGGCTTCTAAATAAATGGCCGTTCTGCATTTCAGTGTTCAATGTAAGCCTGGCAGATTTCCCGTTTTACTTAAATTACTCCAGTGAAGCTTACATCCCTTGAAGAATTGTGTGATGAGTCACCCACTCGCTCATAAAAGAGATACTGTAAAATAATATTTTTTCGTCTCCATAACAACATTTACCACACAGCAAAATGAGAATAATTTAAAAAGAGCAGCGCGGCATACGCCACTTTTAATTAGTCTGTGCTGGACTGTATAAGCATTACAAACAATAGCAACACCATTCCTATTATAGGGCGTCCACCAGAACAGGCAGTGAGGCTTTGATGTCACTGCAAGGCTTTTGAGGTCACTCTAGAGTGTGGAGGTGATCCAGTGGGTCAACAGAAAGGACCAAGTACAGATCCATTTGAAAGATCACCAGGACGAGTGTAAATACTTGAGGTTTTACTTGGAAAGGTGTAAGTGCTTCGAGGCGAGGGCTGCCTGGACATAGAGAAGCTGTAGACAGAACGGGGACGTTTTCTCCAGTTGGAAGCCGGAGGTGCTGACCTCAGCTGCCAGCACTCTCCTTAATGCACTTGTCTCCTAGCTGCCATTTATAGATAGTCATAAAGCTATCACTAATGGCCTGCTGGCTCCTGTCCCACGATAGCGGACATAGAGAGCGGCTCACACCGAACACGTCACTTCTGACTGTTCTCCAAAGTCATAAAGAACGCAATACTGAGAATCCGGTAGACAAGAGACGATTCTGAACACTCAGTATGAGTACCTGCGGCTCAGTATGAGTACCTGCGGCTCAGTATGAGTACCTGCGGCTCAGTATTCACTTCTCTATCATTTTCTATCAGTTTCTGAGATGGGGTCACAGGGAGCCGGAGAGCCCACAAGAAGGGCACTGCAGCCCATTGCAATACTCAGTGTGCAATCCTTAATATTTCCAGTATTCAGTACTCAAAATTCAGTTCTCAGTATTTAGTACTTACAAATGATGTGCATCTTTGTTCAGGCCAGTGCTGAGACACGTGCCCAGAAGGTCAGCAAATGCAATGTAGTTATGAGCTGACCGGTCAAGTCTTAAAGGCTTGCTAGATACTCATGATTTTCATCTTACAAAGTACTTACAAAATACTTGCATCTTACAAAACAAGAAAAGCCATTTCTTTAAATTCAGGTCAAATATAATGAACAATCCTGTTGATATCAGAGTATATCATGCACTTATAAGTTATTTCTTGCCTAAGACTGTGCACAGTGATCTGTTATGGAAGCAAGGAGTGGCGATTTTAAAGTTTCAGCTTTTAAATGTCATGATGAGTGGACTTTGCGGGAGAAAGTCATGGATCTGCTGAAGCAAGCCTTTGAGAATGATTTCTTTCATACAAAGACACAGATCTGCAGCAGTGACAATGTCACATTGATCTCATTATACTCCCTGTGTATTAATGGATCTCCAGCTCATCACCCTGTGGTAATGTGGGAGATTCTGGTGGTACAGGCTGTGTAGAGCGCTCCAATTCATGGTCTCATTTCGCTTCTCTGTGTCCTGGATCAGCCCATCCTTAATTCGAGCTCCGGGGCATCTGGTAGCGTATTCTGCCAATTAGGGGAATGGAAAGAGAGCGAGAGAGAACAGGGCAACCAGGGAGGGGGGTGTGAAGCTAATAGCGCCATTGGCTAGTTAATGCTGCCCCTTACAGGTCATCAAGGGTATATCACCACACTGTCAAGCCGAGTGATTGATGTCTGTGGTACTGGGGCCCATTATGCTGGTTATACATTAGGCATTAGTGAGATCCGTGATTTTCCTGGCCGTGATTTCACACAAATAAGCATTTCTTAATTCTTTGTAAAGGTAAAGGGGATCAATAAAGTGAACTCTAATTCTAGCATTTGTACTAATAAAATAAGAGAATTTTTTTTTGTACTTTCTAAAATGTACATTATGTTACTTTTAATTATACCAAGATTAATTATACTTGATGCAACTATATAACAGATTAGTTTCTGAATAAGTAGCGTGCACATTACTTAAGATGCCCTCATTGGAATTTTTTTTGCTTTTGGAAAAAAAATGTGAATTTAAGGATTTGCCTTTTTTATTTAGAATGCAGAGACTTGCAGAGTTTCCTGCCACAGTCATGCACATTGTTTCTTTTTAGCAGTCAAAGCTGTACTTGGCTGGGATCTTTCCCGGGAAAGCGTACTATCCAAAGGCGACAAGGCCTTAGTATTTACTCGGCCGTCAATACACTGCAGACACATTGTGTAACATACCTTAGTCTACTAAGGGCATATGTGAACATGCATCTTACTCGTGTGTTAGCCAGCACAGACAAACTGGCATAGACAAAATCCTGTGTAAGTCTGATGCAAAGGAAGTCATTTCTGTCAGAGCCTGGCCTGGTGTGAAAATGAGGAATCTTAGAACAACAATCTTGGCCAAAAATATTATGAGGTGATACATCATGTTCAACAAGATAATTAAAAAGTGTAATAGAATATTTTAATCCATAAACTAATTTCACAGAAAATAACACTGAAAAACACCACTCATGTTAGCAGCATCCAACAAATACCTGTAGGGGGCAGTGCTGCTCCTTCACATGACTGTGTCCTCCAAGTGGTGCCTTAAATTAAATTAAATTCTTTAGGAAGGTCTGGAAAGTACCAAAATAACCAGGCAGGCCTGAAATAAATCCCAAAGGCCAACCAGAGAAAGATATGTGTGCTTCAGTTGCAGCACTGATTCATCCAGGTGCGTCACAACGACGGGAGATGCGTGATTAAGAAGTTTGGCCAGAACACTCTCCAGGAAGTAGGGAAGCGGGGCCTGCGTGCAGATCTGGATTTTAAGATGGATCTGGATGATGAAAAAGTAAGACCCATTATAACTCGTTTATAATTCATGGATGTCCAAACCCTCTAAATCCAGCATATCTTTTAATTTGCTTGTCTTCTGTGAGCCGCTACAGGAAGCCTCCTTCTGTTGTTCACCCCTATGCTGTATTTGATCATTGTGCTGAATCATTAGCACAGAAACCAGTTTGACAACAGCACTGTTGCGGTCTCATGCTGTTAAAAATGAGACTTACTGTAAGGAAACACGTCTCTCTCACGGTTGGTCTCCATTCTTTAATTCCTGTGCAGCTTTTCTTTGGATTGTCATTTCAAACCTGTAAAAACTGTATTTTTAATAGCACTCAGTGTTAAAGCGATCAGAAATGCATAATGTTAACCACTAATTGTTATTTGTTGTATGTTTTTAAAGCTAATCACATTGTTGCCTGCTGCTGTATGATGTCACTTTAGCAAATTCATGTGCAGCTACTCTTAGCATCATTGGAATCAGCCAATCTGCTCTGCCAAAACTGTTGTTGCTAGGCAGGGGATTTTACTGTAACCAATGAAGCATGAGTATATTTTGTGCTGTTGCTAAAGAGTACTTGATTGGGGTGTAATTAATTGACAAAGTGAGAAAATGGTGAAAATTAAAAAAATTCACTGATGGGCTTTGGTTTCGACCTTGACCACAGTTTACACCTCGTTAGCCCACTCGTTATTTTTCGATAATATTAGAATGCCGGGGGGGTTTCCTCCCTACTTGGGAGTTTTTGGTTCCTCTCCTCCGTTGTCAGCTGACATTCTTTCTTTCTTTCATTTCTTTGTCTTCCCTTTTCCCTGATTTTTAATTATCCTTTATACATGATAGAAGGATGCATTACAACACACTCGTGTAAAGCACCTTGGTACAACTCTGTTGTGAAAGTTGCTGTATAAAAAGCTTAATAATTGATAAATAAATTGAATTGAATTCAGGGCTGCTTGGGGTACATGCTAAAGCAACAGTGATTGTGGGTCTTTGCTGAGTTTTACTACAACACATGAATGCAGGTTAAAATGGATGCTTCTTGGAGAGACTGTATCGGCTTCTCTGTGTCATAGACGAGTCATGGTGGGCTGACGCAGGACTTCTTAGACAAGTGAAAAAATGGCTAACAGAACCCCTTCTCCCTAAGAGAGAACCCCATGTCCACAAAACCTTTCTCTCCATCAGTCCCTTATGAGTTTATGCAGGAACACTGGAGAGTCTTACCTTTTCCATCACTATTCAAATCGACTTTACAGCTGTGGCTCTCTGGCCAAATAGAATGGACCAATTAAGGGGAGAATACAGTAGCTTGAACTTTGTAAACACCCCTCTGTTTGGCCACAAATGCTTAGTGTCCAACCACTTACATATTTCTAATGAAGCTCTGGCTCTTCTGAACACACAATCACACACGAGGACGAATTCATTTTTGTCTGTCCATGCGTTCAACAAAGATCATACTTCTAAGAATCACTACGGACTGAAAATGGGAATCTCATTGTGTTAAATTTCTTGTGTTTGTGCATAGTGTGTTAAGCCTGTTTTTCTTTGTTCACCAGTAAATGCATAAAGAAATCACTCACAGGCAATTGGTTATAATTGGTAGCATTGAATAAATTCTGTTTAAATCGATGAAAGAGTCCCAAACAAGTGAGACGATAAGAAGTACAGACTGCATTAATGTGAGAGCGGCTTCCAGACAAACGTAAGTCCTGGCCACTGCAGCGTACCACAGTAAATCTGCACCACTATCTAGCAGCTGCAAATGAAATACATACCCTCATAAGGCCTAGAAATCAACGAGTGATATATATTTTTTTTCCTGGATTAATTCCTGCCTCCTGTCATGTCCTGATGCAGAGCTTGGGCCCAGACCACGGCCATATACTCAAGGCTGTGTGGCCGAATGTGGGCCTCCTTAGCGGCCTGTCGTCGCTCCAGCCCGCCTAAAAGAGCCGGCACCTCAGGCCTGCTCTCCTCCTGCCAGGCCTCCTCTGCCATTCAGGCCTCCTCTGCCGTTCATGGCAGGATGGAAGCAGGAGACAGCATGGAGTCCGTATTACCGCTTCTATCCTGATTGGTAACAGCTGTAGCTTCTCCTGTCGTGTGACATCATCAAACCCTGCGACCTGGCAGGCCGACGCCATTCCAGCGCTCCCTTCCCTAACTGCACGATGGCCATTAACAAACCCCTTCTCAGCTGGTTATTAAAGGCTGCAGCCCACCTCCGCCTTTGCGAATGTCCACCTTGTGTAAAAGTCACATTTAGTTTGAGGAAGTATTCATCTAGGATGGTGTCAATTTTTGAGAAAGCAGGGTCAGACGGTTCCCTGGGGCAACTGGGGATTAAACGCACAAGGGTCCAACAGTGAAATCTGTTAGGGATTTGAACCAGTGACATGCACAGAATCCTAAGCTGCCGAGTCACATAGCGCCCCCTGTTGACAGTATTGTATTCTGGAATGAAATGGGTTTCCCAATATACCGTGCTTCACCCAGCACGCAGCCTTCGCCCCTGATCATCAATGCTCTCTCTCTCTCTGGTGAGGCTGGCTTCATGTGTTGACGCTCAGATGGTGCAGCTGGAGAGTCTTGCTGTTTAAACTGCTCTGTGCCATAACACTGTTGGTGAGGCTTCCCATGAAACCACGGGAGTCCTGGCGGCCGGGTTCCCGCGCACCTCACGGGGGCGGCGGAATGTTCCGGCTGTCCTTTCTTCCCTCGCCAGCAGTGACATCACCAGCCAACATCCATCTGCACATTTCCACTTTAAGTTACGGCTGTTTGCGGCAGGAGGCCATTTCTCAAAGCCATCAAGTCCTCACCGTGGTATCCTAGGTCATTATTACCATTCTGATTTCTATGCAATGAATTATAATTTTATAGAAAAAATTATGCGGAATTTTATTTTCACCATTGATCATGTTTCCCAACTGACGTTCAGAGGAACATTACTTTTAAAATTCTTTCATTTTTTTATTGCATGTAGTACTTTATATATTTTAATATTTTAATTGCATTTAGTATTTTATAAATATGTGTATTTTACAGTGACGCTTTTCTGGTGACTGGATCTTGTGAATTTCCGTGAAACACTCCTGCACACAGACGCTGCACAGACCGGGTCGCCGGGCCGGTGTTGGCTAACGCCGCGATGCCGTAACTGTGTGAGAGGTTTTCTTGTCAGAGCGCCTGCGCCGCTGAGCCCAGTGCAGTCGCCCGCTCTCACAGACGAGCCGCACGAGTTTCCCAGCAGGGACATCCTGGGAGCGTGTGAGAGGTCTTTGCGCAGCAGGCTGTGTGACTCAACAGCAACATCAGTGGCAGCTGCGGACGACTGCGCAGGCATGCAAGCTCACATTGCAGATACATCACTGCTTCAGAGCATCGCCTCCTATTTATCTGTCTGTCTGTCTGTTTATCTCCTTGTTATTATTAGTGAACAACTCATTTGAAATTAAATGGGGAATAAAATGTAAGTGGTGCATGAAATGCTTATGGCGGAAATGCAGGGAGCATCAGCATGACCTCTGTGCTCCTCATAGCCGAACGCTTTCCATGTCACAAGAAGCCACGGTATCGGAAACAGCTTGCTGAAGAAAAGGGAAGTGGGGCTTATTATTAGCAGGTGAAAACAAGAGGTCTGTGAGAAGAGGGAATGAAAACCGAGATGTCGATGAAGGAGCTGGGTAGACGCGGGTCACAACCCATGTCAATTATGTTAAGGCAACTTTATAGAAGTGAGAAGAGGAAGCTGATTCTTTTTTAATTTTCTCTTTGTCCTGCCCGGGCAAACACTCGTAGGAAGTGGACTGCCATGAGCTAGCATGAGGCACCCGGATCCAGGCAGGGCGCTGTTTCATGTATAGATTTGCGACAATAGGACTAATTCTCATTCTGAATACACCTCTGAGGATCGTTTCTCTCCCCGTTAATTGTGTCTATTTATAATTCCTGTTTCTATTATTCGATTTGTAATCCCTTAATGAGAGCTGCGGCACTGTTAGTTACCTCAACGACTCTTTCAGCTGCTACAGTAGCGACACATTATGTGTTCTCAATAGTACCGTATCTGTGTTCTCCAAATGCAGTGCTGTAACCTTCTGTCTGGGCAAAGCTCACATGTGCTATAACATCGACGGGGAATCTATGGGGAGGCGCATAGTGATCATACAGAATTTTGAATAATAACACATAAGAGAGCTTACAGTAGGCAGACGGTTTCACATGAGGCTCTGAGACACACATGAGCAGTCCGATACGGTCTCATCCAGATTTCCATGTGATCAGAGCTGGGGGCGGCGCTGATGTACCAGGTGGGAACAGACGGTTCTGGAGCTGCCCATGGCCCTCGGCCTGATCTGGGATCTGTTTGTGGACCAGCCGGTCCTTTGTAATGTCAGAGCTGTGGGAATGCCTTACTGTGGCATACATGTAATGGTGATGAGACCAACAGCACAGGGATTTCAAGGACATCATGTAAACTCTCATGCAAAGACTAAGTGTCTGTGAACTGCTGGACATGGGAACTTGTACGGATGAAGCGTGGAGACGCTACGATCATCTGTCACGTCTGCATCCTTATTCACCTCACATTTCACAGCTCTGTTGTTCCCCACTAAATTACTTGCATGTGACTGTGCCGTTATGTGTCTGCCGCAGCCCACAGCCGCACACCCTCCATGCCGGTCCAGCTCTGGGTCTTCATCGCAGCTCCAGTGCAGCACGTTGCTGAGTTTGGTTACATATCTGCATGCATTGCACCTCGGTGTTAATGGTCACACGAGTTGCTCTAGATTAACATGCCTTTAAAGTTAATAAATGTAAAGGTTTCAAACCAGACAGAGGTTTAATTATCCTTTTATCCCAGAGGCACAATTTGAAAGCTACTAGGAATGTTATCCGCTCTCAGTGGACTGTCTGACACTGTGGTTTCCATTTTAAGATTTAACCCATATTGCATAAATTACTTACCCTACATAAAACAACAAAGCTTTGCAGCGTCATTTTCTTGGTAAAATGTATTTCCTATCTATATTTTTCTTGTCTTGTTTCCTCAGAAGCTTGTATCTGAAACCTGGTATCTTCTGCTCATGTAGAGTTCCTTTACATGGGGAGGCCGCTGAAACTGCAGAGATCTCCATGGCTCTGATGGCCTGGCTCTACTGTAAGCGATTTCTCTTGAGAAACCCGATTCGGTGCTTGTATACTGTATTTCTGGATGGCTGTGCTCTAGTCTTCTGGCTTAAGTATAACAAGACATTTCCATTCCGACCTCCCTGCTGCGTAGTGAATGTAGAGGTTAGACCTCCAATTACAGCACAATCTGGACCTCAACATGAAGAGTAAAGGGTGTCCATGTGGCTGTATGAGGGTGACTGATAAACCCAGCAGGTACCAGTGTGTCTCCTTTATAAGAAGGTTAACCTGTAATGCGTGTCTGTATGGGCTCTTAAGCCACAGCATCTCACTTTACACACGCAGAACTAGGTTTTCTTAGGAGAGAAGAAAAAGGCTGCCATCTGCTGGTGACTGGGTGGAAGGGCATCAAAAAAGCACATTCTAGAGAGTGAAGCATTACTGCCATAAACGATGCAGCACATCACTCTTAGCAGGTTAATAGATCGAAAATTCAAAATTGCTTTATTAAGGTACTTAATCTGAATATATTAAGATCCTAATGTATAAAATTTACTAGTACGAGAAAAGGCTTCCAGTAAGTGTGCGTGTATGTGTGTGTGTGTGTATATATATATATATATATATATATATATATATATAAATTCTCTCTTGTCAAACACTATATATATAAAGAGAGAG
>JABJVO010000040.1:1350814-1368153 GCA_026770805.1 Boulengeromyrus knoepffleri | reverse complement strand
ATTCACTGCATACACACCATTCACAGCATTCACTGCATACACACCATTCACAGCATTCACTGCATACACACCATTCACTGCATACACACCATTCACTGCATACAGACCATTCACAGCATTCACTGCATACACACCATTCACAGCAATCACTGCATACACCATTCACAGCATTCACTGCATACACACCATTCACAGCATTCACTGCATACACACCATTCACAGCATTCAGTATGAGGCTCTTGGCCTTAACAAACTGAGCCTGCATACAGGCCAATGCGTTTGGTTTTTGCTGAATGGCAAAGCTCTCCTGCCACCTACCTCACAATACAGCGACTACTGACCCTCCTTTTGACTTTTAAAACTTAATTCCATTCTTTGGCTTTTTTAAACTACAATTAAACACAGTTTTTTTTTATACTTTCATTCGCTGTTTTCAAGATCGGGTAAACTGGAGTCGCTGTAGGAAAAGCTGGTGACGCGTCTCGGTCAGTTCAGCGATGGCAACGAGATTTATATCGATTCTTCCCAAGGGGCTGAGCGTTCAAAATAATGTGTTTTACTGGGGACAGAGGTATCCAAAAAGCTTATAGTGCCAAGGGAACCCCGCATTGGTATGTCTGTGAGCGCAAGTTTGTTGGTAATTTGAAATTGTTCATCCATGTAAGGATTGAATGGAAAACTTTTAGAAATCAATGTGTGCTTGGTTACCATCTTGTGATTGTCAGGATTTAAACTAGAATATGTTTGGCCATGTTTGTGCAAGCTGATTGGATGTTTTACGTGTGTTATTTCGGGAAGGTCCAATTGCATGCGCTGCTTTCAGACGGGGGGTGCAGGCTGAAGTGCTACAGCTACAGGATTAAGTGCCTCACGGCAGCCTTTCTCGCCCGTCCTGTGAAGATGTCCTCGATTTCTCCCCACTGCTGCCACAGATATTTGGGGCCTAGATTTCATTCCCTGTATTCTCTGTCTGCGTGTTGAGCTGGTATCGTATTTGCTCAGTGTTATACCTTAACACATTTTCCTTTGCTTCTCCTTGCTCCCCAGCAAAGAGCTACAGAGCGGGAGGGCAAACGCTGGGGGGTTGCTCAGGGCGTCGGGGACATGCCCGGCAGCGGAGAGCGACGTGCACTTGTGCGCCGTGTGCCATGACTTCGCCTCTGGCTATCACTATGGCGTGTGGTCCTGCGAGGGCTGCAAGGCCTTCTTCAAAAGGAGCATCCAAGGTACTGGACAGGGGGGCTCCACCCGTCCAGCACCATAAAGCGGGTTCTTGGCCGGCTGTCGTTACACGGAGATTTTCACTGAGTTTTGGAAATCGGTAGAATCACTGGTTGATGCAGGATGGGAATATGGTATGTTGGGAATGTTGTTTTTGGTCCACTGAAGCGAATCACGCCCTGTCATCTCTTCACACACCCTTTCATCAGTCAGAGACAGAAAGACAAAGATTGCAAGCTGTATTCATTCAGGATCAGAAATGTTCTTCAATCAATATATTAATTCTCTAAAGAGCCATGCTAGGTTTGGTTAGCATGGCTGAATATTCAACTGCAGTTTTTTTTTTTTTTTTTTGCACTGTAGTCTCAGAATAAATGTTATGTCTGTGTTGAGTGGCAGCTACAGCATTAACCACTTTAATACTGCAGTGTCTGTCTCCCACAGGACCAACGGACTACGTCTGCCCAGCGACCAACCAGTGCACCATCGACAAGAATCGGCGCAAGAGTTGCCAGGCATGTCGGCTGCGCAAGTGCTACGAAGCAGGCATGGTGAAGTGCGGTAGGTGCCCGACGCCAACTGGGCAAACCCACCCCGTCACCCGCAGGCACGCTTCACGACCCAGCATGAGGAGCATGAAAACGCTTCACTGGCTTTCGCTGGCACTGCTAAGAGTCGCAGAGCCAGTTTAGTGCAGCGCAGCAAACAGGGCAAAGCGTGCTGCAAAACTTATTTATTAAATAAATATATGCAGAACGTTTCTAGATGATGTTGAGAGGTTTTTTGCGTGTGAACCACCCTCTCCAAACGAAGCAGGTTTTTAATAGCAGTCAGCGTGGCTCTTGCAAAATGCTGGTTTTGTGTTCCCACAACATTCTCTCTGTTAATATATGCATGGTTAGGGTTACTGTCATGTTGAAAAGTCCGTCTATGGCTGAGATTCAACCTCCTGGCAGAAAGGACCAGATATTGAGCTAAAATATCCTGGTGCTTAGTTGAGTTCATGATGCCCTTCAGCTGAACAAGAGCCCCTGAATGAGTAGCTGAAACAGCCCGAAAGTGATCCACCCAAAAGTGATCCACACAAAAGTGATCCACCCAAAAGTGATCCACAAGCAGACATTATCCTGGATGTAAGGAACTTTTCTTTGCATGTAGTTTGACATCACTGATGATGTGCATTGTAGTTCTGTCTTGGTGTCATCTCACCACAACTGTCATGGAGGTGACATTTAAGGGTTGACACACCTTATCGAGGGTTGATAAGTTGATGAGTTCCCATTCAGCTGTGCAGTTCCTGGTACCTGGGGCCCTCTTTGCCTTCCTCACTGTCTTCCTCACTGTCTTCCTCACTATGAGCGAAAGGCAGTATGCACGTGAGAAGCTATTCCTCACTTCTGAATTTTCTCAATTATCGCTCTGACTTCTCAACTTTTTAATTTAGTTGCTATACCCATGACTTGGTCTGTGTAGATGCACACTCACACAATCTGTCTTTTCATTTAAGAGCTCTTTGATTTTCACCATGGTGATGGATGACAAAGGGAATTTATGTTTTTGCAACCTTATACCAGAGGGAGAGGAAGTGGAGGAAGGCAGCAGGCCGACTCCTACAGACTCAGGCCGGCTCCTGCAGACTCAGGCCGGCTCCTGCAAACTCAGGCCGGCTCCTGCAAACTCAGGCCGGCTCCTGCAGACTCAGGCCGGCTCCTGCAAACTCAGGCCAACTGGAAAGAATAATTTTTCATAACAGACCATCACATTATTTGCTTTTTTAAATATTCTTTCAGGGGATCATTCAGATAAGGATGAGGCTAAAGAAGTGGACATATTAGTATCACACACTACTTCCAATTCTAGGATATTATCATTGGCTGTAATGTGGCTGATTCGTTTAATTTATTAATACATGTACAAGTAAAGAATGTAACCGTAACCAAAATTAATAATTGAATATAACCTAGTGAGTTTGTGTAACCTGGTTTAAAAAAAAAAAGAATCTTTTGATAAATCTCTCTCTCTTTTACTCCTGACACTGATAGTCGGGGAAGTATCTGCGGCTTTGACCTGCTCAGACCAGCACTGGCACTCGGCTGTAAGGCAGCCAGGGATAGATTTTCCTTCTGTTGAGAGTTTGCCGCCTGAAAGATGTGGCTCCACTGCACCCGAGGCAGGAGACGATTCCCAGGCTTTGCTGGAATCATCTAAAATCATGAGGCACTTTCACTTCAAATAGTGCTGGTCAGATATCCACGAATAAAAGGAAAATCTTTTAACTGTAAAATGAAATGCATGTTATTACTCTGTAAATCAGTCATTATTGGACGACAGTGAGAATCAGCGTCTTACTGTAACTCACCGAGACCATGTGACTGGCGTGGGGACGTCGGGCCTGTCCTTGGTGTCTGGTCCATCTGTATCCCGCTCTAACCCATGAGACACTGACGGCAGGCGTTACCCTCGTTCTGCCATTTCAGGAGTGCGGAGAGAACGCACTGGCTGCAGGGCCGTTCACTGCAAACACGTGAGCCGCCTGTGCTGCCTGGGGAGCAGCGGCACTGGTAACCCAAGGCGATACAAGCCACACCCCCTTCCTGTGGAGGGGCCCCGCCCCCCAGGGCTCAGCCCGGAGCAGCTCATCTGCCGCATTATGGAGGCGGAGCCCCCAGACATCTACCTGATGGGGGAGCTGAAGAAGCCCTTCACTGAAGCCAGCATGATGAGGTCCCTCACCCATCTGGCCGACAAGGAGCTGGTCCACATGATTAGCTGGGCCAAGAAAATCCCAGGTGGGGCCTTTGGTATCTGCAGGAATCATACCTGTGTCTCTATGGGTGTCCCCATGTGGGAACCCCGCCGGTGACTCTGCATCCATGCCCCCAGGATTCACCGAGCTCAGCCTGTCGGATCAGGTCCATCTGCTGGAGTGCTGCTGGCTGGAGGTGCTCATGCTGGGCCTGATGTGGAGGTCTGTGGACCACCCTGGGAAGCTGATCTTTTCTCCTGACTTCATCCTTAGCAGGTACCAATCTTCCGCTTTGTGGTGTTCTTGTTTGCAGTGGTCCGCCATAATGGAAAAGCGTGTGCAGTGAGGCAGAATTTCACATTCCCTACTGGATCACAGGCTCCAAAGCGTGTGCAGTGAGGCAGACTTTCACATTCCCTACTGGATCACAGGCTCCAAAGCGTGTGCAGTGAGGCAGACTTTCACATTCCCTACTGGATCATAGGCTCCAAAGTGTGTGCAGTGAGGCAGACTTTCACATTCCCTAGGCCAAACCAGGGGCTTCTTAACCGTGTTTCCCCAATAGATGCTTTAATTTTCCCTATAGAGACACGAGTAACATAGAACAACCCAGGATGGGGCGCCAACCCATCGCAGGGCACAAGGCAGGGAACAAAGCAGGATTGGGCGCCAACCCATCGCAGGGCACACTCGCACACCAGTCACTCACGCACCAGTCACACCTATGGGCAACATGGGACAACATGCAAACTCCACACACATGGAGCCATGGGGGAAACTAATACCCTGGACCACTGCACCAGTGTGCTGACCACTGCACCAGCATGCTGACCCTTAGCAGATCCCTGTTCACGTTCATTTTGATTGCAGTAGAAGACTGGATTATATTTGTCTGAATTTGAATTTTTAACCCTTGTGTACATGGGACTTTCAGGAAACACTGTTACCTCGAGTCTTTAGCATGAAAATAAGTAAGTCAAGCCACAAGTAACTGTAACTATGCAAACTTTTTATTGCATACCTCTTCCCTGAACAATAAAAACATTTTTTTTTTTTTTAAACAAATTTGAAGTTGTTACATCGTTTTACAATAATTTTATTTTCTTCTCAAGCACGGGTCCTCTGGCCAGCTGGGAGTTCCTCTCTTCATATTCAGCATGATAAAACTTTGTTTCATTTAAGGAATAAATTGCCTGAAAATTAGCATCATTGAAATAAAAAACTTATATTTCCATTTTAAATTATTTTTCGATCAAAATAATGTTGTGTAATGTTTCATAAAGGCTCAGGCAAAATATGCCTTCCTGTTTATTTACGAGGGATGGGAGCAAATCATTCATTGGCGAGTCTTAGTCAAGTGTCGAGCCCAAGTCTTTCCATCATTTTTGCTGTCATGACTCGAGTCCAAGTCGAGTTGTGAATCGTGTAACTTGAGTTCCTACCTATGTCAGTGTTTAAGTTTTAGTGATTTAAAACTTGCTGCAACAAAAACCCACCACCGTTCATTATAGGAAATGTTCTTTATAGGCAGAGAGAGGTTGAAAAGTCTCCACTCAGTTTTCCTCATACAGTTTTTACATCTGTGTATGTGCAGGGAGTGAAGCATCCTTCCGACAAAATATCTCAGGAGACCAATTAAAAATGCAGAGAGCAGAGAATTTAATATACACAGAAGTGATAAAATTAATTTTATGGTATCCAGAGGGGGGACTGTAACCTCGAGTCTTCTCAAGCCGTCGGGTCGAAGTCTTTTCCTCATTTTTGCCGAGTCGAGTCACAAGTCATCAAATTTGTGACTTGAGTCCGAGTTGAGTCGCAAGTCAGTGACTTGTTAATAACAGAGGTGGGTACTCATATATAGCAAAGCTCTCAAAATACGCCATATCCTCTGTAAAGGTCGATTGATCAAACTCCATTATCATTCTGCACCCACAAAACAAGTTACATTGGCCAAACATCATAAATCTGCCACAAGATAATGTTCCATTCACACCTCGCCAATTAGGGGCAAAGAACGGGAGTGTGGTAAATATCAGCAGGCTTCTAATGTTTTACATTTATTTCAATGATATTAAAGTCAGTTATCTGTGGGAGATGAAATCATTTGTCCAAGGGCTGTTTACAAATGTAGCATCTGAAAAGTACAGATACAAATAGATGCTTTGCTGAGTGGTTAGCAACCCTTTACTGTTCTGGCAAATAAATGACCATAAAACAATAAGCTATTTCGCCATAAATTTGGTAGTAAATTGTTGTGGATGAAAAGTATGTGACATACTCTGGGAACAGCGTTCACGTTGAAATATATGACCCCAGGTGAGCTGTAAACATCACTAGTGACCCGAGGTATGTACACAAGGGATAACTCTCTCTCAGCCTAGGAATCTTTTAAACCATCAGAGATAGCTGGGACTTACCTGAGGTAGGATGCACCACTCAGGCATCGTGCAAACTAACACCAGCCCTCAGACACCTTCAACAAGGCGGGCAGGGAGACGTTACATGTCTTGCTCAGAATTTCCGACTGAGGTCGGAAGATAAGGAAACGACGTCTAAATTAGAAACCCCATTTCCTGCTTTCGGGAAGACGAGAAACCCATGTGGGGTAGTGCTTATTAGAATTTGGTGATCAGTGGTCATTGTCAACACACCACAGCACACAACAACAAAATGTGTCCTCTGCATTTAACCCATATGTGACATCGTGACATAGCAGGGGGCAGCTAATTCAGCGCCCGGGGAGCAGTGCTTGGGGGCGGTACCTTGCTCAGGGTACCTCAGTGGTGCCTTGCAGGTCGGGATTCAACCAGCAATCTTTCAATTACAAGTGTGCTTCCTTAACCATCAAGCCACCACTGCCCGCATTGCCTTTTTATCACTGCCTTATTATCTAGGCCTCGGTGTCTAAATGTCTCTCTTGCTGATTGCAGTTTTGTCAGCAAAGTGATGGATCACAGCGCGTGCTATATTTAGAGAACAGACAATAAATTTTGTTTTTTCCTTTAAAGCCAAACCATTTTGCCTTCCACTTGCTGTGACCCCAAAGATAGGGCCAGTTCTGTTTTCTCACACTGCCAGCATCAACATGCGATAAATTTCTGTGTCCTCCCTAAATTCCACTCCCTGAAAAACGTCTAAATGCCAAAGCGCTCTGGATCCTGCTTCTCTTCAGGCTGTTTAGTGCAGCCTCAGGTGCTGGAAAAGCTAATTCTTGATAGATGTGTTCATGTAAAAAGTGGCAGGAATGTTAACTAATGTGTCTTTCCGGGCTCATTCAGAATCACGTCTGCAATATTCCCAGTGAGGGTGGCCCTCGGGGGGGCCCTGAGGAGGGTGGCCCCCAGAGGGGCCCTGAGGGTGCGGCTGGGTTATAGAATGTCATTCCCAGTGAGGGTGGCCCCCGGGGGCCCTGAGAGTGACGTGTTTAAGCGTATGCTCCGTAAAAGTACCTGATGGCTTTTTTCAGGTCATATGACATATTTGGCTTGATAAATGTTAAATCAACAGTGCATTTTCTTTTTCTATTGTATTGATGGTTCGAGGTTGGGTTTTGTACACATTTTCTTGCTGTTCCCGAGAAAGCAATAATAATAATAATAATAATAATAATAATATTATTTATTAACATAAATCATGTATTATTGTTATTTGTAATGACACCATGGGGGGGCACAGCCACACCAGTACAGGCACTGTCCCCCCAGCAAGCATATGCATGTGCTCCAGCTGCATTACATGATTTCATTACGTAATCATCTCTGATATTTTACATTAGGTACTATTCATTTAAATCCATAATGTATATTTTTCACAACAGTTCATGTGAAAGGAAATATCAAATTCATAAAATTAGCTGTAATATCAGAATCCAGAGTATATCAGTTGTCGATGCCTGAACGCTCATATTGACGTATTTCCCAGCTGCTCTATTCACTGCAGCAGCATAACCAAATCCCTGACATTCACTTTGGGTTTTGGTGCCACCCCAGAATTTTCGGTGACTCCATCTGGGCCAGCTGAGACTGTGGGCCACATCTGGTTTTCATTACAGCAGCAAATTCATGTTTTTTTTTCTGTAGTTTAACACAAAGTGGGGACCTCTTGACACCAGGTTTACCTCTGAGGTTTTTAATTCAAAGTCTTTCACGCTGGCAAGGAAAATCCAGTCATTTTGTGGGCTAATTGAAAGCCGTTATTCTGAGGTAGAGGTAATTTTCCACTTTGCAGGCAATTTGTGTGTTTTTCACAGCGGTGAGCGGCCTCGTCATCCCGAGGTCAGGGGGCAGTAATTACCCTCTGAATATGCAGTCTTCCTTTCATTTCCTTATTCAGTGTTGAGAGCAGCACAGCCTGTCTGTTCGCTTGCAGCTGTAAAACGCTTCCAGGTAGCTAGTTAGCCGGCGTCTGTTTCGGTGTCACACTCACTCTGTATCCAGCATGAAGTGCAGAAAGATAATGACCTTCTGTGGATGGCAGGTGCCTGCAGCAAGGCGATCACACTGTTTCGCTTCAGTAGAATATGGGAATAAATGGTAGGTTTATATGAGATTATAGCAGCAGCTATAAGGTGAGGAGTGAGGGTGAGATATCGTGACCTCGAGTGATGATATCGTGACGCTCTGCAGGGACGAGGGCAGCTGCATCGAGGGCATCGTGGAGATCTTCGACATGCTGCTGGCTGCCACCGCCCGCTTCCGGGAGCTGAAGTTGCAGAGGGAGGAGTACGTCTGCCTGAAAGCCCTCATTCTCCTCAACTCCAGTAAGGCTCCTGCTCTGGGGACCTGCACTGATCCTTCTGCTGACCGGCTCAGCTGAAGCCCGAGCCTTCTCAGCCACCTGTCAGCTCCGTGGCTGGGAGCAGACCGATGACGAGCCAGCTGGGACACAAAACACGATCCGTGTCGGTGCTCAGTGCGGAGACAGTGCTCAGTGTTCACAAAATGTATATGCAGTGCCTAATTTATACGGAGGGAACCACTGGTCTGATATTTATATTCAAATGCATGTCATTGAAGATGTCTGAGAGAGAGCTCAAAATGAAACTGAGTTGCCTTCACATGGTACAGTACAGTGAGTTTAAGTAAGGAAATCGCACCGTACAGGTGCCGTACGTTTCATATCTGCTTATTGTAGCTGTCATCACGTATACATTACTCAGGGTGTACGTACTACAGGTTTGATATGGACAGTGGGCGTTACTCAATAGGTCGTAAGTTGACGGATGCCTTTATAAGCAAAAGTACTCGTGTTGTAATTTAATTTTATTATGCAAGAGATTTACATGTTTAAATACAGGCATGTAGCAGCTGAAATGGTCATTATGGCCGTAGTAGAAGGAAAGCGCAGCCTTCCAGGAAGCAGCCATCTTCCCTTCGTCTTCATTTCCAAGTCACTGAGTTCGAGAGCATTAGACAGTGGCCGTAACTCAGAGGAACTGCTTGTTCTAATTGCTGTAACCTTCAGGGAAATTTGGGCAATAGAGAGCGATGAGCTGTGAATGTTTGCCAGGAATGCAGCACCACAGATGATGAATAGCAGAATGGAAGACTCACATCCTTATATTTGTCTTTTTTGCTTTTCTTTAAAAATAATGGATTACAGGCCGTAAGACTTTCACAGTTTTCCATTAGCGTTTGGGCGATTCTGCTGCATGTGTGTCTTTGTAAGAACATTCTGATTCCTGAGTAAAGCTGGGAATGTTTTAGGGTAGGTCTGCTGTTAGTTTTGAGTGCGTAGTTTGCATTTCCTTCGCATCTCAGGGGTGCGTATTATATTTGTGAGTGAATGACCCCTAATGAATCTGGGTCACCCCACCCCCCCCCCCCCCCCCCCCATGCTAAAGTCCTGCTCAGTATCGTCCTGACTGTTGAAGAGATTTTTTTTTTAAACGGATATGGGTGCGGGCTTGTATAAGCATGGATTTCGTGTTTCATTTGTGGTATATTTGTGGGGAGTTCTTGTCATAACGCAGTGAATGCACATAAAAGAAGCATTTACGCTGTTATGAGAAGAGATTGCGCCGCATGTGGCTTTATATGGCGAATGCATACTTGTGTAGCAGTTATGTCAGTCCTGTTGTATCACTGTGACGGGTATATATGTTTACGCCCGTATAAATCTACCTGCACGTTTCTCGGTCTATGTCTTCATGTACCGGTCAGTCCTTGCATAAACATGAGTGTGTGTGCTTGCCTATAAACAGTGTGTGTTGGTAGATATTCGTGTGCATGTTTGTGTATTTATGTGTGTGTGTCACCTGCAGACATGTGCCTCGCTTCACCAGGTAGCGGGGATGAGCGGCACGGCAGGTCCAAGCTGCAGAAACTTCTAGATGCCGTGACGGAAGCTCTTATCTGGACCATCGGCAGGATGGGCCTGAGCTTCCAGCAGCAGTCTGCCCGGCTGGCGCATCTCATCATGCTGCTGTCACACATCCGCCATCTTAGGTACAGTACAGCGCCCCATAGTGCCCCCCTGTGGTCCCTGTTCGCTATAGCATGTCTAGCTGCTTGTGTGGCTGAGAAATCTTCAGCTTTAATGACTGATTTGCATGTAATTATCTAGCTTTTGTATAACTTTATAGTTGTCTGATTTTAGCAGGTGAAGTATAATCATAATCGGTATCAAATCAAAGACAAACCTTGGAGCTGACAGTAGACCGACTGGACATCCCTTTACTCGGAGTTCTTCGTAGTCGCTTGACTTGTTCAGGACTTGGGGAGGTCTTGAGGAACAGGAGCACCTAGACTCACATACTTCTTGGCTTTTATCTGCAGTAACAAAGGCATGGATCATCTGTACTGCATGAAGATGAAGAAGATGGTTCCTCTGTACGACCTTCTCCTGGAGATGCTGGACGCCCACATCATGCACAGCACCCGCATCCCGAACCCGAACCCGAACCCGAACCCGAACCCGGCACCGCCCCAGGCCGGTTCCCCACTGTAGCCCTGTGAAGGTTTGAATTCCATATCTGGCTGAATGGTTCCATTACTGAACCTTGGGCAAGGACCCGAAACCAAACTGCACAAGGGAGGCTGTCTCACACTGGGCTCTGATGCTCACCAGTATGTCTCACACTGGGCTCTGATGCTCACCAGTATGTCGCTCCACACACCTGACCACAAACAACTACTGTCCTAATTCGTATTTTTAGCTGAATATTGCATTCCCCATGGTTAAACTATGCAAACAATAAGTCAGATTTCATTACGTTTTAGTGACCAAGTAGAAAATTATTTTTTGTTCCATTAAAAAATACTCAGGGAAAACAGCGTCCATAGATCAAAATGGCATATGAAGTTTTACAAAACGTCTTGATTATAATGCTAGAATCTAGGGATGAGAGGTGATGAGGTGAGAGCAGGATAACTTAGGAGAGCATCGTCTAAATCAGTGTTTCTCAACCCGGCCTGCTGGGATCCCCAGACAGTCCATCTTTTTGCTGTCTCCCAGCTCCCTGCCAGACAGCCCACAGCAGGGAGCTGGGATTGAGCAAAAACGTGGAGCGTCTGGGGATCCCAGCAGGCCGGGTTGAGAAACACTGCTGTAAACACTGTCGCAGCGTTGATAAATAGGTAGGCTGTGCAGAATTTATGCAGAGTTATCCCCGTGTAAAATGGAAGATCAGGTGAGAGGCCGAGGACTTGCATAATCACGAGGAGAGCAGAGGGAGGCATGGGACTGCTGATGGAACGAATCGCAGTGCTGAGGCCGCAGTGCTGACCTTTGGGCTCACAAACCACAGTCTTCACAGAGCCCTGTTAGTTACCGGAGAGACTAAAGAGGAGCATGTTTACCACAGACTCAGAATAAAGTATATGGATGTTATTGGCAATAGTCCATAAAGAGGGACCCTCTGCGAGATCCTGCTGCTGTTTGTAGATCAGGCCGGTCCCAAAAAACACACAACCTGATTTCCGAGGCCAGTGCAGTTTGGCGAATCCGTGGGTAATATGCAGACACATTTGTATATGAGAAATCTGAGCTTAAAATAATGTATCACACGGTAGTAAATGCACAGACTGGCCCTACTGCATCTTTCACAGGTAGTAAATACATGGACTGGCCCTACTGCATCTTTCACAGGTAATTAATGCACAGACTGGCCCTACTGCATCTTTCACAGGTAATAAATGCACAGACTTGCCCTACTACATCTTTCACATGTAATAAATGCATGGACTGGCCCTACTGCATCTTTTATAGGTAATTAATGCACAGACTGGCCCTACTGCATCTTTCACAGGTAATAAATGCACAGACTGGCCCTACTACATCTTTCACAGGTAATAAATGCATGGACTGGCCCTACTGCATCTTTTTTAGGTAATAAATGCATGGACTGGCCCTACTGCATCTTTCACAGGTAATAAATGCATAGACTGGCCCTACTGCATCTTTCACAGGTAGTAAATGCACGGACTGGCCCTACTGCATGTTTCATAGGTAATTCTTTTCTGAACTTGCCTTTACTCTGAAGGAGAACAAAAGATACTTAACTACATTTACACCTTGAGAGACCAATGTTGCTGTAGCACCAAGGTCACCACAGGCATGTATTGTGCTGTCTGCAGAGTTAGAGGGTATGTTTTAAGAAACTCAAGTTTCTCAAACTGATGACAGGAGAGTTTATTGTCACTGTAACAGTCCTCTGAAGAGCTGCTAAAAAATGTGATTTTAAATGGAAGTAGAGAGAGAGAAGGCTGCTGTCGGCCATTCCTAAGAGGTGCGTGCTGGTTCCCCACAGGGAGGCCAAGACTCATGACCCTGGAGGACCCACACAGACGCAGCGCCTTCGACTTCACTGCCTTTTAAATTGACTGATTTTAAATATTCATTTTCAAGTTTTCCATATGGATTTCCATTTGTTAATTATCCGTCCATCTCCCAGCCTCTTCCTGGAGACGTGGAGCCCGTCTTTGGCAGGACAGGACGGAGGCAGAGGGGCTGGGATGGGATGCCAGTCTATCACTGGGCCACATGATCATACGCTAGGAGCCATTTTTAAATATTAATTTTTCTAACAGCATGCCTTTGGTCTGGGGGGGAACTGGAGTACCCAGAGGAAGCCCAGGGGATATGGGGAGACCGAGCAAGCTGCATACACACAGCGGAGGGGGGGCAAGACCCCAGCACTAAAGGATCAGTGCTGCAGCTTTCCACGGGCTTAAAATGTCATCATTCTCAGACAACTACAGCTGAGGTCATTCAGATTAAATGGAAGAGCAGGCTGAAATGGAGCCGGAGAAGGTCTGCGTAAGCCCTATAGGACCAACGTCTGCTGGTCTGCATAAGCCCTACAGGACCAACGTCTGCCGGTCTGCGAAAGCCCTACAGGACCAACGTCTGCCGGTCTGCGAAAGCCCTACAGGACCAACGTCTGCTGGTCTACATAAGCCCTACAGAACCAACGTCTGCTGGTCTACATAAGCCCTACAGGACCAACGTCTGCTGGTCTGCGTAAGCCCTACAGGACCAACGTCTGCCGGTCTGCATAAGCCCTACAGGACCAACGTCTACTGGTCTGCGAAAGCCCTACAGGACCAACGTCTACTGGTCTGCGAAAGCCCTACAGGACCAACGTCTGCTGGTCTGCGTAAGCCCTACAGGACCAACGTCTGCCGGTCTGCGTAAGACCTACAGGACCGGCGTCTGCCGGTCTGCGTAAGACCTACAGGACCGGCGTCTGCTGGAACTTGCATTCGCTGTTGTGTTTCACTTTTTATGGCTCATTCATTCTCTGTCATGACTTGAGTGGTAAGTTTGCTTAGAACCAGAGCCGCTCAGCCCTTCAGGCGGCACAGATGGCCTCTTAGGGCACCACCTTCTGGCAAAGCCACTGGAGACCTCAAACATAATGGACAGCAAAGCTTGCCTACGACGTCCAGCGTGTCCTGGCCCTCTCGAGGAGGCAGAGCCTCCAGCCACTGTTCTGCAGCTCTGTCCCGCTGAGGTTTTCTCCATCTGCACTCCTTAAAAGTTTAAACGTTTTATTACTTGTAAGGTGATCCGAGGCTTCGCTCCAGCCGCATTTACCACCGATTTACAGAAATCCGTCTTTTGCTTTTTAATGTTCTTCCAGTTAAAATTTTTTTTTATAAGAATTTTTTATCAACACAAAATGACCACGTTAAAATATAGTTGCTGCTTTCAGTTGCAGAGATTTAGCATGTTTTAATAAGGGTGCAGCTGTGATCATTGTTTTGCTTTTCCTGAAGGAAACTGAAGCTATTGGCTGAAATACAAAACGCTGTATCCCAACTGAAAAAGAATCAGGTCTCATGCATACATATTGGCAGGGGGATGCAATAAAAAGTGCTGACTGATGACTTTGTTCTTTTGAGTGCGACACATCACTTAGAGCGTTCTTGGGTTTCCTATGGAAGGGCAGTAAACAGGCCTGATTAATACCCTGCTGTTACACACTCAACCATAAACTCTTGGCTGATCTCTGCTGGGATGCACAGACTCTTCTGTAGTGGGAATAGGCCACTTAGCTTATGTTGTGTAACAGCCACATTCTGAAAGTAATGGCTTCATTCTGGCAAAAGATTCGGCGGGCAATGAATGATGCACAATTTCTCGGTCTGTCACAGAGAGTTTGAAGATCAGCAGAATTGATTTAATACCAGCGCCGGGAAATGCGACCCTGAATGTGGTGCTGTCACTCCAGTGTATATAGGAAAATGAGACATTTCAGAACAAACACATTAGTCCTTATGCAGTATGTGCACACGCTTGGAATGGAAGCCCACAGCCTTTAGCAAGAGCACGACAGTGCACACGCATCATTTTGTTTTAATTATAAGCAATGTAGATGTGGGTTTATGGAGTGGATGGGAGAATTTGTGCTTTGTGTTTATGCTATATGTACATTGAGAATTGATCACTGAGTTTTGAGTTGTAACTGCACGCAACTGTAAGGATTCAGTGTATGAAATGTTGAAGCTGGCAGCAAAAAAAAGTTGTCATTCTGCATTCACCACAGAGCCAATCATGTCTGAACTGTTCATAGTGTACGATCATGTGCTATATTGCTATATTTTCTAAATAAATGTCTTGGAAAAAGGAGAAAGAGCCAAAATTAGATTTCTGTCAATGTGTGTGCAGCTTTGAACCTCACTGTACTGGAGACAGGCAATATTTTAATAGTCCCCACATAGTCTCTGGATCCAGTGGCCCTTGGGCCCTTTTACTCTCTGGGACCAGCGGCCCCTGGGCCCTTTACCGACTTTTCCACTGTGAACAATGTTAGATAATGACACCTGAGCTGTAACTGGTTATATACACCAATCACCCATAGCATTAAAACCACTGAAAGGTGAAGTGAATAACACTGATTATCCCATTTCAAAGGCACCGGTCACGGGTCCCATTATACAGTATATTAGGCAAGTGAACAGTAAGTTCTTGAAACTGATGTGTTGGAAGCAGGAAGAATGGGCAGTGTAAGGATCTGAGTGACTGAGTGTTGAGGGCCAAATTGTGATGGCTAGACGAATGGGTCAGATCAGCTTCAGAACGGCAGGCCTTGTGGGGGGTTCCTGGTATGTGATGGCCGACCAAAAGTGGTCCAAGGAAGGCCAACTGGTGAACTGGTGAAGGGGGTCATGGGCACCAAAAGCTGACTGATGCGTGTGGAGCGAAGGCTAGACTGTCTGGTCTGATCCCACAGGAGAGCTACTGTAGCACAAGTTGCTGAAAAAGTTAACGCTGGTTATGATGGAAAGGTGTCAGAACACACAGTGCATCGCAGCTAGCTGCGTATGGGGCTGCGCAGCTGCAGACCGGGCAGAGCGCCCATGCTGATGTGAGCATGTCAGGTACATGTGTTTTGTTTACTTGGGGAAGAGACGGCACCAGGATGCATTATGGGAAGAAGGCAAACCGGCAGCGGCAGTGTGATGCTCTGGGGGATGTTCTGCTGGGAAACCTTGGCTCTTGGCATTCATTTGGGTGTTACTTTGACACACACCACCTACCTAAATATTGTTGCAGACCAAGTACACCCAGTCATGGTAATGGTTTTTCCCAAGTACACCCAGTCATGGTAATGGTATTTCCCAATAGCAGTGGCCTCTTTCAGCAGGATAATGCATTTTGACACACTGCAGTGTTCAGTGTTCAGGGATGGTTTGAGGAACATGAAAAAGAGTTCAAGGTCTAGGCCTCTGAATTCCCCAGATCTCAGTCTGATTGAGCATCTGTGGGACGTGCCGGACAAACAAGTGCGACCCATGGAAGCCCCACCTCACAACTTACAGGACTTAAAGGATCTGCTGGTAACGTCTTGGTGTCAGAAGCCACAGGAGACCTTCAGAGGTCTTGTGGAGTCCGTGCCTCAACGTGTCAGAGCTGTTCTGGCAGCGCAAGGGGTCCCACATAATCTTAGGCAGGTGGTTTTAATGTTATGGCTGATCTGTGTAAGTGTATTTTCACCCCCCCAACCCAACCCAACCCCCATCAGTTTCAAACACATATCAAAGGGAAAGTGTGGGACCTGAACACTGCAGGGAGTTTCCATGGTGCCTGGGACAGGGAGGGAGGCAGCCAGCCCTGTCCGATTCCTAAGGCCTGACTCCACCCAGCGGCCTAGTGATGGCCGAAAGGGCTTTGTGCCCTTTTCTGAGCAGAGAGCTCCATCTAGTGGGGTGAAGAATACAGCAAGTGGTTCATGGAGCATCATTTTGATCATCGCTTGGCCCTCAATTCTCCATAATCTACAAACAAAAAATAATGGTGTAAACCTATTTAAAATAGTTCGTAAAATTTTATTTTGATTTGATTAAAATAATTGGAATAACATACAAGCAGTACAAGACGGCATAACAATCATCTCTCAAGTTCAGATATTTCAAGGTGCTTCTGTATTCCGCTGTGTTTCATATTCACAGCCTGAGTGAGAGGGGATCCTTATACCAATCAGTATAGCTAATCAGTGACTGCGATTCATCCTCGCCAGCTATAAAAGGCGTTTCCTAAGAGTGAAGTTTGTGTGCATCCTAAAAAAACAACAAAAACAAACCAAGCAACTGCTCTATACCTCATGATGCTTCAGCTTCGATATATCAGCTGACCAGTAACACAAATAATACAAATCAGGCTTAAAGTTGATCCCCAGAAAATGAACACCAAGAAAGAAGGAAAAAAATAGGAGAAAAACTCAAAACATATCAATTTCAGCTGGAAAACAACTTTAAATGATAGCGATTTGGGAGAGATACTTCTCTAGTGCTCTTAAAATCACCCACCACGGCATATTCTCAACCGAAAGAAACAAGTTCACATCTATAAATGCCTGTATGTACAATCTTAAAAAAAAATATTCTTTGGGATTAAAAATGTTCTCAAGGAGCAGGACCTGCTGTAC
>JABJVO010000040.1:1324697-1335829 GCA_026770805.1 Boulengeromyrus knoepffleri | reverse complement strand
CATATTCCCAGTGTAAGAACACGGCGGTACATATTCCCAGTGTAAGAACACGGCGGTACATATTCCCAGTGTAAGAACACGGCGGTACATATTCCCAGTGTAAGAAAACACGGAACAAACACGGCGGTACAAATTCCCAGTGTAAGAACACGTGGAACAAACACGGCAAGCACCTGCTGCTCAGCCAGCTTCCCCTGGATCTCGTCTTGGTGGCAGATGCTGTATGTCACAGGTGTGGCCAGTGTGGCCTCCGTGTGGGAGAGCCAGACTCGCAGGTGATTCACGTCCATGTCCAGCTGCCGCACCGCACTCAGCGTCTCCTTCAGCTTCCTCACCCTGTATGCACATGGGGGACAGTCATGTGGAGCTGGGTCATACATGGGGGGGGACAGTCACGTGGAGCTGGGTCATACATGGGGGGGGATGTCATGCGGAGCTGGGTCATACACTGGGGGCAAGTCACATGGAACCGGATTTTACACGGAGGGCAAGTCATATGGAACCAGGACATAAATGGAGGAAAATGTCATGTGAAACCAGGTCGTACATGGGTGGGGGGGGGGTGATGTCACATATAACTGGAAACACAGGGGAGATGCACGTAAACACATTGCTCCATTAAATGCCAAAAACCTTCATAGCTTGAACTCATACCAAAGAACCTGCAGATCCGTACGTGGTTCTCCAAAGAACCTGCAGATCCGTACGTGGTTCTCCAAGCTGCCTGTACATCTGAGCTGCTCATAATGCTGTGAAACAGCCACTTTCACGAAACCTTTCACAAGCTGCCGGTTATGTTCTGCAAAACACCAGCAGATCTGAAAATTCTGAATGGTATCAGACACAAACTGGCGAGTGTCCCCTTCTGCGTTTGGGAAAGACCCCCAGGTGGGACTCACCAGTCACTACGCCCCCCCACACCAGGGCTGTACCCTCGTGTCTCAGGTGACCTGTCCCAGGCTGGAAATAAAGAAGCTTACACGGTCTGCTGACAATGGGTGGCTGAGGTTTCCATGGTTACACGAACAACAGAGCTATAAAAAGCACAGCAGTAGGCTGTTAGGTTAAAGCTGGACCTTTTCAAACCTCAAGACAAGAGCTTAACGCTGCATAGGCTGCACTCCAATAATGGCACCCGAAGTGCTCCTCGAATCCATAACTCATCAGGAATCTGTCCATGTGGGTGGGAAAGGGTGAGGTCGGAGAAGGAGGCTCTGTCTGCTGGAGACACGGCCTTTTCCAGGCAGCCAGGCTGCGGGGGAGTTAGCATCGGCAGGTAGCTTAGCAGGCAGCGGCAGAGAGCCGCAGGGGCCTGATTCCTGATTCGGCTCCTGAGATTAACCAGCATTGCCAGTGTACCTCATTTATGACGGGAGCAGTCACTGCTCATCCTCACTCACAGGCAGCTGCACCGCAAACAATCGTCCTGAGTTTATAAATGTTACATGTATTATAAAGTTATTAATATCAACATCCTGTCATACTAAGGCTTCTGAAGAACCGTGTCATCTGCCAGCACCTAATTGGTTTATCAGATTACATAGATTAAGGTATATTCATCATTTTAATACAGATCTAAGTGTAAAACAGAGACTCGATGTAAATGAAATACTCCTCCATGGTCAGACAGGAAGTGAAGCGTCGAGTCTATTCTCGGCCGGCCCTGGAGTGGGGCCACCATCGCAATGACCCCCAGTCCATCTCCTCCTCACTGGCTAACAGGATTACGAAGGGGCACCCTCATCAGATCATGGTGCACCCTCAAAAACAGGGATGTCCGGGCGCAGTCGTAGCTGATTGGTTAATCATGACTAATGCAGCACCATGAGACCAATCACGGGTGACCCAGCCACGTAGGTGCAGTCGTAGCTGATTGGTTAATCATGCCTAATGCAGCACCAAGAGACCAATCACGGGTGACCCAGCTACGCAGGCGCAGTCGTAGCTGATTGGTTAATCATGCCTAATGCAGCACTATGAGACCAATCACGGGTGACCCAGCCACATAGGTGCAATCGTAGCTGATTGGTTAATCATGACTAATGCAGCACCATGAGACCAATCACGGGTGACCCAGCCACGTACGTGCAATCGTAGCTGATTGGTTAATCATGACTAATGCAGCACCATGAGACCAATCACGGGTGACCCAGCCACACAGGCCTACTGCCAGCCTTGGCCAGATGGCTAATCTGAAGCTGTTTACAGTGGGCAGGCCTTTCACCCCAAAGCCCAGCTTCCAGCACAGCTTGCTCCGTCTGGCTGAGGTCAGGGAGCAGTCGCTGGGAACCGTGGCCGGGAACTGGTCACGGTCAGCAGCTGGCATTGGGGATGGATCAGGGACCCTGGGCAGGGCGCGTTGCAGGGTGACGGCATGACTTAGAGCCAACAAGGAGAGTGACAGGGCTAGACTCAGTCAAATGGTTGGTTTCTGTAGCATTTCTACTCTCTTATCAATTTCTAAACTATATTATGGGCATTAAACACCAAATAGTTCTCATTTTAGACAAAACAAAGATAATTGACTGGTCCCGAGCACTACTCCAACTGTCTAAGCAGGCAACAAAATAAGCTGAACCTGCTCACGGTCACTGACACTGTCAGAGTAAAACCTGTCTCATGAGCATCACTGCATTACAAGCTCTGAAGAAATAATCAAGGACAAATTCTCCACGCAAACGTTAAAGGATAAGTGATTCAACTGATAGAGAATCAGCGGTAGAGGGCTGAACAAATGACCAAATAATTAACTTACATTACAATATCTGCACCAATAAACTAGTGAATTACCTCAAATGTGTACAGAATAACTGGCTGGAAGCATCATCATCCATTAGCAGAGCTGCACCACTATACATCGCCGGAGTTCGAGGACAGTAGTTTCAGGATGTTAGTTTATAGGTGGGAACAGAGCAGACTGAATGATAGCGGAATACACAGTGTTTGTTTAATGATGCCAATGAAGGTTAAAGAAAAAAACTGTAGCTGGATGTATCTCAACGGAAATGACGTCATATTAGCTGCCAGAACTACCAGAACATTCCCATAGCTTAGAGTACAGAGCAGTATCAGCCTTCAGTACCACCATCGCCAATGGTCCTGTAGAACCACCGGCAGAGCTGTCAGGTCACAGTGGCGCCCTCACCTGGCCTCGATGTGGTCAAACAGGCGCTGCCAGCGTGCATTCACATCGGCCATTTTGTCGCTGACCTCAGCGCCCCGGGCCTGGTCGCTGGCGCTGAGAAGCTGCTCACCCAGCCTGTTCAGATGGGTCTTGTTCTCACTGAAAAGGCTGATCTCCTCCATGATGTCCTGGTCGGAAAGGAACAGGAGAATTGATCTTCCCAGAGTAAGCGAGTTTCCCCAGACGCATACTACAGTAACAGCAACTACAGTAACAGAACCTACAGTAAGAGCACCTACAGTAACAGCAACTACAGTAACAGCACCTACAGTAACAGCAACTACAGTAACAGCAACTGAAGTAGCTACAGTAATTACTCAATTAAAGAGAAATGACATGTGCATGGAGTGCATTTAGTTTATTATGTAGACACCATAAGCAGAGAGCAAGGCCTTTGCTGTTCATCCTCAGATCCTCCAGTCTGCATTGCTGGCTTCCAATCTGTACATTCAGCTCTGTTTGGGACCCCCTCATGCCCGGCTCTGAGTGGAACCCCATGTCCGGCTCCATATGGAACCCCACGCCCGGTTCTGAGTGGGACCCCCCCATGCCCGGCTCTGAGTGGAACCCCACGCCCGGTTCTGAGTGGGACCCCATGTCCGGCTCCATATGGAACCCCACGCCCGGCTCTGATTGGGACCCCCACACGCCCGGTTCTGATTGGGGCCCCCCCACGCCCGGTTCTGAGTGGGACCCCACGCCCGGCTCTGATTGGGACCCCACACCCTACCTTCTTCAGCTTCTCCATCATGTCATCCATACTAATGTCGGCCCTGTATGTCACTTTGCTCTCCATCTGCGTCAGCCACTCGCAGAGCTCCTTGTTCTTCTTGTTGAAGATCACCCAGGCGCTCAGACGATCTACAATCTCTTGCTTGCGCAGAGAAACCTGCAAAGTGTCAGAGCAACACGTCCAAACCACTTCACAGTTCAAAGTTCAGACATGGTCCATCACAAAACTGGGCAGCACCAACCACAGGGTGTACTGAAGTGAGAAGATTGTTGGGGATTAAAATGTCACTTCACAAATGTCACAAACCTCATCCATCCATCTATTCATCTATCCATCCATCCATCCATCCAACCATCCATATTCCAACCACTAAAGCTGCATCAGGTCATTGGGCCTGGAAGCCTATTCCAGGTAGCACAGGGCACAAGGCAGGGATGCCAGCCTATCACAGGGCACATGGCTGTGATGCCAGCCTATCACAGGGCACATGGCTGTGATGCCAGTCTATCACAAGGCACATGGCTGTGATGCCAGCCTATCACAGGGCACATGGCTGGGATGCCAGCCTATCACAGGGCACATACACACACCCATCCAATCATATGCCACAGGCATTCTAAGATACAAAATAGCCAGAGAACCTAGAGGAAACAGACAGGACTCAGAAAGAACTCGAGACCCCCCCCCCCGCCCCCCCATTCTCAGGGCCAGATTACGGAAGAGGACTGTTTTATAATGGGGTGTATCCCATTACTAATCATTTAAGTGCTATTGATGCTGAATATAGAGAGTGCCATTGTGATCTCCCAGCAGGCACTGGGGCACCCAGATGGAACAGCCCACCTGTGACTCATTCATGCACCCTATCTGCCCTGCCTTTGCCTGCCTCCACTCACTGGATCCCAGTCTCTAGCTACGCACAGCAAGGTGAATAAAATGACAAAACTCAAGACTCAAGACTTCTTATGCTCAACGCATCAATGTACACAATGTAGTGAAACACTGTTTCCCTTTGGCCCCATTGACCATAAATACAGATACAAAAAATAAATGTATAACATCAACAACACCAATGCAATACAGCACAACATAAATTTAAAGAGCATACCTTCACACAGAGCTCCTCCCACTGGAGCTGCAGGTCCTCGGCTGCCCCGCCAGGGGGGGGCCCGTCTTTGGCCACCACGTACTGGGACAGCTCAGTCTTCATGGCCGCCAGCTCCGTCAGGCCGTGGGCCCAGTGCTGCAGAGCTTCCTCCAGCTCCTGCATCGTGCAGCAGAGCCACCTCAGTCCCGCACGGCCACCGCGCTCACATGCACACTCCCTCCCCCCTTTCTTTCATCTCCCGCCAGATTAGGGGACTGGGCAACAGACTGGGACGGGGGTTGGGATAGGGTGAGGGGGATGGAAGAGGGAGGGGCAAGGGAAGAGCAACCAGCCAATGGCGGCCTAGAAGGCACAACAATGACTGTCCAGCTCGCACTAACTATACTGCTGGCTTCCCAGCGGTGCCAGTTAGGAACATGCTGCAGTGCGCGAGCTGCGCAGTGCATGCAGCCGGTCAGGAGGAAAGCCAGTGCCAACCGCTCTCGTCGGCTATAGGCACAGACAAGAGAATTAGAGGAGGATCATCCAGCATCTTTAGGACACTTTATATTACACTCATACATATTTTACTACCTTTTATAATAGTTTTCTTTTTTAACAATCTATTTTATTATTCATCTAAACTTTTTCCCTTATAGTTTATATATATTTACGCACAGCAATGTAGCTCTTTTGCCACAATTTCGCTGCCATTGCACTGGACAATTGTGCATGTGACAAATAAAGATCTTCAATCTTCAATCATGTCACTTCTAAGTTCTACACTTAACCCAAGTAGAGCTAGACACTGTAACTGAGAATAAGGTCAAGTACATTTCCTTGAGCACTTGGACCTTAGCGACTGTTGCCAAACGCCATCCAAGCTAAAATTTCATAAGATTATCAGTGAAAACAACATCATTGCCCCACCCTCACTGACTTGCTAAGTTGCCTGACTGACATTCATGCATGTTGTGGGTAGTGATCAATTTTATTCATTCAGCTCAGTCTTTTATATACTCAGTATGGTGTTACACTGCTATGCTCCGATAAGCACCTTGCTGATCTTCTCTGTCACCCAGATCTCCTCCAGACAGTCGGGCAGCGGCTGCTTCAGTCTGTTCCTCACCTCCTCCAGCCGCTCTCCGCTATCGGCTAGCCTGGCCTTGTAGCGTTCCCAGTTCTGGGGGGGAAAATTCATAGAACGTGTGAGAACAGCATCAGTGCCAGGGTGTCCGGCTGAGCACAGCACACAGGAATCTCTCCTCCTGAACCGCTGGCTTAGTGAGTCGACCTTTTCATGACCTTTCCCATGTACCTGCAGGATGGCCTCTGTGAGGGCCCTGCGCTTTCCCAGCAGGCTCTCCGTGCGCTCCCAGTCCTCCTGCAGCAGCCGCAGCTCCGTCTGCAGCTGCGCCTGGGTCTGCGCATCAGACGCAGAGCATAGCTGCCAGCCAATCTGCATGGTCTGCCTGTAGACAGTATGCCGGCGGCCCATCTGGTCCTCAGCATGCTGGACACGATGGCGACAGGGCATGAGTGGGGAGGGAGGGAGGGACGGAGAGACAGACAGACAGACAGACAGACAGACAGGCAAACTCTACCTTTAGGTCTTGCAGGGACCGTCGGAGCTCGCGCAGACTGCAGTGGGCGGGGCCAGCAGGGGGCAGGAGCGTGTCGGTCTGGCTCAGCAGTGCCCTCAGTTCATTTGTGCCGTGTATGTAGAGCTGCCAGTACCTCACTAAGGCCCTCAGCAGGGCTCCATGCTGCTGCACCCTCACCAACACAGCGTGCCAGCGCTCCCTCATGTGGCTCAGCCGGAGAGTGAGGTCACGCCTGCGGAACGATGGGTCATGTGACTCACGCTCACTTAGGTCATGTGACTCACGCTCACTCTCAGGTACCCTATGGTCTCCCAGCGAATGGCACACAAACACACAGACCTCTGAAACCATCCTCTGGAAACATATTTATCTACCATAACACAAGCGGGCACAAGGCGACACGGCCATTAAATACACGGTTATCATTTGAGATACAAACCTTCTCGCAAAAGTTTCCATTGCCAATCACTCAATAATGAACTGAGCCTCAGTTACACTCACAGTAACTCTGGCTTAAAAACACCCAAAAGCAGAAGAGTAGCTAAGTATCGGGTCTTTATTTGTCTCCTTGAAGGCTGACAGCATATACAGTTCATTCCACACCAGGTCTTCCTATGAAACTGGTGCTGAAACTGGGACCTACTTAACAGCAGTTTTGATGACCATGTTCCTCTACTGATACACCATCTGCTGCCAATGAAATCATCCCTGAAGTGCCACAGTACTGAAAGTATCCTGCTGGGTGCGGGAGCTACTCCAGCACTGGTGCTTGTCGATCTCTTACCTGGGCTCGACCTCCAGGCTCTCCAGCAGACACTGTCCCTCCCGAAGGATGGACCACAGAAGCTGGTCTCCCCTGGGAAGCTCCACCCGCAGCTTCTGTGGGGGACACTGATTATTACGGACACGGGAACTAGAGTTTGCACCCATCACGTATAAACGGGATCTGCCCCACACTGAAAAATAAAATGCTGTGTCCCATTTTGAAACAATATGGGACACGATTTTGCCCAGTATTAAACCAAACAGGCACAACAGGAACCTGGGCCACGCCAAGCCGATGTGGGGCCTTCGGAGGCCGTCGAGCCATCGGGGAGATTCAGTGGCTGCTTCTCGGGCCAGTAAGTGTGACACAGTCGGACACGGTCGGTCCCCATCCGCACTGTTCTGGCTGATTTAGCGTGTTGATTCAGTACTGAAGCCAGCTGGTGAAACTGAGCTTTCTGATTGGGCTGCATGTCAATCGTCACCTCTAGTGGTATCACTGTGTTCCAGCTCAATTTTTCACAATCGACGTGAGCCGACTGTTTGTTAGCCTTGGTTGGTGCTAGTTTTTTGCTGTTGGCTTGGTGCGTGCCCAGCTAAATTAATTAACGACAAGGCAACGAACGATATGTTCTGAAGGAGGCAAGGAACACATACATATGCATGTCAGCTGGGGCCAGGGGTGTGGTAAGAGTGAGGTGAAAGAAAAAGAGCGGGCAGAGTGTCACGGGGTGGGGGGGGCTACCTGGAGCACGGCGAGTTGCTCTCGCAGGGAGGGGGAGCAGTGGGGCTCCTCCCTGGCCAGACTGTCCTCCATGCTCTGCAGGAAGGCTGTCCAGCACTGGCAGAGCACCTGAAAGCTCTGCTGACCCACGGCGCCCTGCTGCAGCTCACTGAGAGACACGGGCATGAGAGACACGGGCATGAGAGACACGGGCACGAGAGACACGGGCACGAGAGACACACGCACGAGAGACACGGGCACGAGAGACACGGGCACGAGAGACACACGCATGAGAGACACGGGCATGAGAGACACGGGCACGAGAGACACGGGCACGAGAGACACACGCATGAGAGACACACGCATGAGAGACACAGGCACGAGAGACACGGGCACGAGAGACACACGCACGAGAGACACGGGCACGAGAGACACGGGCACGAGAGACACGGGCACGAGAGACACGGGCATGAGAGACACGGGCACGAGAGACACGGGCACGAGAGACACGGGCATGAGAGACACGCATGAGAGACACGGGCATGAGAGACACACGCATGAGAGGCACAGGCGCGCAGACACACACGTGACAACAGCCACACTCACGCATGAGAGACTCGCGCATGAGAGACACACGCATGGCGACAAGATGCTGTCAGTTTATCCGGAACATCATGAGTTTTGCCACAGAACCACATTACCACGGTCTTCACTTACCACACCCCAAATACCCCAAAGGGCTTTTTAACTTTTTTAAAATGCCTTAAGGTTCAGGAGGTGTTACCCAGGTCCAGTACATTCATGCCCAGTAACAAATAACAGGACCTACTGTCTGCAGCCCTGTGGAAAAGAGTGAACAGACCTGTAAGATGTAACACAAGAGCGCAGTTCCCCCACCTGTACGCCTGTGCCGCCTGTGTGAAGGTCACAGCCCACTGCCTGTTGAGGGCTTGAAGTCTGTCACCAGCAGGGTCCCCCTGGGGCAGCATGTCACCCCTCCAGTTCAGGGCCTCCAGCTCAGGTCCTAGGGAGCCCAGGTCCTGCAGGACGCTCTGGAGATGCACAGGAGCAGCCATTCACCACCACTGCAGAAGCCTTAGCCTGACCCACACCGGCAATAAAGCAGGCCGCCTTCGGGCCGCCACTGAAATGCTTCTAGCAGATACTTTACTCCTGCTGAACAGCGGAATGACACTGGGTCGTGTTTAAATTCCCATGGACGGCTTTCTGGGACACTGCACATGGTTCGTGGGTGTCGGGGCCTGCTGCCTGTTTGCAGGACGCTCCCGGGGGGGGGGGTTTCTCCGCGCTACCGCCACACGCATGAAGCCCCCGCTCACCTGGGGGGCAGAGTCCGGGCCGCTGGCCAGGCTGCTCTGGCAGGAGCGGAGGTGCAGCTCCAGGGAGGCCAGACTGCTGGTGAACTTCTGCAGCTCCTCCAGCTCCTCCTGCACGTGCACACAGACACACACACACACACACACACACACACACACACACACGCACACAGACACACACACGCACACACACAGACACACACACACACACACACACACACATACACACAGACACACACGCACACAGACACAGACACACACACGCACACACACACACACAGACACACACACATACACACACACACACACACAGGTTTGTAATTATATCTTTGTGGGGACTCTCCATTCATTTCTATGGGGTAAAGGCTAATCCCAACATGGCGACCTTAACCCATAACCAGAACTAACCTTAACCATAAGTAACCAAACGAAACATGCTCTCCAAGGGCCTGTACTATTATCACAGCTTCTGATGGACGTCTTCCTATAGCCTGCTGTTTAATAGCCCCAGAAAGTTCTATACTTTGGAAAAAATATGCAGTCCAGCAATTCATACTCCCTATATGTATGCAAAACAAGCCACGATTGGGCCTTCAGGACACTAACAAAACCAGCCACTGACAGATATTCTGAAATAAATATACTTCAGATCATATAACTAGCTATGAATACATCAGAAGGTGATTTTTTTTTTATTTTCAACATTTTGTGGAAATGGCATCCCGAGGTTTACGAAGCTTTTACTTTTATTTCATATCATTTTCTTTATTCCTAGCCTTTTGCTCATATTTTCAATACGTAAATCATTAAACCACTATTGAAATGTATGACGTATTCTGGATATTTTCAGGCTTGTAACAATGTCCATTGTAATGGTGAATTTTGCATGATAACACAATCGATCAGGCAATAACACATCACCAGTAAACCACAATACAATATGTACAGCAATGTTCTCTACACATGAGGAACCAGGCTGTTTTGACAAATTCATGAGTTTCATTAGGTTTATTAGTATTATGGGGATTTTTCCTGCATAGTTAATTACTTCTTACTAATGATCAGTCCTTACATTGTGGTATTATTCCATATCCCCAAAAGAATATTTCTTTTAAGCTACTGTAAAAATAAACACCTAAAACTGTAAAAACAATTCCGAAATGTCAGCATCATGACCAAAATTTACTTGGGTTGAATATCACCAATTACAGCTCAAAGATCAGCATATGTATATGCCTGACCGCCAATTACAGCTCAAAGATCAGCATATTTACATGCCTGACCGCCAATTACAGCTCAAAGATCAGCATATGTACATGCCTGACCGCCAATTACAGCTCAAAGATCAGCATATGGACATGCCTGACTGCCAATTACAGCTCAAAGATCAGCATATTTACATGCCTGATTGCCAATTACAGCTCAAAGGATCAGCATATGTACATGCCTGACCGCCAATTACAGCTCAAAGATCAGCATATTTACATGCCTGACCGCCAATTACAGCTCAAAGATCAGCATATGTACATGCCTGACCGCCAATTACAGCTCAAAGATCAGCATATGGACATGCCTGACTGCCAATTACAGCTCAAAGATCAGCATATTTACATGCCTGATTGCCAATTACAGCTCAAAGGATCAGCATATGTACATGCCTGACCGCCAATTACAGCTCAAAGATCAGCATATTTACAT
>JABJVO010000040.1:1283026-1297160 GCA_026770805.1 Boulengeromyrus knoepffleri | reverse complement strand
GCTCACTGAGCGGGCTGTCAGAGACGATGTGAGGCAGGAGGAAGAGGAGAGCTCACTGAGCGGGCTGTCAGAGACGAGGTGAGGCAGGAGGAAGAGGAGAGCTCACTGAGCGGGCTGTCAGAGACGAGGTGAGGCAGGAGGAAGAGGACCATTCTTTACTTCATCAGAAAAAGTGTGGCACTGCTGCCCTGGGATCGTTGCTATAGCAGTACAGCATTCCCGCTTGTGTGCAGGTGTCTGTGTGTGCTGGGAGCAGGAGACCCACTACGTAACAGGGACTGTGCCTCTCAGTGCCCGATAGCTGGGTAGCAGTCATACGCTGTATCGCTGTTACCTAGTTAACCCATTTTATTGTGATCTAAATAGGTAGCAAAAACTGCAGTTGACATATTGACTGAAAAATCCACATGTAGCAGAAAATGGACGTCAGCTGCCTTCTTGGTGTCAGTGTGGGACGTGCCGCTCAGGGTTACCCACCCGCAGACGGACGCGCAGCTCGGGGTTACCCACACGCAGACGGACGCGCAGCTCGGGGTTACCCACACGCAGACGGACGCGCAGCTCGGGGTTACCCACCCGCAGACGGACGCGCAGCTCGGGGTTACCAACACGCAGACGGACGCGCAGCTCGGGGTTACCCACACGCAGACGGACGCGCAGCTCGGGGTTACCCACACGCAGATGGACGCGCCGCTCAGGGTTACCCACCTGCAGACGGCTCTGGCATGCGAAATGCTCCAGGCCGGACAAACGGCAGGAGGCGACTCTCAGTCGCTCCCGCACGCCGTAGATCTGCTCCCGGACCTGCTCCCGGTCGTGCAGCTCCATGGATGCGGCCTGCCTTCCCAGCATGCTCTTCTCCGTCAGCCTACGAACACGACCAGTGACTGATTCATGTCAGAAGATCCCAGAGCCACAGGAATATTCAAGGACTGTCCTGATGTAGGCAAACTCCACGTACAAACAAAATTCACAGGATACATCAGAGACAGAGAAGAAAAAGTTTACGACCTAAAATATAAAACTGCAGAATCACAAATGAAGGACAGCTGCAGTGTAGCTGCATATAAACCTAAGTGTGTGTTGTGCGTACGACTAGGGGAGTGCGTGTGGATGCAAGTGGTGCAATGTAGGGCACCCAGATTGGTGCCAGCTCACGGCAGCTACACAAGGATATAAACAGCAAAGGATGCTGGGAAATGGAGTCCCTAACAGCTTGCCCAAAAGCTCTGCATTATCACGTCTCAGATAGTTTAAGGTCCAAGCTAAACAGACACACACCATTTGGGCAAGCTCCAATTAATCGGTAGTTTTGGCAAGATATTGGAGTGTTTTTGTCTATTTACATGAAACGCAACCAGGAAATACTCAGAACTCACCCGACCCAATAAACCAAACATGACATGTTTGTGCAGTAACAGGGAGAAACGCAACCTTTTCAGTGTCAACACTATGACTAATCCTTCAGATAGCAAGACGGTGATACCCTTACTTTCTGTAGCATTCCCTGATGGCCTGCAGGTCCTCAGAGAACTGGCTTGGTGTGGCCTGTTCCTTTTTGGCAGGGTCACCCAGAGTTCGGGGAAGCCGCATCTCTATGGAGGTCAGGACGCACAGCTCGTTGTTAAGGTGCTCCAGGTACGTCTCTGTGTCAGGCAGCAGGTTCTGCAGCTCCTCCTGAAGAGCGCCCTCTCTGGGGCTGGGCGGTATCTCATCCTCAAGCTGCTCTAGTACCTTTTGGGCTCTTTCCATCTGTCACCACAAAACCAATAACAGCAGATAAGCCCGCCACAAAGACTCTGCCCCAGTTTTATGTCAAGCAGGAGTGTGTGGCACATAAGCTGGGGTTCCTCAGTCCTGGTCACAATGGTCACAATATTCTTGCTATACAAATTTACAGCAGAACTCAGCTTATATGTCCTGCTAGTCAAATGAATCAGACACAATCAGGTCAAAGTATACATTGGTTGAAAACGTCCGATCATTCTCATTTGGGATTTGAGCTTAATACACTGAAATGAAGTTTAATAAACTTCTGTTTGTTTTATAAATTGTCAAAAATAAACAACAAAGGATTGAATATTGTGCCAAATCAGCTGAAGGCACTTGAAAAATATAGTCTTCATGCATTTTTTCATTAAAATTATATGATGCATGAAATCAATATCTCAGGAAAGTGAGATGAGTTCAGACAGAGCTTCCAGGAACAGGACCGGAAACCCTCAGCGCCCCCAGGTGTGGGGAAGACACCAAGGTTTTTTCCCTCAGTATTGGCAACAAGCTTGACATTCCCTCCCTTCCCTGGAATTCACAGAGATCTTTCACTCTGATAATCTTTGAATTTACACTTGTTATTTTTGGCATTTACAACAGCAACTTTCTGTATGTTTACAGTTTGACTTCTTAAGTCAGTTATGTTTAATATTAAATGCACTGTAATCTTCTGATGCTTTGCTCGCCCTGTTGTCGCCCCATTTTCGATCTGCCCGTCACGCGACTCACACTCAGAGCCACGTCTTTCCACTCAGCCGCTCTTCGCTCCCAGCAGCCTCCGAGGTCACGAGCAGAGCGGTGGAGCCCGGCCAAGCGCCTCCGGAGAGTGACTGGTTCTGCCTCGTCCTTCGAGCCACAACCCGGTTTGGGACAACGCACCCACAGGTCCGCCAGCCGGCTCACGTGAGATTCCGCCTCCCGCTCTAGGGCCTGCACATAGTAAATAAGCAACCATATTCTTCAGTCCTTAAAAATAATAAGACTGATCATTTCAAATGTTACATGTCCACTTAATCCTTCTAAGTACTTGAAGAATTATGCAAGAAAAAGGTCAAATACATATTTTGGCAGACAATCTGCAGTTATCTGTTAGATAGCTGAAGATGAAGACAAATTTCACCTTCCAACACAATAATGTCCCAAAGTTTTGCGATGGCCCAGTCAGAGTCCAGACCTAAGTCATACTGAAAATGTGTGTGCTGTAAGCTGGAGATCACAGTCTAATACGATGGATCTGCAACTTCTTTTGCAAGGAATATTGGAATAAAACTGCCAAATCATGATGTGTGAGCAATGAATTACAAGCAAGATGAGCTTCGACAAAGGATGAACTAAGGGGTGTGGACACAAATGCAACCAGGCAAGTTTAATTTCTATTCTATTTTCTCATAAAGCTTCCTTTTGTTTTTCACTTGAACGTTGTTGGTTGCAATATCATATTAAAGATGGAAAAAGATCCGATATGATTTATCTTGATTTCATTGTTTTACAAAACAAAAACCTGCCATTTTAACTGGGGTGTGTAGACTTTTATATTCATTGTATAAATGACATATAAACAATTTTTTGCACAAAGCCAGGTACAGGGTTGGGAGACACTAGTTTGAAAAAATCTCAACGTGCCATTCTTCCGCCTCACAACAGATATCAGAGGAATGTCACTGACAGAAGCTAGCAGAGCCCTAAATAAGCAAGCAAAGTCACAGGAGAGTGGCTAATTTAAATGTCATCAAGTCATAGCAAACAATAAGTGTGAAATACAAAAGCAGGTTATTCAATCGTCAGATGTGTCTTTCAGACTTAATGCTTACCTTTAGCTTTTCCTGTAGTTCTGAACATTCCTGGAGAGATGTGACTTTATGAGACACACACTCTGACAGGCTCGTCTCAAGGTGCTGAACATGGTGGCAGATATCGTCGAGTGACTTTCTGTAGAAGTCCTGCCTCTTTGCACAGCTACAAAGGGTGAAACAGCACAACATGGATCTAGCTCAGATCACTTAGGTAAACATCTTGTTTATGAGTTGCGAGGAGGATGTCCTAAAGCCGTTCAACTACCACAACTGCAAAAAATAAACACTTTTCTGTCAGAACAGAATTGAGAGCCCTTCGTGTCCACTCTGCTGATGACTGTTTGAATGGTCAAAATAATTACCTGGACACAGAAGTGGATAATTCAGGTCCAGAAAGTAAAAATCCAGACCAAGATTTTGATTCAACCAACCAGTTATAGTTACAGTCACAGAAAACTCAACTGGTTGGTTAAAATTATATCTGTGTCTGGATTTTTACTTTCTGGACCTGAACTTTCCACCTCTGCCTCTTCAGTTTTCATTACGTGCTATAAAACATAGAACAGTCACCTATTATGAGGTGCCTTTTACAGAAAACAACTGTTCAAGCTGACCATGAATGAACTTTTATACAGCAAATACTGGGTGAACTGGGAGCAGAGAAGAAGGAGCTACCTCTGCAGGGCTTCGTGGTGGAGCTGAGCCTGTGCCTGAAGTGTGGCCAGTGTGACCAGCAGGTGGCTCAGAACGCACTTATGGATCTGCTCCACCTGAGAGACGGACAGGCACGTCCGAAGAGGTAAGAGCTCCTGCAGCCGGCTGAGGTGATGGTCGAAGTCCTGAGTCAGGGAGGCCAAGGCTGCTGTACGGTACTGCAGCTCCTCTGCACAGCCTGAGGCCTCGCTCAGCACGGGCAGGAGCTTGGATTCAGCATCCTGGAAAAAGCCAGCAGCCCCACGTGCGGCTGCCCAGTAACCCCTCAAGGCCTCCTTCGCCTGGCATAGGCCAACCTAAGCAAGGATTACATATCTTAGCCATCCTTGCGTTTCAGGGTATAACCATTAAGACAATCCACCACACAACAGATGAGTGTGTTTGGAGGAACAAAACGTCACTTACTGTGCGCAAATGAGATTCTTTCAGGACCTTCTCGATTAAGTCTGTCAGCTCGCTATGGTTGCTCTCCAGCTCCTTCTGCCTGGTTCCTATTCTGTATTTCAGAGTCTGCAGTACTCGCTTTCCAGACTCTGCCCTCTTCTCAATGCTCAAACACCACAGAAGCTCCCTGTCAATAGCTTGCTCATCTGGGCTCACTGGCAAGGCATGATCTAGCTTATGTTGGGTACCTCTGAGAAAGTCCAACATGGCATGGAGCTCAGCAAAATAACATTTTCCTTCAAGCAGGGCACTCTCCAGAATCTTCAAGTCATTGTGGATGGTCATTTCCCATGAGTCTATACCCTGCATTGCATGCCGGATCTTCTGCCTCTCTGAGTTCAGCTGGGATGGGTACAGGTCTTGAGAGATGTTGTTCAGTTGATTAGTCACCTCCTGACAGATGTTCTTAGTCAGGGGAAATCGCACTGAGAGAATGTGGCAGCTTCTAAACCTTTCCACCTTGTTGATTTTTTCATCCTTCAGTTGCAGTGCCTGTTTCTCCAGGTTCTGCTTCCAGTCTTCCATCTGTTTCTTGGAGCTCAAATACTTGCCGTGTGCCTCAGCCTGAAGACCAAGACTGTTCATTTTCTTCTGTAAATCCACCATCACACGCTGCAGCTCCCTCCTCTTATCCCCCTTGAAGTGATGCAGCCGGTCCACTTGCCATCTGTGCTTTAGCAGTAAGTATCTGTAATGCTCCAAAATAGTGAGAGAGTCTTTAGTTACAGGAAATTTGTGCTTAGTTAGGTCTAAGTCTATCTGTCTTAGTCCTGCCTCAATGGATGCCAATGTCTCCAGTGAGGAAACCCTTGCTTGGCGCAGGTCTTCCAGTTCCCGACAGCCTTTCCTCTCCGAGGTGATGATTCCATGAATGGCACCCTGGAGGTCTATGAGTAGGTCGTGAAACTTGCATCTATCAGCAAGGCTGAGCTGTGGTGCCATTTCTCCAGCCTTATTTAGCAGAGCCATGATGACGGCTGAATGTTTCTCTGCCTCTTTCAGTTCTGCCATTCGATGCCGGAGTCTACTGGCGATGCCAGGTTCGCTGTCTGGTTGGCTGCCCCAACTGGTCATTTCCTTTTCTACATGCTTTGTAACCCAGGCATCTACATTAGCAATTTGCTCAAATAACTTCTCTTTCATCTGCAAATTCAGCTTTACGTCCAGTAAAGCTCGACCTGAATTATCCACTGCTGACTTCGTCAAGTCTTTTAAGGTGTCCACTAAGGAAAGCAATGGGGGAAGTTCCGTATTATCCAGGACGGGGGTCAACTCCTTCACTTCTTCCACCAGAGATTCTAGCTGGATTTGTTTACTTTGGATCTCACACTTTAGCTTCTTTAGCTCAAAAATCTGGCGGTGAACATTCTCTGGGAAAAGATCCAACTTCCTCTTTTTCTCTGTGATTTTGATCTCCATTTGCTTTGCCCATGTCAGGTGGTCCTGCATCACCTTCATAATCTTACTTAAAGCATCAGGGATAACACTGATGGATATCTCTGACATTTGTGTTTTAACAAGATCCAGTTCCTCCTTCAAGCTCTGGAGGGCTAGTCTAATATCCCTCTTCTCCGTCTCTCCAGCTAAACTCTGGTTAAGAGCCTCAAAGAGCTGATTTAGGTCGTCATGCTGATAGCCAATGGCTGCCAAAGTGGCACCAAATAACACTAGTTGTACCGAAGCACAGCTTCCACTCTGAGACTGAAAGAGCTGAGATGCTTGCAGAGCTTTCAGCTGCTTGCGAAGGTCCTGAGCCTTCTGGAGCAGAGTGGCAGACTCCTGGACACAGGCTGTGGCGTGGTACAAGGCCCTCTCAGCTACCCTCTGCAGTGTCCACCAATGTCCCTGCAGGTCCTCCAGCCGAATGAGGGTCCCTGTCCGTTCCACCTCATCGAGGACGGGTGACACCTCAGAAAACACCTGTAGCGCGGCTCCCACTGCGGTACTCTCCTGCTCCAGGTTCTGCAGGAAGCCTCGTAGCCGTTCCTCCTGGAGTGTCATGCTTTCCGTAGTGTCACTATTCCCAGAGAAACAGAAGAAAGTTAAATGGGAAAAATACAGAGCAATACAGCATATAAGCAAAATAAAATCCAGAAAAAGGACAGAGAAAATAATAGAAAGGGCTTTAAAATTCTTCTCAAAAAGGGTCATTTTGGTACATCACATACCCCTCATATTTATCTATTCATTTTTACACAGCCTTGTTGCCCTGCATGCATTTTCTTCACGCTTTGTCTTGAGTCTGCACTTAATGTTTTTTGTTGTTATATACAAACAATTTCCCCTTGCGATTGATAAAGTACATACATCTAATCAATAAACATATCCATCCATCCATCAATACTGTTGCTGGGTCACAATGCAGTGGACTTCTTCCATAATTTATTCAGCCAGCTCACCCGCACGCGGCCCTCAGATCCACCTTCAGCTTGGCCAGTGCTGCTTCAGCAGTCTGACTCTTCTGTTCATATTGGCTGACAAGCTGCACCTGGGCCTCTTTCATCTGCACAGCAGCACTGGCATCCTGCAGGACGGCTTTCCACTGCCTTTCTGTCGGACGCAGCGTCTCGAGGGCGACGCCTGCACTAGGCAGAGCGTCAAGCTTCTCCAGCACCCACTGCAGACAGGCCTGCAACACAGCCCAGAGACTCATCCAGCTGGGCCTGCAGCCAAATGCAAAACACTTCTGGCAAAATACCAGCATATCGTTATAAAACACTTAGAATGAGGGAACAAAGAAAGTTATAAACAAGTAGTTATGCAATATTTATACCTGCCAAAAACACAGTGCAAGGTATGGGCTTTTACAGGATAGAGACTCCGGCATTTCTTTCCCTCCAAGTCCCCAACACACCTGTGCCAAGTATTCTGTGTTCCTCACTCCTTGGTTAAGGTGTGCCAGGAGCACGGACGGAGCAACAGTCTGGACTGTCTGGAGGTCCCGTGGACCGGGTTGAGAAACATTACTCTAGGGGGCGCTCTCCTACCTTAGCCTCATCCACTTGTTGGACCACAGCTGCAGTGCTGACACGGACAGGCTGGTTCTGACAGCACAATATCCTGAATGCCACACGGCTCAGGTTCAGGTGGTTCTCCTGGTTCCTGGGTGACGTATCTATGACCATAGCGTCCCACAGCGGGCTTCTCTGCAATTCAACACAGCTCGTCACATCTTTCAGGAGCAGAAGTCACATGTGCTTCACTAACCCATGGACACATGTGAGGACTGTCCCATACGTGCCATGTGTCCCATGTGCACTGGAAACTCCACTGGCTAACACCTATTTCCAGTGTCACTTCCTATTTCCCCACCATCTCATCATATCAAAAGAGAATACAATTATCTAGTTACTGATTTTTAACAGTCTTGTCCCTGAAAAAACATTTTTAGGAAAAATTACATAATGACCAGTCAGCACCCACTGCTATAAGCTGTATGAATGATATGCAATGAAATGTATTTTTCAAATTGAAGAGTGGAAAGACAACAGGTTCAGAGTCTCCAGCAGAGATGGTCCGACATGAATTTTCTCACCCTTCTGATGCTGCTGCTTGGTTCCTGACTCTCAAGCTGCAAGCAGTCCATCAGCAGCTCCGTCATGGTGGGCTGACTTGCTGACTCCGCCCCCGACTCCGCCTCTGCCGGCCCTGTTACCAGGTCACCCCCACGTCGCTCCCATTGCTGCCCAGGAAACAGAAGCGCTCTCATTCGCCTGCAACATCTAGCAGCCCCGCATGAGTAGTGGCGTGCAGCTCTTCAGGAGTTAGGATAGAATTGAGTAGGCGGGGCCTATAATGGGGGTGTGTCTCCCCGCCTTAAACCGGTTTAAGGGTGGTGCAGCAGGAGCCAAAAGTGTGAGTCATACTCACAGCCGTCATGCTCCCAGCATGTGTACTGCCCGTCTCACCAATGAGCTAAGGACTAGCAATCTATTCCAAAGAAGAGTCAGTGCAATGCTAATGACAGGTACATAGGAGGGACAGTCACACTCCTTCAGTACAGGCAGGACGGTCTACACTGCTACTGTACAGGTGGGACAGTCTACACTGCTACTGTACTGTGAGAGGGGAAAAAAATCCTTACACACGAGATCCTTAATGCACTATATAGCCCTCTTCACTGCCATTTGTTAGTACCAAAAGAATCTAAAAATGCGATCAACACAGGTAGACATTTTCTAACATCATTTAAATTAAATCGTATTATGCAGTTTTTCCTTGGATCATTGATTCTGCCACCTGAAAGCCCAAATTTCCTTCAAAGAGATTTCCTCTACGATCCAGCCCTGGCTCTATGTCCCCGGGGAAGAACCTTTCCTGAGCATTGTGGTCGCCCTTATGCTTCTCATTGACGGTTAAACTATTCAACATGTAGTAATCAGCTAAGTTGAGAAGGAACGAGAACCTTCACCACTAACAAAACGGTTCCTGTATGCGGCACTTCCTTGTTCGTTTCTGCCATTAACTTTCATATTATGGTTACATTTCAAGAGAATATGACCTTCATAGGGGTAAAGAAAAATATTTGATCATGTGCACAATGCATGCAGACCATAATACAGGGAGTACAAGTCATCTAAACACCATGAAGAGAGATCTAGGGTTCAGAAACGTGTGACTAAACCTCAAATGGAAGGTAGTAGGTCAGGGAATCTAACCAGCCTTCATTATGTAGGTTCAACCTGCTACCATGCTGCAGGCAAGCGACTGACGTCACATGACTCAGCAGGGGACCTTGTTTCATCTGTGGTTTTTACCCAAGAAAATAAGAGTGAAAAGAGACAAGTGGCATTCTAAGCCATTAATCTGCACTGTCATGCACTCCTGCCTACCTGTGCATGCTGAATGCAAACAGAGTGACAAAGGAGAAAAACCACAGAAGTCACATGAAATCAGAATTTGTCCCCCCTGCAGACTCCAGTTTAAAATAACTGGATATTTACGGTGCTCGTGCACGGCTGCAGTTACAGGATTTCAAACATTCACCCACTGGATGAGGCAGTGAGAGTCACACTGTAATGGAATGCAGGGATCAGGGCTTCAGAACATTGAGGTGATTCTAATCACACTTATTGGTTTATAATGGCTACACACAGACAGCACCATACTGGCCATACTGGCCAAACGCTGTCAATGTCTAAGGCAATCATATGTAAGTCAGCCCCATAATGGTCATACTTGTACAAGGTCCGTATGTGATACACACTATATAGACTGAAAGTACTGGGACACTTGCCCATTATACCTACAAGAACTTCTATGACATCCCATCCTAAATCCATAGGCATCAATGCAGAGCTGGTCCCCCCTTTGCAGCTATAACAGCTGCCACCCTTCTGGGACGGCTTTACATAAGATGCTGGAGTATGTCTGTGGCAATTTTTGCCCCATCATCCAAAATAGCATTTGTGAGGTCAGGCACAAGGACGTGAAGGTCTGGCTTGAAATCTCCATTCTAGTTCATCCCAAATGTTTGATGGAGTTGAGGCCAGGGCTCTCTGCGGGCCAGTCAAGTTCTTCTACACCAAACTCACTGTCTTTATGGACCTTGCTTTCTGCACTGGGGCACAGTCCTGCAGGAATGCAAAAAAGGCCTTCCACAACTGTTCCCACAAAGTTGAAAGCATAGAATTGTCCAAAATCTTGAATCATGAAATGTCTTATATGAATACCACATCTAACTTTTTCCATATAGAATCCAACGGATTTAGAATGGGACGTCATAAAAGTTCCTGTAGGTGCAATGGGCAGGTGTCCCAATACTTTTGTTCATATAGTGTACATAGGCCACATCTTACTGGTTAGGCAAGATTTCATACAGAACAGCCTTTTTTTAAATAAAGTCCTCGTCTTCATTTTATGTTGCCTTAAAAAATCATTGTGAGGAAACCAAACTTTCCAGCTAAGCAACCCTATTTCAGCCTCGCACGAACTTTCCTTGTAGCTACCAGCCTACGCATAACCTATGCTTCTGTATTTTCACGCTGCAGGAAGTGACCTATGAAGCTGAGACAAGTCGAGGCAGCGTACTCCATGAGGCTCTGTCAGAGCCCCTTAGGCCGCGTTACCACGATGGCGCCAAAGTCGAGGCAGCGTACTCCATGAGGCTCTGTCAGAGCCCCTTAGGCCGCGTTACCACGACGGCGCCAAAGTCAAGGCAGCGTACTCCAAGAGGCTCTGTGGGAGCCCCTTGGGCCGCGTCGCCATGACAGCGGCAATGTCGAGGCAGCGTACTCCATGAGGCTCTGTGGAAGCCCCTTAGGCCGCGTTACCATGACAGCGGCAATGTCGAGGCAGCGTACTCCATGAGGCTCTGTGGGAGCCCCTTAGGCTGCGTCGCCATGACGGCGGCAATGTCGAGGCAGCGTACTCCATGAGGCTCTGTGGGAGCCCCTTGGGCCGCGTTACCATGACGGCGGCAATGTCGAGGCAGCGTACTCCATGAGGCTCTGTCAGAGCCCCTTAGGCTGCGTCGCCATGACAGCGGTATGGCTCCTCAGGGAAACGCCTCATGGGCTGCATCCGAAACCAGACACTATGCGCTATGTACTTAAATGAGGAAACAGTATGTACTACATCAGCGATCATTTAATACAATTCCTTAGTGTGCGAATATGAATGTTTTATACTTTTCTGGACACACTATCTCATGTTATACAGCTGGACTTTGACCATTAACCCTCTGGAGTCGACGGCATCATCGGCGATGCCGAGTATCTTTCTCGTGTATTTCTTATTATACAAACATGAAAAAAACGCTAAATCCGTAATCTGTCTTCTTTTGAAAACGTCCATTGTCGGAAGTATTAAAGTTTTAAAAATTAGGTTAAACAGGCAAAAAAGTAAACCATGTCACCTTACTTTGTTTTACCTGCATTGGCGGCGTGTAGTACCGCTGTCACGCTGTCACCCGAAGATCGCTATTCAGATTCTAAATAGCCGCATTAGCGCGTATTCAAATCACATTCGCATGGTAATTTGAGGAACAGTGCAGCGGTGAAACACGATCCAGATACATCCCCATCAGCGCCATAAAAGGCGGTTGGGGACGTGGCCAGGTGACAATGTCTCATTCATACACATGAAAGTTGCTACATATTCAATGAAAGGAACCAGAAATAGTGACATGAGTTAGGTTTTTCTTATTTATCTATCCAAAAGAATGTTGCAGCTACACCATTTAGTCATCTTCATGTAGCCAAGACTTTAGTCATCTTCATGTACCAGATCAGATATCTGGGATCAAAACAAACTGCCAGCATTGCTTATTATGTACTTTTATAATGTGTCTGCAAGTATTCCAAACTGCATTTTGCAATGTCTATACTTTTATGTCAAATTACAAACTTAACATAAATCTGCCATATTTACAAAGTACACTAAGATTAAGATGAGTTTTATGCCAAAACAAATATATAAGAAGTAATGTATTTGCCATGAATTAAGTTTATGATATTGAATGAAATGTGTGACCATGCCCCAGTCAGTGAAAGTGTGTTCCCTGCCCCTAGACCCCAGAGGGTTAATGATGGATGTCTTGCATATCAATGGTTATGTTTACTACGCTGTAATGTTATCTTCCTAGGACAGCTTAACAATCTTGTGTTCTGCTTTTTAGAAACCTATAACAGAAAAGATAGCATAATACATTTATCACATTTTTTAATAATGATGTGAGTTTATATATGAATTATACTCACACTAAAAAAACACCACTACCTTCGCCCGCCAATTTCTTAAGCAGACTCCTGATTTCCTCACAAGTCAAGTCTAGAATTATGGGATCGATTAGTGTCCAGTGTTCACACGCTTTGCATTTTGACCAGTTAGCGTGCGCCATCCAGGGACTTTTTGTGGACTTAACCAGTGTGCGCTGTGGTTTCGGACACACTAATGTATTTTGTGCAGTATTTTGCCATGCTATTTAGTAAGTAAGTGTACGATTTCGGATGCAGCAATAATCAAGTTTCTGGGTAAGGGCAAGTGCAGGAGCCCTTGTAGTGAAATGTGCGTCACACATTAATGTCATCATTGAAATGACTGAAATCACTCAAGCACCGAAGCGGGTTTCCCACAAAGCCGTCTCCCAAGACATGTTTGGACTGGGTTACTTGGTGTGAATGTGTTCGACAGGCTGGGTTACCTGCAGCACACAGCTGCTCCCTTGGTTAACACCCTTTTGGCTCTTTGTGTGTCCCATTTTCAAAGTGGCAGTGGGAAGACTGGAACTGCCACTTCCTGTATCCTCCTGAGCATCAGGATCAGGTGGCTGCAAGCCGCTCAAACGGGCAACTCTATGCCGTAGGTCCCCCGGACTGGAGGAGTCAGAGTCAGCTGACTCAGATATGATGTGCTGTGTCATGCTGAGAGTGGAAGTCCATGTTCCAAGAGGTTGTGGTGGCAAGAAATCAGAGTCCATTTGCTCTGTGTGGGTTTTCCTTGGCTGGGACGTTATGCTAACACCTGGATCATCTCTGAGTAAAGTGGCCGTATTGAGGCTGTCCACATGTTCAACACTTTGGACTGTGGTATGCCAGTGAACGCTATGACTGACTAAAAGCACTTCTTGAAGTGTCTCAGTGCTCTCACCATGCAGTCTTACACTGGGCTCTCTTGCAACCTCTTCCACATAAGCTGTGAAATCAGGCTTTGGCAGCTCAGATTCCTGTCGGTCTGATAAATATTTTTCTTTAACGGCAATTTCATTGTCATGTATTTCTAAGCTTTGTTTTCCTGTGACTGCAGTGTCAGTGTCCTCTGTCTTTAAGCTTTGTTTTCCTGTGACTGCAGTGTCAGTGTCCTCTGTGTTGAACCTCTGTATTCCTGTAACTGCAGTGTCTGTGTCCTCTGTGTTGAACCTCTGAATTCCTGTGACTGCAGTGTCTGTGTCCTCTGTGTTGAACCTCTGTATTCCTGTGACTGCAGTGTCTGTGTCCTCTGTGTTGAACCTCTGTATTCCTGTAACTGCAGTGTCTGTGTCCTCTGTCTTCAAGCTTCGTACTCCAGTGATCGCAATGTCTGTGTCCTCTATGTTTAAGCTGTGTATTCCAGTGACCGCAATGTGTGTGTCCTCTGATTTTAAACTTAGTATTCCTGTGACGACAGTTTCTGAGTCCTCTAACTTTAAACTTTGTATTCCAGTGACCACAGTGTCTGTGTCCTCTGTCATTATGCTTTGTATTCCAGTGACCATAGTGTATGTGTCCTCTGTCTTTAAGCTTTGCATTCCGGTGACAACAGTGTCGGTCTCCACTGTGTTAACACTTTGTATTCCGGAGACTGCAGTGCCTGTGTCCTCTGTTGAAAAGCATTGTATTCCGGTGATAGAAAGCATTCTTTTACTGCCTGACTCCACATCAGCCTTGGGACTTGGAATGTCTGATAGCAGGGTTTCTCTCTCCGGTGTAACA
>JABJVO010000040.1:1268839-1279227 GCA_026770805.1 Boulengeromyrus knoepffleri | reverse complement strand
AACGTCACTGTTCCCCACACGCCGGCCGCTCACCTCGCCTTAACGTCACTGTTCCCCACACGCCGGCCGCTCACCTCCCCTTAACGTCACTGTTCCCCACACGCCGGCCGCTCACCTCGCCTTAACGTCACCGTTCCCCACACGCCGGGCGCTCACCTCCCCTTAACGTCACTGTTCCCCACACGCCGGGCGCTCACCTCCCCTTAACGTCACTGTTCCCCACACGCCGGCCGCTCACCTCGCCTTAACGTCACTGTTCCCCACACGCCGGCCGCTCACCTCGCCTTAACGTCACTGTTCCCCACACGCCGGGCGCTCACCTCGCCTTAACGTCACTGTTCCCCACACGCCGGGCGCTCACCTCATACCCCTGTTCTCACATGTCAACGGGTGATTTGTCACACTCACCTTTCCCACCATCTCCAGGCTCCACACTAACCCACCCCCACACACAATAATTCACATGTTCACTGCACTGCTCTCACCTGCAGCTCTAGGGGCATCTCTGAGCTCTGCAGGAGCTCCATTATCTCGAAGGATCTCCTGTGGAGGTGCTCGAGCTTCTCCTCCTGGACCTGGATTTCCTCCTTAAGGGGGCAGCAGAGAGGAAAGCACCGAAAAAGGCCGTCAACTATGCACACACCTAAACAAACACAATCACCTTAGCTTTCCTAGAACAGCACCCAGCAGGCCGTAATCGAGCCACTGGCAGAATGTAAACGCATCATACCCTACCAGACACAAGAGCTGCTCTTCAGGGTTAAAATCAAATTGTAGAAATTCAAGAAATCAGTGATAATACCAATCAAATCCAATTTATAAAAGGTAAAGTTCATAGATAATCAGAATACTTGACAGGCTGCACTGATGGAGAGGACAGGACAGGAGAGGACAGGAGGAATGGAGAGGAGAGGAGAAGACAGGAGGAGAGGACAGGAGCAGAGGACAGGAGAGGAGGAGAGGTCAGGAGGAATGGAGAGGAGACGAGAGGACAGGAGGAGAGGACAGGAGCAGAGGACAGGAGGAGAGGAGGAGAGGTCAGGAAGAATGGAGAGGAGAGGACAAGAGGAATGGAGAGGAGAGGACAGGAGGAGAGGTCAGGGGGAGAGGACAGGAGGAATGATAGGAGAGGACAGGAGCAGAGGACAGGAGGAGAGGACAGGAGGAGAGGAGAGGACAGAACTTTATTGATCTCCCAAGGGGGAAATTCCCCTATATTATTGATCTTATAAGTATTATATTTGTGGCATACTAGCTGTCTGTGTAGCATGTCCCATTAGATCATGAGTATTAAAGATGACAGAGAGTGTGAGACGTGACATAGTTAGATACAGTGTTGTTTAAATGGAGCAAGGGCACATGTACGATAACTGGACATTACATGCACATCCACAGTGCCCCCATCAAATAAGAGACGCATATGGACAGGCAGCCAGTCACCAGAGGTGAGACCCTCACCAGCAGGGCGGCGACCTCCTGCTGGCTCTGGAAGCGGCTCCCCCCAGTGAACGCGGCCAACCGACTCTCGGTCCAGCTGTGTACCTCCCCGCCCAGCTCCTGCAGCTTCTCCCACAGCACCAGCCCCGTCTGCAGGCCGTCCAAGTGGGCGTCCGTCTTCTCCGTCACCTGAGTGAAGGGACAGAATAACCAGTGACACTTTACTGTCGCCTGAGCCACAGAACACAGAACCAAGTGTCTGGGTCGCCAGAACACCAGCTTACACAGGCAGCGGGGTCTCTTGAGGGTCCAGCTCAACAATAGGATCATGGGAAAAAGCCAATTATACCTCCCCATAGCACCACAGGAGGCCTGTCAGAGCCTGAACTCAATGCACTATAGCTATTAGATACTCACTTCACACCCTGATGCATCAGGTTGGACCAATTTCCTTACAGAGCTGTAGCCGTGTCACACACTAAAGGTTATTCCATGGCGCTACAAGCTAAGCCCCATTTCTTTAAGCGGCAGGAGGCCAAGGAATAAATCATCCTGGGAGAAACTGATGGGCAGCACAGAAGCCAGTGGACCAGGTGACCTCCGCGCTAACAAACGCCCGTCAGAAACACTGTGCCCAGAGCTGACATCCCGGATCGGGCAGCTTGGCCAGTGAAGGGCCCCAAACTCACATCCAGCCAGCTGTCCACCAGCGTGTCCACCTCAGCCTCGAAGGGCACCTCTGCGCATGCCGGCATCATCCGCAGCTGAGACTGCAGCTGTCTGCACAGCCCCCGCAACTCCTGGAGCCCCTCGCCGAGGCCACTCAGCGTCTGCTGCACCCCCTGCACCTGAGTAAGTACGAGTATATGGTCAGTCAGAGAAATCGCATGCCTAAACCCAAAGACAGTCATACAGCATGATGAATACAACGTGATGAAAAACCTGCCCATCTGCTTTACGCAGATTTCTCATCCACAAACTGATCTGCATATTAATTACACTGCTATTGCATTTAATTATAATGTTACATAAGAGGCCTGGTTAAAATGAACAGGAAAACACTGCCATCCTTACACATGCTGGCACCTTATGCCTGGGAACTCGTAATGCAGTGGATGCCCCCTAGTGGAGATTTGTGAAACAAGCTGCAGTGCTGCAAGCGTGTGATTGTGTTTTCGGGACGCCGTACCCTGGCGATGCAGCGGTGCAGGTTCTCCTTGCCCATGTAGGACGCACGCTCACTCACAGCCTGTTCGGCACTCTGCAGGGCACCATCAAGCCGACTGCGACAGCTCTGGAATTTCTTCATCAGCTGAGTAAGCGCCTGACAGTGGACTTTGCTGTGGAGGATACATTGGACATCGCAGTGAGCTGCAGGACAGTGTAGATTCCGAGGCTACTTCCCAGTCTCTCATCAAAGTTATTAAATGCTGCTGGACATTTACTGGAACTATTCTGGTTAAACACCTAATATTAAGGATCAAAGGTCCTACATCACTTCCTGGAGTCCCTGAAATAATCTTCTTAAACCCTTTGTCCACATGTCCAGTTCCCAGACTATCAAACCACCCACTACACTCCCCCACAGCATCCAACAGCCCCAGTTAGCCCAGTTAGCCCTCCCATCCCAGCCGCCTGGCTCACTGGTCAGCCACAGCTCGGTGCGCCTCCTTCCACTGCTTCTCCAGCTCCTCGACTGCACTGCCCTCCTCTTCAGGGCTCAGCTGTGCGAACATGACCTGCAGGCTGCGGATATCTAGCCGGTGCTTAGACAGTTGGGTCTCCAGGTTGGTCAATGCACGCATCCTGCCAACAGGGGGCAGAGTGAGGTACAGGGGGACAAATCGATATCATTTACATGCATATATATTTTTTTACATATTTAGCAGATGCTGCTGTCCAGGGCAAACATACATGCGGCTGAGCAGGGAGCCAGGAACAAGTGCCGCGAGGATTCCAATGAATGAGCAAGTATGAGAGAGAGCAGGACTGGAGCAGGAGCTACACAACAACTATTAATAAAATAAGAACCTGATAATACAATTCAAGGTCCAAAAGTGCAACATAAGAACATTCAGGGAATGAGAAGAGGCATCAGGCTAGTCTTTGAAGTCAAATAAAAACCGAGTTTGCGACGCTAAACTGTGATGTCAGAGAGGGGCGATACCCGGCGTCCGAATCGCAGCTGACACAGTGTCAGGCTGTAACATCATATCAGACCCAAACATCGGTAATATCTGCTAACTCAGATACCTCTGCTGCACGGCAGGCAGGCTGATCTCTGTCAGAGGCTCCCTCCCCACTGCATCCTGGATGCCCAACAGCATCCCCTGCAGGGCCGTCTTCCTGGGCTGCAGAGCCTGGGTCTCCCGCTCGCCTTGGAGGCCACGCAGCTCCTGGGCCGAATGAGCGTCGGCCTCCTCCAGCTTCTGCACCATGGCCGCCACCAGCTCCTCACAGGACAGCGGCACACCGTTCTGGGCCAGTGACACCCGAGCCGCCCCCAGGGCGCAGTCCACCTCCGACGCCTCGTCCCCGATGCCGCGCACACTCTGGCGGACCCCCGCCAGCCGAGAGCGACATTCATGGGGTGACGCCGCACCCTGTGCATCCAGGACCTGGCGGTCTGAGCTCTGCAGGGACTGGAGAAAGTGGTGCAGGGCCTGGCCAGCTGAATCCACCTGGGCCAGCTGCCCTCTCAGCCGGCCCAGTCTCTGCCTGCACTCCTCAGACAAGTGGCTTAGGGCTTGCCGGTCAGTCGGGTCCAGCTGGCCCAGAACTGGGCCCTCCTCATTGTCCAGGGTCAGCAGGCAGTCCATCTGGTGCCGAATATTTTCCTCTAGTTCCTTTTCAGGGTTTCAAAAGAGTCTCGATAAGGAAACCCGGCACATTTTGTAGTTTATCAGCAACCCACAGAATTCTGACTACTAGAAATTTAACATCAAATTTGGTCAATATTATTAAACGCTGGGTGCATCCTTGGCAGGGGTGTAAGGGTACATGGTATATTGTCGCACTGTTCGGTACAGCCGCAACGGTTCATTACACACACGTGAACCACGGTATTACGATATGTCTGTTATTTTTACGATACGTCTGTTATTTTCCTATATCTTTTGCCGTGAACATAAGACGGTGTTTGTTCCCAAAAAGATAGATCTAAAAAACTGGGCTTGTCTTATTTTCAAGGGCTAGAATTTAAATGTTATTATACAAGAGCAGATACCGTAAATTATCCGCCTCCTTACTAAAGGTGGCTGCAGATTTCAAACGTAATCGACGTCATTTCAGAAATACGATGTAATGTGAGCGATGATCCCACCCGCTGTGACGCCCTGGGGTCGATCAGCTGCCGGCACGCTTTGTTCCGCACTGCGCACATTTTACAGCATTTAAAGATAATATGTGCATTTGTGTTCATTAGAAATGTCATAACTATGCAATGTGTGTATTTTGTTAGCATGCAACCTTTATGTAAACTGTTGGTTTCCTTGTCTGTGCTATTGCTAGTCTTAGATTTGGGTGATCAGTGTTGACACACAACAGCGCAACAACGAAATGTGTCCTCTGCATTTAACCCATATGTGACGTTGTGACATAGCAGGGGACAGATAATTCAGCGCCCAGGGAGCAGTGCTTGGGGACGGTACCTTGCCCAGGGCACCTCAGTGGTGCTTTGCTGGTCGGGGATTTGAACCAGCAATCTTTCAATTATAAGTACAGTTCCCTAACCATTAAACCACCACTGCCTACACGCAGCTGGAGTGTTTCATTTGTAAAAGAGCCGTTATCTTCTTTATTAAAATGACTTTAATCGCTGGCCACATTTTTTTTGCCCCCTTTATATGGGTCAGCTGCATCAGAAACATTCTGTGCTCTCTTGGCTCGTGTAGCTTGTAATATTGATTATCTGTTTATACTTACTGTGCTGTGATTGCCTGTGATATGCTTAACTCCATACATATTCTTGTCAAATAAAATGATAAAATTGTTTTTCTCTCCTTGATTTCATGTAGCAGAGACATAAAGTAGGCCTAGTTATTCTTGCTGCTATTTTTCTGAATGGACAGTAGTTACATAGAAAAATAAAGAGTTAATTCCATGGAGATGTGTTGTTTGTATTTTATTCTTAAATATAAAGATACTAAAATCGTACTGTTACTCTGGTCCCAAAACCATGACACAACTGCACCATCACACCCTAATCCTTAGTCGGGCAGCATCAGAAGGGTAATTACCTGTCTGATACGGGACATATTTCACCAGTGATGATAACTAAGAGCAGAGTGCTTTGCAGGACATTCCTGGTGGTACCTTAATCTCCTTCTGTAGGTCCATCCAGGTGAAAGAGGACATTTCCCAGGGTTCCCCCATGAAGACGTCCAGTCGCTCAGAGATCAGGGCCATCTGCTTTTCCGTGGGCTCGATCAGCCCGGCAGCCAAGCTCAGTGACTCCATCCTGAATGGCAATGGGCAGATCCCAGTGGGCTGTAAGCTTTCCCTATCTGACTATAGCTGCCCAAAGCCAGGCTGACACGCTCTACAGGCAGAATGAGGATATGACTCCCCCTGCTGGTTGGTATAAAGACTGACACTTGACAGTGCCTGATAATCCCCCCGCATCACTGGCATTTGCTGGCTACCGTACCTCCTCTGGATTCTGATCTGCTGTCCTCTCCACTGCTGAATCGGCTCAGTCCAATCCTCCTCCACACTGTACATCGCGGTATTAAGCTGGGAGCACTGGGAGGACTGGAGTTCATACTCGAACCACAGGGCCTCTGTGTCCTGTTTCAGAGCCTGCAGTGAAAGTGTTCAGAACTTCTGAGGTGACACATTATGTTATGGGCCTTAATTTTAAGGAATTCAGGGAAGGAAAAAAACTTACTAAAATAAATCCAGTAAGAAAAAATAATGAAACCACAGTCAATGAATTAAGGAATTGGCGAAAGAAACTAATGATAAAGTAACAGATTCTTTAGCTAAATGGATAGTTAGAAAAACTGTCGCCCCGTTAACACAGTAGAAGACGAGGGACTGAAAGAAGTAATTCGAGTTGCGACAGGAGATTCATCTTAACATCTGCCATGCAGATGAAGTAATAGCCCTACAGTAAAATCCCGTTACAGTGGACTCGCTTATAATGGAGTATCGTCTATAACGGAGGAGGTCCGCTGGTCCCGGCCGTGCACCTTTAATAACATGCAGAAAAAGCATTGGATATAGTGGACTTGCATATAATGGAATTTTGCTTATAATGGACAAACAATTTGGTCCCCCAGGGCCGCTTTTAGCTGTAGTTTTGTTCGGCCATAACAGACATGCAGCTCCGCCTACAAGGCGTGTGACGTGCCGGTGATACCCAGCGCAGATACGTAGTCGGGATTATTAATAGTCACGCATCTGCTCAGGTAAAGTTGGATTACTTCATGTACAATATAATAATCTGTACCACAAGTGTGTCGGCTGGGGTGTGGCATGAGTAAATGGTGTCCTGTAGTTGTGTTCTGGCCATACAGCAACTCTGGATGTAACGGACTGTTTAGCCAGGTCCCTTGAAGTCCGTTATAACTGGATTTTACCGTATGTCTAGAATAGTCACTCTATATGAGAATGAGAGGGCACTGAAAATGAGCATGTTAGAGAGAGTATGTTGTCCTAACTGGGGATCACTGGACATCTGTAAGTAACTACCTTGGTGTCACCGTTCACTTTATTGGTGAACAATGGAATCTATTGTCATTTGCATTAACTGTAACCAAAACTACAGAACGTAAAAGTAAAATGGTGACTGTTCAGAATTTCAATAGCTGATCTGATGAGAGATGAGTATTTTAAAGTTTATGGAAACAAATTTCATTGAGTGTTTTGATGGGTAATACAATGGCATCTCTTCTCAGTGAAGTCTGTTTATCTAGTTATAACTACGCACAGCCCTAATATATATATATATAGCTTTGGTTGATTTATTATATCTTTTATTATTTAATTAAAAATTCAGGGTGTTTGCATTCGTTCGATTATTAATTGTGTTTTCTCTGGATGGTAAGGAGAGCGATATAAACGCCGAGCCGGCGTGGGACGCACACAGGGCCCCTTTCCTAACTGCAGTGTACGGGGAGAGGCTGCTACATGAACCAGCCAATAAATATATCCAGGAGAAACAGGAGTAAAGCAGACAGGGCCGACGATGCACCTGTAGCTGGAGCAGGAGACTCTGCCAGCCAGCGCTGGTCACAGGGCGGCCGAGGAACAGACATTGGAGGCTCTGGTCATTGAAGTCCAGCTGGGCCTGGAAAGAGCTCCTGGAGCTTTGGTACCTGATCAGAAGAATTGAGATTGGGTCTGTCTGTCAGGCATCTCCATGCTCCCCAGCACCCTTAGAGGAACACTACCCATATTAACAAACACCTCATATAAACATCATTAACCCTCATTTTGATCATCAACACAAAAGGCACGGCGCTCAGCATCCTCGTTACCCACTTGAAAGGCAGCAGGACCGTCTCATTATCTCCTTTACAAACATCAGCACACTTATCAGTATTCTTACAAACATCAGAATACACATCCTCATTATCTATCTCACGGCTATTTGTGAGATCTAAATTCTCTCACATTGCCCTTATTATTACATCTTTTGTTGTCTATATCCCATAATATGAGCTTAAATTTGTGCTTATATTTAAAAATCTATGTTTTTGTAGTAATAGTTGGCAGACGAAAACTGAATTAAAAATTCAAAACTATTCCACGCACATCATAGCATATGATAAACAAGGCTTATAATAATAATAAAGTGACCCTTACCGTTCCATAACTTCTTTTACAGAGGACTGAACTTCCTGTGGAACAACTCTCTGTCTGAAGGAGGACACTTCTGGTTGGACAGCTTCCCGTCTGCTCAACTGAACTTTTTCTGAGACTGACACTTGTTTGGGTAACTCTACTTCCCATGGAATAGTTCTCTGTTCAGTGGACCGAAGGCAGGTATCCTGTTCAGTAGACAGCACTACCCATGTGAGGCTTTGCTTGGCTACCTGGACATCTTCTGGGACATCATCTTGTTTAGCTAACTCTGGTCCCCTTGGGACAACTTCCCGTTTAGTAGACTGAAGGCCGACTTCCTGTTTAGTGGACTGAAGGCCGACTTCCTGTTTAGTGGACTGAAGGCCGACTTCCTGTTCAGTGGACTGAAGACCGACTTCCTGTTCAGTGGACTGAAGACTGACTTCCTGTTCAGTGGACTGAAGACTGACTTCCTGTTCAGTGGACAGCACCTTCTGTGTGACACTTTGCTGAGTTAACTGCACTTTTTGTGGGACAGTCTCTGTGACGGTATGGACATCTCGTGGGACCATCGGCGGTGTGATATTCTCAGAGCCCTGTGGGACTGCCTCAATGATGGTGCGCTCTGCCATCTGCTGCCGTTCCACACAGTCCGTCCTGACGATTACTCGACAGACCTGGAAACCAAGAAGACAGCCAGGCCATGAAGACACGTCCTCACTTCAAAGGAACTGAATCGATGTGAGTCTCAAACACTGTGCTGTAACCAGTAACTACTGTTAGTAGTTACTGCTCAGGGCAGCAAGTTCCAGCCTTTCCAGCTCAAAAGAAATTTATGAGTGCATACTGGTGTTTCAAACTTAATATAAATAATTATACAGAGATAATTAATATTTTCAAAAGCTTGTAAATCTGGCACTCTAGTTGCAACATCTGGGAACTGTTGGGTCGTTGTATTACATATGCATTAATAAATGATTTTCTCTAGTATTCATTGTCAAATATCTGTTTTTAATGTGTTTTTGGTTACAGAAACAGCAACAGCATGTAGCTGATCAGTTGTGTCTCTATGGAAACCCAAACAGCCCGAGGCCAAACAGCTTCGGAAGGCATGAAAGCAGAGCCAGATTAGGCTGCTGACTGCATTGGGGTTTAAGCAGGGTCAGCCAAACGGATTTAGAGGAAAGCAGCAAAGTGTGAGGTGTCTGTCCCATGAGCTTTGCTGTGTTTTCAGTTAGTCATTGAGTTTAAAGTCTTTTATAGTCAGCTGGCACATTATGTTGAATATGATTTTCTAAAAGGAAACTTCACTGCTTTGAAAAGCAGCCTTTTGGAATGATTGGCGGTCCTGTCCTGAGTCTCTGTCCTGCTCACAAAACAGCCCTCTCCCCCGTCTCCTGTCACTTGTAAAAATAAAAATATAACAGCCACATGTTGCCCCCCCTTTAGCGCGGTGAGGTCATACTCTGCCTGTATACCTGAGAGCCAAGGGGGCTCTGTGGAATACTGGGCTTGGGAGGTGCTCCTTGCTGGGTCTGCTCACTGCCGCCTGGAAAGTGCCTGTGAAAACACCATCAGGTCATCGCAGCCTTCAGCAGAAGCTGTGGACCCACACCACTCACGCCATCGTACCCAGTCAAAGGCCATCGGAGTTCCTATAATCATGTGCAAGTTAACATAACTGCAACAGTACAGAGTAATCGTGCACAACAGCACATTCATTCAGAATATGTCTCCACTTATATATCCCTCTCATGGCTATTTTCACTCACCAAGTGTCACAGGGAATACTGCTTGGATGATCGGACTGGTGCTGTACAACCTCCACTCTACTCCTGCAGTCCTTCAGCTGAGCCCTGGCTCGATACAGCTTGGTCTCATGTCTCTTTTCGACCTTAGCTCCTGGAGTACTCTTAGATTCCAGTGCATCTTCGGGACCCGGAGTACTCTTAGATTCCAGTGCATCTTTGGGACCTGGAGTACTCTTAGATTCCAGTGCATCTTTGGGACCCGGAGTACTCTTAGATTCCAGTGCATCTTCAGGACTCGGAGTACTCTTAGATTCCAGTGCATCTTCGGGACTCGGAGTACTCTTAGATTCCAGTGCATCTTTGGGACCCAGAGTACTCTTAGATTCCAGTGCATCTTCAGGACTCGGAGTA
>JABJVO010000040.1:1248778-1260622 GCA_026770805.1 Boulengeromyrus knoepffleri | reverse complement strand
GGCGGAGAGAACGGAGAGGGACCGGGAACCTGCACACAGGGGCGGAGAGAACGGAGAGGGACCGGGAACCTGCACACAGGGGCGGAGAGAACGGAGAGGGACCGGGAACCTGCACACAGGGGCGGAGAGAACGGAGAGGGACCGGGAACCTGCACACAGGGGCGGAGAGAACGGAGAGGGACCGGGAACCTGCACACCCCTCAGATCGGTGCCATGAATCCACCCCACTCATAAAACAGCAACATTTTATTAACACTTTGCCTGTCTGTGTGTCTGTATATATATATGTGTGTGTGTGTGTGTGTGCAGAAAGCTCATTAAAATTAAATATAATTTCTTCCATTTTTCAAATATTAATATTGTTAAAGGAACATTTCTCCCAAAATAGAATATTATACATAAACACACACAGACGGAATAGACATACACAGACACACCACACTGACATACACAGATGGACATAGACACAGACATACATACAGACACACAGAAAGAAGCACATAGACACACACACACACACAGACATACAGACACACGCAGACACACACAGACACTCACATACACACACAGACATACACAGACACACACACACTCACATACACACACAGACACACACACACTCACACACACACTCACATACACACACACTCACACACACACACATACACACACACACACACACACACACACTCACATACACAGACACACACTCACACACAGACACACACACATACACACACACACAGACACACACTCACACACACAGACACACACTCACACACAGACACACACACACTCACATACACACATACACACAGACACACACACACTCACATACACACACAGACACACACAGACACTCACAGACACACACTCACATACACAGACACACACATACACACACAGACATACACAGACACACTCTCTCACTCACCCAGAACTATTCTGCTGGCGTAGCTGCTGGAGATGCTCTTCAGCTGCCGCAGTGCCGCCTCCAGTTGGGAGATCAGGCCCTGCTTTTCCACTGCGCCCTGGGGCAGGCAGACATTCCCATCTTCAGTATTCTGATACCCGTTTTTTGTTAACATTGAATTATTTGATTTATGATCCAATCCAGGACTTACACGTTCAAAAAGCACAAAAGGAATAGGTTGAAATAAAAGCATTACGCTGAAATGCACTGGAAGGAGCAATAATGCCCGAATATGCCCGAAGGACTGTGTGTCTTTATTATTGTGTCTTTTAATAAACAACCTGTACTGACAAGGTAGCGCTAAAGGTACAGTAGGCATTATGGCTTTAATCTATTCTGTGCCAACTTTAGTTGCTTTATTCCAGAGCCCTAGTCCCTCCTCCCATCTCCAGAACCTTCCTCACACTCACCTCTTCCAACCAGGATCTCTCTCTCCCCTCAAACACTTAATCCTCCTCCAATCAGGATCTCTCTCGCCATTCAAACACTTAGCCTTCCTCCAATCACAATCTCTCTCCCCTCCTTTGCCTGAAGTACCAGCCCCTGCATCATTGCTCTCCCTGGCCACTTACATGCCAGTCCTGAAGCAGGACCCTCACGTCCTCCTGGGAGCTGTAGGGCCCAGTCCAGGAGCTCAGCTTCCCCTTTAGCTGGCTCAGTAACTCCAGAACAGTGTGCTGGCGCCCCTGGTATTCCAGCTGCACCCGGCGGTACTTGCTTGTGACTTGTATGCTGGTGAACCTGTGGAGATTCGTCCCCGAGTTTAGGCCCCTGTGGGCAGAGGGGGCAGCGCCAAAGCCAGGCTGCGGACGCCATGCTTACAGGCTGATTTACCACCTACCGTCTCCTCATCTCATCAAGTTTGTGTACTGGTACCAGAATAGCCCCATACTGGTCAGCATTGCAGAAGGCCTGGAGTACGTGCAGGTGGTGATTTATCTGCTTCATGGAGGCCTTGGCAAAGGTCAGACAGAAGAGCGATTAGGGCTCCTGCTGGTTTTATTAATGCTGAAACTTGAGAGGGGGGAACGTGAGAAAGTTGGGATGAAACCTTAAGGAGACCCTGCTTGTCTCTAGCGTTCTTGGCAGCCTGGGCGTGGTCAGTGATGTCATCGCCCTCCTCAGCCAACACCCCTTCCACCTGCCGCAGCCATTGGCTAACTGCGTCCAGAGGGGCGGGGAGACCGAGATCTAGCTCCGCCTTACAATGCTCTATCTGAATGGGGAACCAGTTATACCAGGGTTACACACTGTGTGCACGCACACACACACACACACACACACACACACACACATATATACATATACATACAGACACACACAGCTTGACCTGGTACATACACAATTTGACTCAACCATAGACAGCCCTGGATAATGCAATGAACATAAAGTACCAGTCAAATATGGACACATTTACCCATAGAAAGGTTTACTTTTACTATTCTCTACATTCAAGAATAATTATAAAGACACCAAAACTAAGATATAACACACATGGAATTATGCACTGGTGGGGCAGCTCAATGGGTTGCGACTCAGAAGGTTGTTGGTTCAAATCTCATGGTCAGCAGAGTGATCCCTCCATTGGGTCCTTGAGCAAAGCTCTTAACCCCAATCGCTCCAGGGACTGGCTGACCCTGCTGTCTCCTGTACACCAGTGTACACCAGTTTCCTGTACACCCTGCGATGCTTTTCCAGCCATCCTGAAGGAGGTCCCTCATATACGCTGAGCACTAATTATCCGCTTCTCCTTCACTTTCTAGTCAAACTCCTCCAAAAGCATTTCTATTATGTGTTAAGGTCAGGTGGCCAGGTCATGTGATACGACTATCACTCTCCTTTGCAGGCGGTTTGGCGTGTCTAAACTTTTGACTGGTACCGCATGCAAACCTATGACTCGGCATAAAACACTGAAGGGATTAGCACTGCATGGTGGAGGCTGGAGACGGCCAAGCTTCAGGCCTGAGGAAACATCTCACTTTCTCAGCCAGTGCGTTCCAGGCCTTCCTCAGGGCCTGCTGCTCAGCGCTGAGCACGGAGGTCTGACAGACGGCAGGTAGCAGAGCCAGGACCTGCTGCTGCCTCTCTGTTACAGAGACCACAAACTCCTGGAATGCCTAAGGAGCAGACACACAGATACTACGTGTTACCACAAGAATTGATCTTGTCTTCTTCAGCTCCCACCAAACCACCCGCACCGCTTACCTGGTATCTCTCTGCATAGCATAAACCCTCAGTAGAAGCCCAGGTGTCCAGCAGCTCCGGGTGGGCTTGCAGCAGCCAAAGGGTCACATCCTGGGCCTGACTGGTTGAGGCCTATGGAAAAGGGGAGTGTCTGAACATGACCGACAGCAGGATCTCCCTATAAGCTGAGAGGAACAGTATATAAATCACACCATCGACACAGACATGGCAACTGGGGCCACAGGCTCTAAGGAACAGTGTCACAAGTCACGTTTATTCTCGATGTCTTCAAGAGGGCATTAAACGACGGTAGCACAGAACTAAGGAGTATCCCACACCAAAGTCCCACACTGGGACAATTTCAACGAAACAACACCATCAGTATGCAAATACACCCAGCTTATAATGACCACTCTCCGCAGGCAGTAACCATATAAGTGGTGTTATTCACATTCATTAGCAGTGATTACAGCCAAGACCCTCCAAAGTCAGACCGGGTTGACAGGCCTGCTCCCATTCGCTGCAAGGGCATGTGGAGGGGCGTGCCCATGTGGGGCAGCTGAAAATCTCTCCCCTGTCAGTCACCAATTCCCAACATATCATTTGCCAATGATAATGATGGACACACTGTATGAGTTATGGCCCCTCTCATGTGCCCCACCTTAAAAAAAAAATCATAGAATGCCCCCAGGTCTGCTCGCTCCATGCTGTATATAAGCTCATATATGCTTTTCTGCAGCATCCTTCCACCATGATATTCTGTAAGCTTAAGAGGCAAATGTAGTGAACTTTAAGAACAACAGGCAGCAGAGCGGAGATAAGGGCAGAGCCCAAGATGAGACCTTTCCAAGGGAGGGGACCCTGGACCCGCAGGGGAAGGGCCTCTGGAAGAAGGCAGACGGCGTAATTACGCAGACACGGGGAAGAAAATCATCACTGCTTCAAAGAAAGTCAAAGGATATCAGCATTAATCGGCACTCTAATCTTAGAATCAGAAATATTATCGTGACCCACCAAAAGCTCCGTAAGTCAGAGGGGACCGACAATTTCTGCCAGAAATATTCCAGTCAATACAGGCTGAAGGAATGTGTCCTCTGTGTAATAAAATGCCTCTTATCCTCTGTTTATGTCCATGACCACGCTACTGTTTATAACCTACGAAAAGCTATGTTTTACACAAAAAAGGAATCACTATGCGATTCCCACTAAATATTCCATATAAAAATCAATGTAACCCTATTTAACTTGCTTAGTCTGTCAAATATTCATCCAAGTAACAACTAGAAACAAAAATTCATTGCGTCTTTGGTTTTGGCCACATTTTAGAGAGGGTGTTTCCTGCCTTAAGTCATTTACACGAATGTAACCAGTTTGCGTAAAAAAATCTTCTTGTTTGCTGGATTGTTCTTGTTTTGACATGTAGCCATTGTGTTGTGTTATCCAGAATACTGGGGGCGGAGCAAAGTCATCTGCCAATCATTGTGTAAGACTGAGTGTTGTTTCCCCCCAGGAGACACGTTGCAGCTGCACCTTTTCTGTGATCCAAACCCCGTTCTGCGTCTCCCTTCCTCTTTAATTCAGGTCCCAGCTGAATAGACAAGACAAAGGCCACGCATGTACACGCACCGGGCAGAGCACAGCCAACATGCACACGTCCTGATGCCAGGCTTATACACAGGGAGTTAACAAGCAGACACTCCGCTCTTCATTTTCTCTGTCTAATGTAAAGCATTCTGCAGATCGATAGGTGTTTCTTCTCTGTAATTTAATACTGAAATACTTATAATGACAATGTCATGCCTAGTCCCACCTTTAGCAGCTATGAGCTTCTCCCTCCTGTGACACTGTAATCCACGCATTCTATGAAAAGAGGTGTCAAAACAATGCCTGGGGGCGGGGGCAAACGTCACGGTGCGGGTGAGTGGCAGGCATCCCAAGGCTAACGGGGGCTCCTCACAGTGCACCTGGCAGAGGGAGGGGGCAGCCACAGGCAGCAGGGATGGGAGGAGGGTGAAGGCAGCCAGGAGAGAGACCCTGTCCTCAACCACCAGGGGGCAGCAGAAACAGGAGGCACACAACGGTGCAACTGCCGACGGGATGCATGATATAAGTAACTCTGAAGGGAACACCAGCCACCAGGGGGCAGACTCACCATCAGCTCAGTCACAGGTAGCTCTCTGGCGTACTGCAGGAACTGAGCCACATAGGTCATTATGGACTTCTCATCTGGGTCTTTGATATCCACATCTGGAAGTGAACAGTAACTGTCAATAGAAGCGTGGGGGACCTTCAGGTGACAGCGGACACACTCCCTGCAGCCCCAGCCAATGGTAAGTGGCGGACACACCCCCCTGCAGCCCCAGCCAATGGTGAGTGGCGGACAGACCCCCCTGCAGCCCCAGCCAATGGTGAGTGGCGGACACACCCCCCTGCAGCCCCAGCCAATGGTGAGTGGCGGACACACCCCCCTGCAGCCCCAGCCAATGGCACACTCTGGTTCTCCATGAGTCCAGCCTGGATGCTCCAACTCACTCACCCCTAGGCTCCAGCAGTCTGGGAATGTGCATCATCTTCTCAGCGATCTGGAACGCCTCCTCCAAGTTCTGCTGGTTAGTTCTGGTGGTGGCGTTGGACAGATCCACCAGGCCGGGCCGCAGCGCGTGGAGAATGGCCAGGAACGGCACGCCATTCCTCCAGCTGGAGCTGAAGTCCGAAACGCTGATGGCGCAGCCCGCCCTGAGGACGGGGGCGGCTCGTCACACCGGGGACCGGCATGCTCATCCTTAACTAGCTGCCAAGCAGTAGTACCCCGAGGGCATTACCAGCTGGGTACAAGTTACCCAGTTACCCAGTTACCCTGTACTGCATCAATCTATCTGCTGAATGCTAGTACCAAGGTCATACCAGGTGTTACTGTGCTGTCACTGTGTGTGTGTGTGTGTGTGTGTGACTGTGTGTGTGCATGTGACTGTGTGTGCATGTGACTGTGTGTGCATGTGACTGTGTGTGTGTGACTGTGTGTACCTGTGGCACTGCTCTTGAACCCACAGCAGCAGGGTCTTCTTGGCTGAGACACGGAAGTGCATGTGCAAGGGGGAACCCAGGCTGGCCAGGGACTCCGGAGAGGCCTGCCGTGCTCCCAAGGACTCCGGAGAGGCCTGCCGTGCTCCCAGGGAAAGTGTACCGGCCAGATCCTCGATCTGGGCGCCCAGAACAGAACACCAGTGAGCAAACACTGGTCAATAAACCAGTCAATCCTGGCTAAACACCCTGCAGTTCCTGTGTATGCAAACTAAAAAATGAGTCACACACTTGCACATTACAGATGCTGACATCATCGGGGGAGTCTGGTCAAAATGGCTCCCTAATTAATACACAGTGCTCTGTTTCTGGTATCAGCCATATTGTAATAGTGCCTGACTTCTCAGTACTATAACAGTCTGCTCCTAACACCCCATAATGCATTGCAAAACACATAATGCTTAGAAAAAAAACTAATTGCTAATTAATTAGCAATGCTAATCCCTCTGTCTGAAAAATTTCCTAAAGAAAACTTTGGCTACTTTCAAATTGCAGACCGTTTCATGGTATTTCATTCCAGTTTCTGAAACATCCAAATATATCCGTTTTCCTCAAACACAGCTGCTGTGTACCACAGATATTCCAATAGATGGAAATAGTAAAATTTTCATTAAAAGTCATTAAAATGAAGCAAAGTGTATGGCAGTTATACTGTGATGAACAAAATATTAAGATTCTACATTAACGTAGCCAGTGTATTCAGGTATTATGACATCCGGTCCAAGCTCACAAAAAGAGGAAAAATCCCTTTGATAAAAAAACAAAATTCCTGTAATTCTTATGTCTGCTTAGCATTTTAGTAGAACCCTTAATTGTTCTGGTCCAAGCTAGATGCACTCACATGACAATGCATGATGATGGTCCACACCAGGCCGAGGATGGCGGAGGGTTTCCCGTCGATGATGTCAGCAACGCTGAGGTCCAGCAGTCGGATCTGTGTGCAGAGTCGCCCCTGTCAGAGGGACACTGGCACCAGAACGCATGACCAGAGCTTATGAAAGCCTGCAGTGCTTACAGGCCCCTTGCTCCCACCCACGGTCCTTCCCTCACTCAGGCCACCAGACTCCTCCATTCCAATTATAATTTTATAATCTACCTGCAAAAGGCAAGTCGACCAACAACTCCCCCCCTCCCCCCCCCACCCCCACCGAATCTTCTCTGTTTAACCATTTAGGCCAAATCATAAACACGCTGCCCAGACACACCCTCATCAGCCACACCCACCCCCAGCATCCTGCCCAATCAGACAGACCCTCATCAGCCACGCCCACCCCCAGCATCCTGCCCAATCAGGCACACCCTCATCAGCCACGCCCACCCCCAGCATCCAGCTCAGACAGACCCTCATCAGCCACGCCCACCCCCAGCACATAGCCCAAACATAGGGTGCGTTCGACTTGGGCTTAGGTCTGTCAGCAGCTGACGTGACGAGGAGCGAGATCTGCTGGTGGCTGCAGGGGTGGAGTATAAACTGACTGCAGCCAAGCCGGACAACTTCTACTCCTCGCAGTGTGAGAGACCTGACTGCAATGGCTGCACTGCCAGAAGGGTGTAGATAAATCTATACAAATACCACCTGCATGCACATGACTTCTTTTACAATAACCAACTCCTGATCCAAACTGTTAGCAGTGAAGAAAAAAAAAAACTATTGTGTATAGTGACCCTGTGTAAAAAGATAGCTGCCAGGAAAAAGATCAAATACATTTATTTCAAGGATTCAGAGTTTTCATTGTCATGTACAGAGTACAATATAATTCTTACTTGAATGCCTTCTTCACAGACTAGACGATTAAACAAATAAAGCAGCGCAACATTACAGTAACTAACAATAAATAAACCACTAACTTACGTGTATTATTAGAGCATTTATGTAATTTATTTAAACTTTATTTTACCAGGTAAATTAACTGAAAACCAGTCCTCACTGCTTTACGTGCTTTTTGGGTGAAATAGCAGATAACGCGTCGGAACTTCTTGGGATACAAATGTAATGCGTGTAACTAAACTCTTCAGCCAATAAGTGCAAAGTTGTGTCGTCACGGAGGCGGCTCCAGTTTGTGTTGAGAGGAGCTGCACGATCTGTTTTAAGTCGTCTTGCTCTCGCGAGGTTTTTGTACCATGTAACATGGTGACGCGTGGTGACATTTTGCAGCGCCGGCTTAAGTCGGACAAAAAAAAAACTAACCATGATGCATTGCATCAGGACCAGAATGCATTGTTTTAAGCCAACGCTGTTAGCGGCTGCATGAAGTCGAACGCACCCATACACACACACTTCAGCCCCACCCACCCCCAGCATCCTGCCCAATCAGATGCATCCTCATCAGCCCCCTCCCCCACAGAATGGTGCCCTCATAGGCCCCACCCTCCACCAGCACCCACTGATTTATTCTTTAAGTAGTTCAGAGCCCTCCCGATGTCACCCCTGTGCTTGAAGACACCTCCGCCTTTCTCTCGCTTCTGTAACAGAGACAATGGGATACAGGAGTCAGACTTTCAAAGCGTCGAACCCACATCCCTGCGCCGAGCGCCGCGCCTGCCCAGTCCAGCCCCCTCCCCCGCTCTGGGCACTCACCATGCGCTGGCCGCTCAGCACCTCCAGCAGGTCCAGGAGCCGCGACCCATCACAGAGGTCCGAGAAGAGGTCCTGCACCATGGAGGGTGGGCTGCGCTGAGGGGCAGAGGCAGCCAGGGGGCGCAGTCATGGCCTGAACACAGGGGACTCAACAGGTGCTACTGCACGCTATTACAGGAACTCAACAGGCGCTACAGCACGCTATTACAGGAACTCAACAGGCGCTACAGCACGCTATTACAGGAACTCAACAGGCGCTACAGCACGCTATTACAGGAACTCAACCGGCGCTACAGCACGCTGTTACAGGAACTCAACAGGCGCTACAGCACGCTGTTACAGGAACTCAACAGGCGCTACAGCACGCTATTACAGGAACTCAACAGACGCTACAGCACGCTATTACAGGAACTCAACAGGCGCTACAGCACGCTATTACAGGAACTCAGCCCTTAAGGTTCTATTAACTGTAAACATTAAATAAACTGGCTTGTTTCACTTTTGAAGAATATAAAATAAGCACCATAGGCTGAAAGAAAAGTGACAGTTAATTCTAATAATTTTTAGACATTATTTTATCAGTCTGTCATGCTACAGAACAGAATCACTATCTGTTTATCTGTTTCACAGTGGCCACACTGGGGTTGTTACAGCTGAAAGTGACGTGTATGTTTTAAAAAAGAAAAGTTCTAGACTGATTAGTACCAACTTGCAGGTGGGTATGGAACAGCGCCCAGTCAGTGCCATTGCCAGGGCCTGGGGCTTGCCCACGTGGCTCTCCACCTACATGCCCTGATTTCTGGGATTTTAAAAAACTCCAGCCCCAGGTCACATACCCATAGGCCTGGTGCCAGCAGAGAGGAGAAAATCCACACACACACACACACACACAGTTGGTCTCCCTATCTAAATGGGGGCCGTCCATTCATTTCTATGGGAAAAACCCTAATCCCAGTCACGACACCCTTAACCTCTACCCATCCGTAACCTTAACCATAAGTAACCAACCCAAATACAAGACTTTTGGCATTTTTACTTTTTTGATTGCATTCACAGATTTTTATAAAACTGAGGTTATCCAAATGGGACCTCAAAAGATGTCCCCAAAAATAGGGAAATTTCAGTTTTTACTACACTTTAGGGACAATTTGGTCCTCAAATGTGATCTATGCAAAACCACACACACACACACGTATATTAATATTCATACTTTGGTGGGCATTTGTATTGACACACAGTTTAATGAAATTACTGATCCCTACCCACAAATTAACCTCAAATGAAATCTCAAAAACAGAAGCAAACTGCTATCAAGCACAGATCGGGACACACGCACCTCAGATTCAGCCCTGAGGAGAGTGACGTGCAGTGACATTCAACCCAAAGCTTCAGGGCAGCTGACCAAACGCTGAAGTAACCCTGGCTAGCTGCACATAAAGGGGCCTCTGCACTCCACGGACATTAATACCCCCCCCCCCCCCCACATCACACAGAGTAACGGTGCCAAGGAGGAGCAGGATCCCAGGCTGGCAGCACAGCGGGTGACGCGGTGGCTCTGTGGGCAGTGTGGGTGTCTCACACCTCCCGGCTGGGGGTTCAGATGTTGGCCCCAGGTTTGTCTGGGTTTTCTCCAGGTACTTCAGTTTGAGACCCTATGGGAAAAAACTGGTGTGTCTAATGTGAGTAACTGTGTGTGGTAGCGGTGCCGAATCTTGTCCCGGACGTCCCCCCCGCTAACGGCCGTCCCCCCCGCTAACCACGACCCTCTGCTGACCATTGGCAGTTATGGAAGGTGGATGGGTGTAGCTACAGCGGATTGCGGCCTCACACGTGCTAAGTCACTGTGGTTTCTTCCCACGGTTCCAAAGTGGAAATGCGTGCGCTGTGATGGGCTGTAAGAGCTTCCAGGTTCAGGAAAATGGATGGATGGGGTACGGACCGCAGCGAGGGCTCTGCCTTTCAGCATCAGGTGGGCTTCCATTGGACGTACCTTGGACAGCTGAGCATTGATCCAGTTAGTGAAGGTCCTCTTCTGAATTTGATGCTGCTCCACTGTGTAAAAAACAGAAGAAATATAAATACTGTATCCATACCACGGTGGTTTGGTGAGGAATTACAGGTATGAGACAGGTACAGTTACGCTCTGACTTGAAATTTTCAAACAAGAATGAACAAAAGCATCAATCAGCATGCAGAACAGCAGCTAAGTGAGCTGGTTTGTGCCCCAAAACATTAAGTTTACCTCCCCGGATGGAGCCTGCTGCTGTACCCTTGAACAAAGCACTTTGACTTTTTTCTCTCGAATTAATCAGAAGTTTTTTTGCCAGCAGTTTGTGTGACAGGTTTGACTGGTGACACATCCTTGGTGACACACTGCACACTGGACAGCATTTGTTTGAACCGCTGCCATTATTCAGAAGGCCCAGGGCAAAGCCGCAGAGCAGACTGAAGGACAGCTTTCTCGCTGAGGCACTAACCGGGGGGAGCCTCACACACTGCGCCACCACATACTACTCATCACATTTATTGTAATTTAGCACATATTACCTATTCCATTCATGCTTGGGGTGTCACTGACTGAGTCTCATTGTGCTGTTGTGTACAATAACAACAATAAAAACTGATCTGCTCTGAACTGATCTGAAGCAAATCAAATCGAATGAAATGCAGTCGACTTAAGGGTGACACAGTGGAGCAGTGGCTAGCACTGCTGTCTCACACCTCTGGGCCCTGGGTTTGAGTCTCCGCCAGGGTTATGTGTGTGTGAGTGCAGTTTGAAAGTTCTCCCTGTGTTGTTGTGTGGTTTATGCGGGGTTGTCTGTTGAGGTTAACTGGAGTCACCCAGCTGCCTGCAGCTGTGTGAGTGTGTCCTGCGATAGGCAGGTGTCCCATCCTGGGTTGTTCCCTGCATGACGTTGGGTATATAAAATGGATGGGTTGGACTGAAGGCTGGTATATAAAATGGATGGGTTGGACTGAAGGCTGGTATATAAAATGGATGGGTTGGACTGAAGGCTGGTATATAAAA
>JABJVO010000040.1:1218645-1247836 GCA_026770805.1 Boulengeromyrus knoepffleri | reverse complement strand
CCTGCCGCTCGCTCACCGCCATCGCACTGGACACGCGGCCGCACCCTGCCGCTCGCTCACCGCCATCACACTGGACATGGCCAGCTAGCTCTGTAACACCCAGCCTCCATGCTCAAGACGGGCTGCATGAGACTCTGGCCTGAAGGAATGCTGCTGTCTTCCTGTGGGCTTCACAGCCTGTGGCTCAGGTCGCAGTTTAATGGGCCAAAGCAGGATGAGCTCTGAGTGTCTGGTGACTCATCGGGACCAAGGAGACAGCAGTGGAACTGCAGTGCTACCTTAGAAATATGGTCCCACACACATTTAGCTACACAGTGCTGATCCCGAAGGCTCACCATGTCTCCAGAACACATCCAACCATATTACAAGACTAGCCAGCCCTGGTTCTGATGGTGACTCTGTCCTCAGAGCCGGTCTAAGCTTGTCCTGAAGGAAACAAGTGCTCACTCACAGCGACTGTAAGGCATCAGAGGCAGGATGTGCCCTGACTCAGCCAAACAGCTCCGAGTGAGAGTTTTATGAGCGGGGTGGTATCAGGAGAGCTGCAGGGGCTTTGGCAGCTGCGCAGGCAAAAAACGCAGAGACTCAAAGGAGCTACAAGTCTGAATTTGCTAGTGTTACTCATCAGGGAGACATGAAGGGTTTACACAGCAAGACAAGCGAGCAACAAAAGTAAACCTTAGGTATGGGGTGTGTCTGAGTGTGTGTGTGTGTTTGTGGGTTTTGATTTATCTTTCTCCAACACAATGCACTTACTGTTAAACGGGTAACTCCAGAGTGTCATTCCAGCACCTTTAATATTACCTGCAGGGGAATCCCTGCCATGGCGTCAGGCACAAGGCCCCGGGTGGGTAAAGGGATCGTGTGAGCGCGCTCAGACAGGAGCCAATCGCGCAGTGCGACTCAGCATTAAAGCACCAACCTCACCAGCAAGTTCTGGCCCTTATAGGGACTTTATTCTAGTGTCAGCAAGACACTCTGGAGAGAGCGATACGTGAAGTGAAAGAAAAAGGTGAATACAGAGAAGAGAAAGCAGGTCCGGAGGAGGGCAGCGATGACACACTCGGAATCGCTGGACTGCTATCCAAGCCCCTGGCAGTCAGCGAAATGGGCTTTAAGCGCTTTAGCCTGGGGTGACTGTGAAAGTTAATACTGTATGTGACTTAAACGGCTAAACCCATGAGTTATGCAAAGGCAGAGCAGGAACCTCTGGACCTCAAGGAAAACAGCCATTAATAAAACCAGCCATGAATTCTTTGGGACTTTTCCGGAACGTCTTCACATGACAAAACAGGGAGGCAGCTGCTGTGAAGCGTGGCTTGGCAGGCAAAGGTCGACCCAAACTAGCATGAAACCTGAAACCCCAAACGTCCCCCCCCCAGGCATGGCAGGGTGGGGGGGCAGCAGGGTCAGCCTCGGTCTGTCAGAGACAAAACAGCCCAGGGCCAACAATGGCATTGTCATTTAGGGGATAAGAAGGTACGATTCCAAGCAAAGCACTGCGCACCCGTCATCGGTGAAGCTAGAGGCGTCAGACACAGAAACCTGAAATATTTCAGTAAACAGGCATCTTTTGCCGATGGCTGAAATTAAAGTTCCTGATGGAAGAGTGAGCTAAGTGTTAATCCTCGATATATTTTAGAACCAAGAATGGTGCAGAACTCCATGTTAAAACGGTGTGCTAAGCTCTCACCAGACGCTGGAATTACTCCCTTTCCCTGCCTTCATGTGCCTTTTAACTTTTGCTCCCTGCTCACAGCCCTGACACATGTCATCGGATAAGACTCCCACGGTTTTGCCTGGCCAGAGATAAGGAAAAGCCCCCCCACACACTGAAATTCTTCATTACTGTTAAGGTGATACTACGAAATTAAACGACACTCTTAAACAGAAAGAACTGATCTCTGCGATCGATTGTTGTTTATTTAATGATAATGGTCTGTGCAGGTGAGATTACGCATCATGTTGGGATGACTTCATGGGGTTTATCTTTATGGGCAGCAAACATGCTCATTTAAAGCAAAAATGGTGAAATTACAGGGTCTGGGAGAGCTAATGTGATTACTCATGCGCTAAATGGGGACAGATGCGTACGGTCCTGCCTGCATGCGTGCAGGTCTCACTACCTGCAGAAGAGTGTTGAATGTCAGGGTGTGACAGAACAATACGCCGGAGACCGATGCCATACGGATCAGAACCTGAAATGTAACCTCTAAGAGCAGGTCACACCAGTATGTATTTCACAGGGAGATGGTGTCAATGGGCAGGGCAAATTCAGGAGATCACCCCTCCTGAATTTGGAGGGGGGGGGGGGGGAAATCGCACCCTTCATTCTCTAGTCATGAAACAGTCTTCTGATTTCTCTCCCAGATATTGTCGCATTTCCCCAAATTCAGTGCCTGTTTTGTATCCCTGTGGTTCTGTATTCTATTTCACTGTGTCTCTTAAAGCTCCAGAACTCAAATAAAATCCCTGTTCCGTGCTTTTCCTCTCATATCATCTGGATCTCTTCTGCGTCTCGTCGGTAGCAAATGGTAGTCAGCCATGTGGGGTTTATATAAAAACAAAAAGGAACAAAGTCAGAGTGTCAGTTTCCTGCCACGCAAAGCTGGCCACTCCTTTCAAAAGGGATCTGTGCAGCTCTAGAAGATCTGACTTCAGGCAACTGCGTCTTTGTGCAGAGCTCCTTGGGGACCTGCTCAACATCACTGTGCTTTGCACCATGTTCTGATCAAGGTGCGCAAACAGACATGGGCAGGAAACACAGATATAGGGCAGCAAACGCAGACATGGGCAGGAAACACAGACATAGGGCAGCAAACGCAGACATGGGCAGGAAACACAGATATAGGGCAGCAAACGCAGACACGGGTTGCTAATGTGAACATGGGCAGCAAATGCAGGCATAGCCTGCAAATGTAGAGACAGTTATCAAATGGAGATGCAGGTGGCAAAGGCAGACGCAGCCATCAAATGCAGACATGGCTGGAAAATGCAGACGCAGTTGTCAAACGCAGACACGGCCGGCACTCGCAGATGCAGGCAGTGCCCTAACAAGTTGCTGAGCTTGTCGCCCCAGTGGGCTGGGTTCCGCAGGAAAGTGTATCCATCTCTATGCACCTTTCAGACACAATGCCGACCTGCTCCACCCCGGCACAGGCAGCCGCTAATGGCGAGGTCAGGAACCCGGCGTGTTACCTTAACAGTCGTCAGCAGGCCCCCACCTCAGCTACCATTCACATTCGTACCCTGAGCAGGTGTCTGGTTCTGAACCTCAGTCCCCTTCCTGCGCGAGCTGCGCAATGGTGACGAGAGAGCAGGAGCTGCACACGACCCCGTACTGGCTGCAGCCACGCCAAGCTGACACAGCACCAGTTAAAGCCGCACGAAACGGCACCCGTGCCACCAGCCTGACTGGAGTGTGGTGTTCAAGAAGGTGTGGCAGCCAGGTTCAGCGTGCAGTGCTGGGTGTCCACCTAAACGCTACACACCACTGTCAACTTTGCACTGGTATCTACTGACACTGCATTGTGTACAAGAAAGCACTCGGGCACTGATTCTGCACATGCAAGCTGCACCCTTCATTGATGCAGCCCTAAACTAGGAGTGGAACAGTGTACGTATTCACGTGTCTTTCGGTTCGAAAAGCAAAAATGGTGCACGATTCTGGAAAAAAATGTGAATTGCGATTCTTTTGCCTAGAGTTGAGATCACGATTCTCTGTAACGTTTCTTAAACGTTTATTGCACTCATTAAACTGCAAAACGAAATGCAACAAAACATGACTGTGCCAGACATGTGACTGATCCGGGACCAGTATGTCAACTTCTGACAACAGACAGGAAATGCTTAATTGGCCATTCGATTAGTGCAACCAAAAGAGCCAAACCAGAAGAGCCAGTGGGGATCTTTTTTGGTACTTCGGTACTTTCGGTGGGACTTGAAAGGCTTTCATTGTCAAGCGGTTATGCAAATAGCATCCTTCGAAATGCAGTTCAACCTCCATCTTCAAAACAGGTGCAAACTCAGAAAACAATGATAAACGAGGTCAAATAAACACATAAATAAATAATTAAAATAATAATGATGGATGCGTGGACAAATGAAGTCACCCAAGCTTTAACTGCGATCTGGAACAGATACAACCAGTTCAGGATAGCATGACAAGAAATGAAGCATTTTGTATAGTATACTAGGACAGAACAATATTGGAAAATTTCCAAGTATTGCAATGTGATTTTGGTGTAATAAATATTGGGGTCAACATAAATTTCTCAAAAAACAGACTAGGAGTGACTTAAACAGCAAGAACGAAAATGATTCTGATTATCTGGGAGAATGAATAAAGCACTCATACTGAAGCAGAAGAGGTAAACTTTAAACTGATTTTTAAACAAACAGCAAATGGGGGTCAGGCACCGAGGTGGGCTGCTGGGCAGTAAGGGGATGTCAGACTGGTCCCAGTCCCGCTCCAGCTTAGAGCCACGCCCCTCTGTCGGGGGCACAATCAAAGGCTGCTGGAATGGTTAGTGCGTCACACCTCCAGCGGCTGACAGCGTCAGGACATGCATCCCAAACACAGACAGGACCAGGCTGGCAGATGTCGATGAGGAGAGTAGCCACTCTCACATGAAGGCAATGCTGCCTTACATAAAAGTATAAATGATCCGAATAAAGCCAGTCAAAACCAGATAGTCTGACTTCCTAGTAAATCCCAGTAAATAAGACAAGAGATTTAACTACATACTCTCTGTCATCAACTCACAGAGAAGACAATGGAATAAAGACCGGAACCTGCAGGACAACCTCCGATACACGAAAGACGGCCAAGACAAAAGACGACGCTTCTTGTGAGGCGGAGCTCATGAGAATCATGATGCTAAACGCTAACTTCACAAAGTGAAGCTTGTGCTCAGTGAATGTAAGGTGATAGTCCTGGCGGTGACAGGGACAGGGACACTGTCCTCGCGGGCGCTTGGCTGGCAGGCAGTCACACAGACAGGCAGACGGAAGGAGTCACTGACTCTGCTGGAGCGTGTGGACGTCATCGGCATCCGGGGGGCTGGGGGCCGGCCCCTCGCGGGCCTCCATCGGGCCGCCGGCCGCCGCCTTGCTGCCTGGGGGGGGGGTTTACGCAGGGCACGGCAACATGGCGCATCTGGGGGGGGGGGGGGGGGAAGAGGGTGACCTGGGGCAACAGGGCATTTTCAAAAACACCCAACACCCCAGCTTTTTAATGGTACCGCACCTCCCTGTTTCACACACATCGGCACGGATACCAACTTGCCAGAGACAATTTTATGATTTTTAAGGGGGTGGCACATGAGGGGCAATAACTGATACAAAACATATCTGTATCAGCGAGTAACAGGGGAGGGGCCCTCTGTGGGCTTCCAGCTAGGGCCAACTCCCCTGAGGCTCCGCCCCTAACCACGCCCCTAACACATATACATACTAACAATCACATACAGCATATTTCCCTCCAGTGGGCAGCCAAAGCTCCCGTTCGGCTGACATTTCCTCCTCTGTACACTGCAGAAGTGTGGATTTGTGGGCTGCGAGGCTGGAGGAGGGTTTCTCATGAGAAGCTCAGTCTTCGCTATCACAGGAGGTTAAAGGCTCACCATTCACATTTCCTCATATTTCACTCCTTGAATCAATCAGCAATTAAAATGGGTTTTAAATTCACACGCTGCATCATGGTGGTTCTATCGATTTCATCTGGACGCAGAGGGTTAGAGACTGATACTCACACTGGTACTTAAATTAGACACAAATGAAACGGGTTATAAATCAACCACAACTCAATCCAGGTAGCCTAGAAAAGCCATAGAGAAAGAGGGGAAAGTGCAGAGGTGGGATTCACCGCAAGCTGAGCTGATTGCTTAATGTCCCAGCACTTCGCTGGGAAGCTCCGCAGATCAGCTCACTTACTTTTTGGATGATGGGAGGAATGAGTCATTAAAGTCCACAGTGCACAGCCTGGGAAAACCTACCGCACATTAACGATTATATTCAGCCCGATGGTCAGACAACACAGTGACTGACGGCTCCACTTAATCCCACCCACTGGGTGATTCTGACTTCTCCTATAATAATGGCTAAACACAAAACAGTCCTGCTATGAATTTATATCAGATTAACTGCAGTCGTCCTTCTTCTGCAGATCAACGAGAAAGCAAGTCTGACTAAGGCACAATGGAGGTCACATCAAGGGACATCCAGACAGTACAGGATGGCCAACGCAGGACGGCCAACGTGGGACCACCAACATGGGGGAGCTAATGAAACATCTAGCTGGACCTGCTGTGGAATCAGCATAAATCAGCCTGCTAGTGCCCGACCTTCACAAATCAGTTTAATGGCCTAATAACAGAACATCTATCTTGCAAACTGGTCAGAGGCTGAAAGCAGAACAGCTCAAGCTGGGATGGGTGTCACGTAACGGCGTACCATGAATGACGGCAAATTAAACTCGTCATTAATAACAGTCGTCTATATTGATTTTGGCCATTTGAGTACTGTGTAAGGAGGAGTATCCGGTGACTCGCCTGGGCAAATAAAAGCAAAACACTGGGAAATGGCTGCCACAGTCCAGGGAGCACAGCTGATGCAGGAGTTTTCACCCTTTTAGTAAACCAAGAACCCCAACTGAGAACAGAGCTCGGAACCCCAACTGAGAACAGAGCTCGGAACCCCAACCACATAAGTAACCATAAGCTTAACGTCCAACCTGAATAATTTACACACTGTGATCGCAGACAATTACCAACAGCGATGGAGTTTACAATCAGGACCCAATACAACTGCTCTGCGTGTACAGAGATGCTGCCGTACCTGGAGTCAGTGTGAGAGGAGACGTGTCACGTTCACCCGCTCATTCCTCTATCGAGAACATCTCCTACACAGGCCCGTAGCCAGAAATAAATTTCCTGGGGTGTCCAAGGTCCCCCGCTGGGGGTCCCCTTGGTACATCTGACTGGGGGAGGAGCCATAATTTTACTTCCTGGCAACACGCCAGCTCCTATAGATTCAGCAGCTGCCAATCACAGCCCAGGGGCTTTCGGTGGGCGGGGTGGCCTGCAGCAACGCAACCTGCTCTCGCACGCACCGGGGGTCCCCGTCGGCATGACGCAGAGCCCCGGGCCGGCTCTCACACACACCGGGGGGGTCGTGAGCAGGAGAAAACCACTGAATAAACTTGTTATTGATTCTGGGCAGATACTCGGGCCAAGAGTAACTTATCTGTGTAATTAGCCTGGGCATGAAGAAACACAGACTCTCAGAAAGCCGAGGAATTAATCTCAGCTATTACATGATGCTACGAGAGTCCACCCATCGTCTCAGGCTTTTGTGACAGAAACCTGAATCCTCAATCACCTGAAAATGCACTCAGGAAACCACGGCCTTACGTGAAAGGCTTATCCACACTTTACATTTTAATGTCCATTTAATTTACATGTGACTATTTAATATTAATACAAACTGAATAACTGACATAATTCTTACTATATAAAACATAAAAACAAGTTGGTGCAATGGGCAGCACGGATATTTGGTGTCCTTATCCCTGCCCCCTCCCCTGGCACCACTTTCAGGTTCACAGTGGAACAATCCAAGCCCGGAATTTCATTACTCACCGTGCACACAAACAGACACACACACCTGTCAGCCTGACCTTCTGCGCCTGCGCAGCCACAGACGCTTAACTGTTAACAGGTATCCTGAACATTAACTCCCGTACCTACTATGGGAATATTCCCGCGTACGTTCACCGCGTCCATAACGACCAGAGCTTCATTTTACGACCTTAAATCTACACATCAATCAATTTTGTGCAGGATTTTCGAGTGCTGCAATGTCGAACACCATGATTATAGGTTTATCCAATGAAGCACCATCAATCGCTCTGTCAGACTGCAGCTACCCACGTGTTACAGAGTCTAGGGAGCAAAGCGCCCGGCAAACTGAGAAGGGTGCATGACATTGACCGTCTACTTTAGTTACGGAACATTTTATAAAGATATAACCACTTTAATCATTTATGTTTGTTAAACGAAACCAAGTTTGAAATTATTTCACTCAAGCTCTGATTTGCCATTTGAAAATAAAGTATTACGTTAAACGTGGGAACAAATTAGGTTTCTTCTCAAGCAAAATAGCTGCATATTTCAATTCATTGTTCTTTCATTTTAAATTATGCATGTGGGATGAAGCTCCGAGATAACTAAAGTTTCCAAAGTACGACTGAGTCGGAATCAGATTTGTTACGCACACTGTGTACTTACAGAAAACACAGATCCGTGCTTCGCTTTGCCTGCTACTTCTTGTGCGAAGATTTGCGAACGACAATAAACACGAATGTGAGGGAGCGGCGTCGGTGAGCTCCGTTTAGTTACACGGTAATCTCCACCCACCGGCCGGGGTGGCGCATCTACGCCTTCGGGCAAAGAAACAGCGACAGAAAGGGGAGTGGAGACCGACACTGACTCGCGTTTAGGGCGAGTGTGACTTTAATGAAAACACATTTTCTAACACACAATATGCAGTGAAATCGGCGCTGCTCCAATGAGTAATCTAATGCACATTACACACCCAGAGGCGCTACATTACGGACTGCACGTGATATTTATTCATATGCATTGTTAACAAGCGCTACATAAGCTGTTGCAATACCGATACAATTGCAACATTTTAACCGACAATTTTACCTCATCAAAGTATTATGTTAAACAGCCGTCAGTAGTATCCCGTAAATCCTTATGAAACGATGTTGTCGCTTCTAAGGCAGTGGGTCCCATTACTGGGAATAACGGGGCATTTGAGTGGACTCGGTATTATGTTTCAGATGAACTCGGTATATTTCAGAAGAATTTAAAAGAATTTTAGCTCTAACAATTTAGTCGTTTCTAAAATAAAGAAAAATAAAAGTTGATTCAACAATTTGAACAACACTTGCCTAATTTTTAAGAAGCTGGTGTAGATAAAAACCACACAGATGTTTTCCGACACCCACTGCAGACAATGTGTACATGCACCGAATGGCCAGTTTAGTTGGTACACCTGCTAGTTATTGAAGAAAAAAATCTCTTCCACACAGCTAATCAGCTAAATATATGCAGACAGAGTCAAGAGGTTCGGATACTGTGCTTTATAACGGAGTCCGACATGGTGCTATGTAGGCATACCTATAAAATACCCCTTTCTGAAGGGTTGTAAGTTGTGTTGTTTATTTGCCACTGCTCAGGTCTGTTTATCTAATCTGACCACCTATTTTCTGTATCTGCTTATTCAGGTAGTGCAACAGAGCTTATCTCAGGAAGCAGGATTACCTTGTCCCAGGGAATTCACTTTAGTTATTACTTAAGCAGTGTGTTCAGCCCCCTGGGCTTTGGTGTGTGCATATTTTTTTGACAACCGGAGCACTTGAACACTCAAATAAAATTACTCATGCAAAAATAATTATCACTCCGAGCAAAAATAGGTTTCTCTCTCTCAATAGTGAACTTGTCACCCGTTTGAAGGGATGTGGCAAAGCCGCCTTCACTGAGGCTGGGACGGTATGCATGAGCGAAGCTTCCCCTGAAACGGGACTGTGCACCTCAGGACTTGCGCTCTTGGGTCAGTAACCCCCCCCAGCTGCCAGTGATACTGCAGAGTTCTCAGGTCTTGTGGTGAAATATAGAAATCCTTAAGAACAACGCCTTGCACCTTAAGCAGTGGTCACATGCTTGTTCTCCACATGCTTTTCATAAACAAACACTCACGTATCAGGCCTTTGTCTATTGTTCAGTGTGACACGGTTGCCTTTGATTTTGGGTTAATCATCCCGTTACTCGGTCCCTCCTCCATTGGCATGATTCAGGGTCACATGTGACCCTACAAGCAGAGCCGCGGGCAGCCAGCTCCGCTCTCAGTGGTGCTGCACTATAAACACAGAACACTGTTACCCATAGTAACACCCCCCAGCCCCCAACCGCCTGTTTCTAGATTGTTCTGGCTGCCTAAATGTTAGGATAGCTATTTAGTGTGGCACTGTGCATAACCAGCTCTGGGCTTCCACTGCCGTTTATGCTTTACATTCCTTTATGAGCTTATGGTGCTTTTTGGGAATCTACACGCACATTTCCCCTGCATCACCGTCTTGTACGTCTTTTCGGAGCCGTGCCCTGTCACACCAGTCGGACAGAAGCTCCGTTGTTCCCAGAAGCTCCATTAAAGTCTGCCTGACCCGTGATGCCGGACCCAGCCCCATATTTTTGTCCTACATCATTTATGGAATGAACTCCTGATCCACAGAGAAACTTAAGAATGTACTTAATTTTGAATCATGAAAACTCATTAAGATTCTTAGGCGCACTGAATCAAAACAAATGAAATCTTTACATATCTGCCATTTTAGGCACAACAAAGGTAGACTTTACTCTTGTTCATTTGTGATTGTAATTGCATATTGTAGCTTTATTAGTATTATGTAATAGAAAAGCTCTACCATTGATTGATTACGTCTAAGTATCGCTTGTCACGCTCTTGCTTGTACTACTTACTTTCAATAACGCACATTTTTTAAAACTCCTACATCTGTACATGCAGACCTCCATCCTGACACGAGAGGTCGCTGTTGCACTGTGGAACTAGTTTGGTGTCTCGCAATTGATCTTTTCAGTTCCGGCGCTAAACAGGTGCTATAAATAATATTTTCATTGCTCAGTCTAATTAAAATATTTTAGACTGCCATGCTTTGCAAATCCGGAACTGGGGTAGATCCTGAGGTACTGAGCTCCTGAGCTACTCCGGACAGTATCTAACTGCAAATGTACTGGTCCGCAATACTCCGCGAAAGCGGAACCCGAATCAGCGCGCGGGCTCGAGCACAGTGAAGCGCTTAAGCAGAAACGTTAGTCTCTGTGACGCGTTAAACAGATACAGTACAGGCTGCAGTACTGGAGATGTATGGAGGTAGAGACAAGGTTCTGAGTTGGTACAGAGAGTTTTAGCTGAACAGAGCAAAAACTCAGCAAAACTTACACCCTGGGGACCAGGAGTTATGGGAGAGAATCGCTGCGGTAAAATCATGTTCTCACTGCAGCAGTGCTACTCACAAACACATAGAAGTATGGCTGCTCTCGCACATAGGCTCCACACTGCAGCCGTGTCACTCAGATACTCTCTCACAGCAGATGTACTACTACTATGCGACTGATACAGCAATGCCGTTGTGTTTTTCAAGATGTTTGTGACTGAGCAGAAAAACTGGAAACACATCTATAGACCTTGTGGGCATTTTAACCTATTTGGCAGACATTTGTATCCAAAGTCGTGTTCATTTTTAGAGAAAGCTGGGTCAGATAATACCCAGAGCAACTGGGGTTTAAGGGACCAGCAAACTTCTGGTCACAGGTGTGTTGTGAGCCTTAGAAAGCTGCCCAGAGCCGAATCAGTCAAAGCGCAGAAGAGAGGTGATAATATTAAAGGAAAAGAGCAAACTGACCTGTCTGTGCACTTATGTTTCTAAATATTACTGACAGGTTACTTTTACAGAAGTACAGTCAGTTACCTAATCAAGGTTCTTAACATACTACATGAGCTGTATCCCGAATCTTGTTTCTATGCATTTAGACAATGTACTGGCAAGTAGTATCATTGCCTCCTAAATCTAAATCCTGGTACTTTGTGTGAAAAGCGAGTCTTACTGGGTGATGTCATCAAGGCAGCCCCTGGCCACACATGATAAATTCCCAAAAAAGCCTCCTCTTGACCTACCCTGCAGCCAAACCCCTCTGTACTGACCTCCACCCCCCTCCCAGTTAGCAGACAGGTCATCTCCACAACCACCCTCCCAGTTCAAAGAAAGACCAGGATTTTTCTTCCAGCATCATTAACCTCTTACAGCCACAAAGGCATGGAGATTGAGTATCTCACATGTGTCAAAACAAAGAGCAACGGGCACCAACAAAACATTAAATGTTTAATCGCTCTTATCTATTTATGCAACAGGGGATTCCAGGCTGTGAATTCGTCTCAAATCATCAGTGCACCAAATGTACAGCGTACACAGGGGAAGGAATCGCATCGGCATATTAAACAAACCCAGATCACACTTGTTACATTCGAGTCGAATTGGGCTTGACAGCAGGGCTGAATCTGGAAGAATAAAGTATTGTGCATTAGCATAGAAAACTCAGGACAGGCCTATAAGTTCAGAGGACACACTGAGGAAGAAGTGTCTCGTCCAGATGAGGCACGTAAGCAGCTAAGCTGCTCTGAGGAGGGACAAGCTTCTCTCTTCCTGGAAGCTCAGCACATGAGGCTGCTGCACGCAGGAAGCTCTTCAGTTCATCCACCCTTTACATCCTGTAGGCAAAGCAGAATTCCTCTCATGGCCAACATACTGCATATAGACAAATGAAAGCACAGGAACCAACGCAAAGAAGAAGATGGATAAGAGAAGGAGAGCCGCTCAGAGGGCGGGAACGTTCCTGTGAAGGACCTTGGGGCAGGATACCTGACTCCTCAGAGCCTGCAGGACATAGACCAAGGTGGCCTGTCTGTAGGAGCAATGGCGCACCCCAATGGAGCACACGAAGGAGGTGACCAAAGTGCCACACAGAAAAAAGAGGAGCTCTTTTCAGGGGTCACCAGCAAACCGTCTGCCCAAGCTGGTGCCGATGTACCCACAAGAAAATACATGCCACACAATCTTGACTATTTTTGTGTTGAATATCTCATTCAAAGCATGATTGACACAAAACTCTGAAGAAGAGTCCATCTGCATCGAAGAATTCAGGTGGCAGGACTATGTATGTAAAACAAACCTCTGCGACTGATCCCAGACAGCCGAACCTTTCAGAAGATAACAATCATTAACATTTTCACTTTCATTATAATACAATGTTCACATTATTTAAATGAACCTCATTAAGAAATACCATTAAGTTAATAATAATACAATTGTCTGACAACTGCAGAAACTAGCATGGTGGCACAAGCCTGTATGAGAACAAAGGCTGTCTGGTTAGTGATGGCACTGATGGACACCAGGACTAAGTGACATTCCTGTGAGCTCTGCAGCCCTACGCCGGGCCGGCAGTTAGCATTAGGATGAACGACACTCATTCCCCATGGCTAATTAAGGCACTCTTCAGTAGGTCCATGACTCTTTGCAGCATATCATGCACATGAACTCTTCAGTCTTGCCATGGGAGGTCCTTAAGATCGCAGAAGAGTGGAGGACAGGGGTGCAGGTTCGGGTTTAGAGTCCCGAGCTCATTCCTGTGCTTACAGGACGTGACATCACTGCAGAGGTGCAGAAAGAGCCAGTTAGCATTCAGCCTTCCAGGCTAATTCCAGTGATGAGTCCCCGGTGTGTCAGGCAGGAAGCTCTGATTGAAGGCAGCCCTGAGTTTCCGTCCCGCCCCTGGGAAGCAAAGCTGCGGCTCACGAGTGAGCAGGACTGGGAGGAATCGAGTCTGAAGTGTTAAGCGCAGCTGTGTGAGCTGTTGACCCGAGGGCTGACGTCTCCCATTCCAAGAAGGAATGGCTGCCGGGCGTTTGAATGAGGTACTTAGTGCTCCAGTCACAACAGATCACAACCAACTGCATTTAAGTTACTTGAAATATTCCTGTTTCCTAAGCAGCTGAATAAAAAAGAACTTAGACGAACTGCAGCATATAGTCCAGTGTTATGTGTTTCTTCAGTACTTTGGCCTGAAAGGGTGTGTGGGTCACACCAAAAAAAGGAATAAACTAGTGGAATAAATGTAAAAGCGCTTAACACAGAGAAACTGGTCTGTCTACTGAAGTCTTCACAGAGAGTTCTGAAGGGTTTATCTTCAGCACCCACTCAAGGACCTTTTTTGTATGACATGATCTATCTTTGTGGACACAGAGTACACTGCCAAGAACAGCAACAGTTTGAGTTGTCAGACAAGACCTCAGTAGGTCGCCTCTAACCCACATGTTCCTGTCTGTTTGGTGACATCAAAGACCAGGCTGAATCAGCCGTCCCTGTCAGCTGTGGTGTTCCTCTTTAATAATGAATGTCTTGCCCCTTTGAGCACAAAAAATTGACCAATGGAGCAGGTCCACTTCATGGGACAACTTCTTTTTCCCTGTAATCATTTGCCAGCACTCTGGATGTGGGATTCAGTGAAATTTCAAAAGTGTTCAAAACATAAAAAGAACATTAAAAACAAATCACACATTCTAGCACTGTGGCAGATATTTGCACTACATCACTGGCAAAACTGAAAATGTGACATTGTGCAGTCTGCCGGGACTCATTCTGTGGTCTGCCGGGACTCATTCTGTGGTCTGCCGGGACTCATTCTGCGGTCTGCCGGGACTCATTCTGCGGTCTTCTGGGACTCATTCTGTGGTCTGCCGGGACTCATTCTGCGGTCTGCTGGGACTCATTCTGCGGTCTTCTGGGACTCCTCCCAATGCTTAACTGACATGTCCACAGTAGCTCTGGTCGCTGTCTGGCTGTTCCATGGACTCTAGTGACAGACTAATCAACTGGATCTCAGCTCTGGCTCTGAGGTAGTGACTGGGGGCCTGTTTCCCAGGTCCTCTGAAGAGTGACTGACTGCAGTTCCTGTATTTGAATTCAAATAACTAAGCTGAGGCCAAAGGACTACAGAGCTTAGTATTCATCCAAAACAGGAATCCCCCTAAGGATAATTTACTCATATGAGAGAATGAAAATTAAAACCTATCTGCTTAATGACTATCATTTTCGTGAACCTCTTTATGGTGTAAGGTCATGAGGTCATTGACCAGTGATTGAGGGAGAGAGTCATGTTTGGACGGAGGCCTCACAGCCGCACGAAAACAGAGATTATGCCGCGGCAGAAACAAGGCCACATAGTTTCACTGGAGTCTTTGGCTCACTGTCTTTGGTGTGGGGGAGGGAGAGGGTCCGTTCAGACAATCCTGAATGAGGCACTCTCTGTTTCACTTTTCTTGGGCTGGGAACAAGGGGGAGGGTGTTTGTAGGTCAGTGTTTCTGTCTGCCTGTATGTCTGCTGGTGAACGTCAGTATGTTTGTGAAGTTTTTGGGTAGTTTTGATATCTGTAGCGGAGTGAGTCTGCACGCGTCAATGTTCACTTTTGTCTGAGTAACGGTGTGTATTCCTGTGTGTGTCCATGTGCAACTTATTGTGTCTTTTACTGTCCCGTCAGTGTGGCGCTGTCAGTGTGTCTGTCTTTCTTTCTGTTTGTGGGAGTGTTTGCGACGGTGTGTGAGACAGTGTATTTTAGTGTGCATGTACCCTAGGGTGGGATTCAGGAACAGTCCCAGAGGTGTGGACCCAGTGCCCCGAAACAGGCACGGAACCGGATGCCCATCAGGATCGGGTCCTTATGCAACAGTACAGCAGCTCAAGCAGCCCCTCTTCTGCTTCTTGGGGCTGAATATGGTCAGGATAGCCTCATCGAACACAGCCTTCAGGCCCTTCTGGGTCAGCGCCGAGCACTCCAGGTAGCACTGGGCTCCGATCTGCACACAGAGAAATAGGGGTCAACGGGGAGGGAGCCAACAGGGTGAACAGGAAATGCTGACAGACAACAGGAAGTTGGGCAGGAAGGGCAAAGGTCACTTCCTTCCAGCTTACCTCTCTTGCCAACCTGAGGCCCTGTTCATACGTCAAAGGTCTCTCTTTCATATGGAGCAGACGCGAAAGTGTCTTAGGATCATCGCGTAGGTCAATCTAAGGCATAGGAAACATGTTACTGATGCACCAAAGTCATGTGTTTAATGTTAAATAAGGGCAGAAGATAAACGGGGCTTCCACAGCTGCCATCGCCGGCGCCACCCTCTCCAACACAACACACCAACTCTTCAGAACCATAAAAACTGTTAAAAAGCTGTCTGTAGACACCTGGGTCCCAATGAGTATGTAGGGAATGTGAGGCATGCACGCCTTCAGCTCGGGCACCCACTCCTCCTGAACGTTGTGGTAGGAAGCCGGGTTGACCACTGAGAAGCAGATGAGGAACACGTCCGTGTTGGGGTAGGAGAGCGGCCGGAGTTGGTTGTAATCCTCCTGAGGAAAACAACAGGGACCAGAGGATGAACCAAAGCCAGCAATCCTAGGAGGCGGCAAGGCCTGCCATTACTCAGCATACCCTGCAAATGTCACGGCCTGCCATTACCCAGCTAACATTGCAAGCACCAAGGCCTGCCATTACCCTGCTAACACTGCAAGCACCAAGGCCTGCCATTACCCTGCTAACACTGCAAGCACCAAGGCCTGCCATTACCCAGCTAACACTGCAAGCACCAAGGCCTGCCATTACCCTGCTAACACTGCAAGCACCAAGACCTGCATTACCCAGCTAACATTGCAAGCACCAAGGCCTGCCATTACCCAGCTAGCACTGCAAGCACCAAGGCCTGCCATTTCCCAGCTAACACTGCAAGCACCAAGGCCTGCCATTACCCAGCTAACACTGCAAGTGCCAAGGCCTGCCATTACCCTGCTAACACTGCAAGCACCAAGACCTGCCATTACCCAGCTAACATTGCAAGCACCAAGGCCTGCCATTACCCAGCTAACACTGCAAGCACCAAGGCCTGCCATTTCCCAGCTAACACTGCAAGCACAAAGGCCTGCCATCACTCAGCACACCCTGCAAGTGCCAAGGCCTGCCATTACCCAGCTAACACTGCAAGTGCCAAGGCCTGCCATTACCCAGCTAACACTGCAAGTGCCAAGGCCTGCCATTACTTAGCATACCCTGTAAACACCAAGGCCTTCCCTTACCCAGCTAACACTGCAAGCACCAAGGCCTGCCATAATCCAGAAGACCCTGCATTAAAAATTGCCTGGTGGCCTGTCAATGTTTTATAAGGTTACAGCATATTCTGTCATGGATAACCCACAAACTCATGTTGTACTTCTTGATTATTAGGCATGTGTGTGTTTTTGTGCCAAAGGTAGTAATTTTATTATATCCCTGTTTAAGCAAACTAAGAGTACATTTTCAGTTTTAGTGTATAGGGACAGAAACACCTGGAAACGATTCCAACTATACCTCATAGTTTCATGGGGACTTAAAATAATCCTAAACATAAGCTAATGTTCAAATTTTAAAACCTGGTCATCTGAAGATCATTGGAGGACAACTTTGAATGTGAAGTAAAACTGCGATATGAAATTTGGTCATAACTTTCAGGAGAAGCCTTCCTCACTGATGGAGAAAGAAGTGGCTGCTCGCCCCTGACCCCATCATGACGACCGTAACCCCCACCCAGCCCTAACCTTAACAATATGTAACCAAACAAAATACAAGGCATTTTTACCCCCACCCAGCCCTAACCTTAACAATATGTAACCAAACAAAATACAAGGCATTTTTGTTTTTTTGATTGCATTCACAAATCTTTGTGGGTACCTGAAAAATGGTCCCCACAACGTCAAAATAACAGGCTTTTATCACATTGTGGGGGGATATTTGGTCCCCACAATGTAATGTAAAGCTAATCCACACACACACAGACACGTTTACAGGTCAGCCTGTTGTCTTCCTGACCTAGACAATGGAGAAACACGATACATCCCTTACAAAGGCTCGCTCCACACCCAGGAAGCCGGCCTGCAGCACTGGATGCACATGTGGGAGTGACAAAGGCCTGCTACACGCCCGAGCTCTGCTCCAGTGCTCTTCACGGCGTCCTGGGGGAAGCTGGCTCTTCCTGAGACTTCCTATGCGGCCACACTCCCTGGGACACACAGCTGCGTTCGGCGGGCCTGGCAGCCTCCCAGCCCCCGTTCTGAGCACGCCGCGTTAGGTGTGACACCCCCCACGGTACTGGCAGGCGCTGATGCTCCGGGGCCTGTGACGCTAATTAGCCTGACGCTAATGAGCAGGACCTAATCCACGTCAGTGTGGCCCTAATCCACGACGGTTCCAAGAGCAGCAGCAGCTGTAGGACCAGATTTGTTTACCGCTGAGCTGTTTCCCCACTTGCTCATTCGCCACTATAGGCAGAGGCTGAACCCTTTTGCGCATCACTAATCTAGTATGAGGGTTTTTGTCTTTCAGCCTGACTGAAATCATGCTTTTGGTGTCGCAGACATCTAATAATGCACTAATGGAACAACAACATCGTTAAGCGGATGCTATGTTGCCCTATAAACCACTGTAATACCTAGTTGTGATGATATATTTTACATTAACTTATTCAGTAGACAGTTTTGTCTAACGTAGTGTACAACTGAGGATCAGAGACTCGAATCAGTCAGTGATCCTGGAGTTAATGGGGTCAAGGGCCTTGCTCAAGAGCCAGTCCGGGGATTTGAACTGCCGACCTTCCGATCACAGGAATAGAGCCAAACACTACTCCCGATAACAGGTGAGGTATCATTATTATTATACGCTGTGTTTTTATGTTTTCCTTTTGCGTACACAGTTTCCTCTGGGCTCCTATTATAATCTAAAAACTACTGCTGTTTTTTGTGGAAGTCTTCATTTTGGGCCCAGATTCCCACAGTGAATCCCTCTGGGTCAGTCTCTTGTGGGACCTCTTTCACAGGTTCTGAGCGTTTTTGGCTATGTGTGGCATATTGCAATATCTCCTCAATCCTCAAATCTATTCACAGAATTAAGGTTCAGCACCTCGCCCTGCCGGATCGTGGCTCATTACAAACCAAACTGGCTACCCTTGTGGCCTGGGAACCCCGTCGGGAGGTGCTGGGCCACGCCCACCAAACGGACCTCTCAGCTGCAGCCTCACGTGCTGCCAGCCTATCAGCAGGAGGTTTGACGGCTTCGGCACGTTACTAGAAGGTCTACAAGCCACAGCCGCCAGCTTCTCGCGCAACATGGTCCTGCACCGTCTGGCCATCAGAACCAAGAAACCCACAAACAGGACAGACCACGGTGACTCACCTGTCCAGCAGTGTCATACAGTCCCAGTAGGTGCTGCTTCCCTGACACGGTCACATTCACTGCAAGAAAACAGAAAGTTCCAGTGAGTTTCAGGCCTCAGGCCTGGGATGTTGGTCTGCCACCCCAGGAGGGCCCCCCAGAATGATGAATGTCACAAAACTGTGTCGGGGCAGAGTTTTTAATCCAAAAATGAGGCACTGCAGGGTTATCTCTATAGTGTACAGCAGGGTAATTTTCACTTGGATCTAAAGCAGCATTTTGGCCACAGAAGCAGCTCCAGCTTCAGCTTTATCTCTTCTCATTTGTCGTGTTGATGGATGTAGCTGGAAGGAGCAGGCAGCGGTCAGTGGGGGGGGCACACTTGAGATGGGGAAGCGAGCGGATCCTGCAGCCCGTGTTGGCGCACAGGAGGACAGGCAGATGAGGCGAGGCCCCTCCCGTTGCCAATGACCCCCTCATTGATGCGCCCCCTCCCTGTACAGACAAGGCCCCTCCCATTGCTGGTGAGGCCTCTCCCTCCACCGGCGAGGCCTCGCTCCCTGGAGATTGTCTCCAACGCAACGGCAGCAGCTGCAGACCTGGAGTCTGGAAGTTTGCTCAACCCTCAGCTTCCAGCTGGGAGACACGGAATTCCAGAGTTTTTGCAGCATCCTGGGTGATGCCACCAGTTCCCAGGCTCCTCCAGTCAGTGTCCCCCAGGTATCGTTACCCATCCGCAGGACGACAGGTCTCCTCAGCCTGTGTGCCTCTGCAGTTTTTCATTCGCAGTGACTGCTGCATTTATTAGCCCTAACTGAACTCCTGATTGGATAATTCAAATCACGCCAAACTGAGCTCAATGGAGACTAATTAAGCACTTGAGCAGAAACGAAACCAGCCCACACAGCGACTCGTCCAGACTAGGGTGGAGGAAAAACAGTTTTTTTGTTAAATATATTTTTTAAATGACAAATGAAACACTGAAAACACTTCAAACTGATTTATTATGATTGATGTGCTCCTTTGTTTGAAAGGGGGGGGCGAAGGGGCTGCGGCAGCTGTGGAAAACTTGGGCGAGCCCAAGGGCACGGGCAGCATTCCGGAGAGCACGGATTAGCCGGTGGAGGTGTCGGGATTAGTTGGTGGAGGTGTCGGGATTAGCCGGTGGAGGTGTCGGGATTAGTTGGTGGAGGTGTCGGGATTAGTTGATGGAGGTGTCTGGATTAGCCGGTGGAGGTGCCGGGATTAGTTGGTGGAGGTGCCCGGATTAGCCGGTGGAGGTGCCCGGATTAGCCGGTGGAGGTGTCGGGATTAGTTGGTGGAGGTGTCGGGATTAGTTGGTGGATGTGCCCGGATTAGCCGGTGGAGGTGCCCGGATTAGCCGGTGGAGGTGTTGGGATTAGCCGGTGGAGGTGTCGGGATTAGTTGATGGAGGTGTCTGGATTAGCCGATGGAGGTGTCGGGATTAGTTGGTGGAGGTGCCCGGATTAGCCGGTGGAGGTGCCCGGATTAGCCGGTGGAGGTGTCGGGATTAGTTGGTGGAGGTGTCGGGATTAGTTGGTGGAGGTGCCGGGATTAGCCGGTGGAGGTGCCGGGATTAGCCGGTGGAGGTGCCCCGGATTAGCCGGTGGAGGTGCCCCGGATTAGCCGGTGGAGGTGCCCCGGATTAGCCGGTGGAGGTGCACGATAACAGGCATGAGGACTCCAGTCAGAACGTTGAGACATCCCGCAGCCAGTTGCCAGGCTCTGGTGTGGCGTAGCAGCTACAGAACGTAGAACCTGATTCGACGAGGACCGGAAGCGCTGTCACATCGTGGGGGTCACATCAGTGAAACGCTGAAGTACTCAGCAGTGTGGCTGAAGCTAAAGTTGGACTATTTAGGAAAGAATAAATAGTATTAAGATTGTAAGTGTGGTTGTATCAAACAAGAATGACCACTGGTTACTGTCCATGTGAGTCCCCAGCTTCGGAATGTGTGTTAATATAAACACGCAAAAGGAAAAAAACAGGAAGTACAGTTTTCTTATCAAATTGATATTTGCTCCTTCTGATGAATCAGACAATGCTGTAAATGGAACACAGTGGAAAAAATCACAATGAAAACAAATCACAATGAAAACAAATGCTGCCGCCTCTGTTTTGTATGCCTTTTATGTTACGCCTGTGCTATTTTCACACTTAAAATGGCAGTGCATTCGTTGCAGAGTAAGTGGCAAACCTCACGTTTTCACACTTGTCCCATTTGTTTAGCAGGAAATGTGACTGGAGCTGCTTAAGTGAAGCAGCTGCCCAGTGGTGAAACACAAGGACCTCACATGGGATGTGAACTTTCATGCACAAGTGCTGCTGCTTAACCGCTGCGCCACCAGATCTTCGCAGAAGGACTTTAATGTGATCACAAAGACCAAGGCCCCTGCTGGCTCACCGTGTGACTTATCAAGGAGAGGTTTCAAGGTTATCGAGGTGAATACGACTTCACTAAGGCCCAGTCTGTGTCTGGATTTCCTGAAGGATCCGGAAGGTGAAACATGGGGGTAGTATGTAGCTCTGCCAGTTAGTGCCTGTGATCGAAAGGTCGCTGGGTCAAATCTCATGGTCGGCAGAACAGTCAAATCACTGCTGAGTAATGGGCAAGACCCTTAACCCCAAAAAATGCTCCGGTGCACTGGATAAAAGGCTGATCCTGCGCTCTGATCTTAAATTTGCCTTCATCTGTGTGTATCTCAAAAGGAAAGCAAGATGGCAAATGTGAAAAGTAATGAATTCCTGTGTACTAGTATAAACTGCAAATGAGATACTTCTTCATTTCAACAAAAGCTTATGGGGTGCTTTATGCTCTCTGCAATCGTTGTAGCTTGCCTGGGCACGTCGTGTACTGGAGAGACTCTTCTGGAAGGTCTGCCCCTTACAGCTCTGACACTCACTGCGTGACGTGCTTGCAAACCTGCCAGTGATACATACAGGACACTCAAGCATCATCTCTCACTGCTTCATCATCTCGGCTCATGGCTTCAGCATTACCGTGGGCTAAAGATAAGCCTTCTGATTTGCATAACATGGGAAAAAAATATTAATATTGTTATTTACTAAAGGTTAGATGCCAAGAAATACTCCTGTCACCAACAGAGCTCTCATTTAATTAGAAGCAAGAGCGCCTCAGTTAAAATTAGCCACGATTCAAATGCACTGCACTGCACGTGGGTGTAATGAATTATACTAAGAGTATAATTAAAATCCTGGCTGTAAACCTTGTACAGGGAAATGCTGACTGGACCCCAATCTAGAGGGAGAAAATGCAGCCTTAGCTGCCTGACACACAAGAAGAGATTTTATTCAGTGCAACATGTGGGGCTTAGAATTTTCTAAGCAGAATTACATACCGGCTCCAAGAGCAGCATAAACATCTGCTCTTTTAAACTTAGCGCGTGGGTGTGTGGATGTGTGTATCTGTGCCTCTCCATACGCACGCATCTGTTGGGTCTACTTTCCACAACAGTCATCATTATGAAAATAATGTGACCTTAATATCAAACATGCCTTGGGAAACAAGTCAAGCAGATCAAAATTATGAAATTACGCTAATGCGAATGTGAGTGGTTCATTTGGTGACGCGTTAGCGCTGCAAGCAGATGTGGCTAATAAACAATGGCGGTCCTGCTTTCCGGTGTGACTCATCGCTGTCTCTGGCCAAAGGCCTCTGCCTGTTTGCAGGGATCTCCGGCTAAATCAAAAGCGCCTTTCGCAGCACATGGCAGTGACAGGCAGCCTGTCGCTGACGAAACTCACGTCACATTCACTGCTTTTGGCCACAAAGTATAGTTGTAGTAAACCTGGAATGGTTGGAACAGCAGTGTAATAAACAGACAGGGATTAAAGCAAATTAACAAAGGCTCAGCGAACACATCCACACTGAGCGGGCAGCTGGTTAGTCGATGCCTAGTAAAAACAGGCTGACTGGTTTACTGCGAGTTTGTGGACGAGGTTGTTCAGGAGATGGATCGGAGCTCGTAGGAGCCGCGCTGTTCTGCTTGTGGGCTCTCGCTGCCCCTGGCCACCTGGACGGGAAACCCTGCTGAGCGGCACATGGCGGCCGGCCAGCTGCACGTCACGGTCGCGGCTAACAGGAAAGCGGGGCTGGGGTGACGCAGGAAAAACAATAACACGCCCCCCTCCACCACAGAGCCCGCCCCCTGCTGTCCGAACTGCAACAGCACCGGCCTTGTAAACAGCGGGAACCACACTGCAAGGGTGGAGGGAGGGCAGAGGTGGAGGACTAGGAGAAGGGGAGAGAGGGACAGATGGGGAGAGGAAAGCAGAAGAGGAGAAGGGAGCAAAAAGTACTGATGAAAACCAGAGACAGCATGCAGCTCAGTGCTGTATGTATGACCCAGCTGGTTCCTGGGCGCTTCTCATTCAAGTTCCTCAACAGAAAATGCTATTTTACCCTAACCCTACCAGAACCCTACCCGAACCCTACCAGAACCCTACCCGAACCCTACCCCTACTCTAATCCTAACCCATAAATACCACTAAAAATAACGGTTTAACTCCTTGTTTAGAGAAACATTCATTTACGGTTATTCGAATAATGTAACATGTATGTCTTAGTAATGTAGTATTCATGTGGGATAAGCATTTAGTAAGTCAAATGAGTCAACTAATCAGAAAACTCACAAAATCACACGTAGTGTTTCTGATTTATGTGCTCTTCCAACAGATGGGGTACATTGGTCCTCATCCAACTCACAGTTACAGCGAAAACCGACATACACAACAGCTGGTTCTGGAAAAGACTGCCCCCCCCCCCAGTTAAAGTAAAACAAAAAATAATAGCCAAGACTTAAAACAAAAAATTAGGGACACAGACCAAAAGAAAAACATACATCGCTAGAAAATTTTAATCCAAATATTTGTGAAATAAACCAGTCAATGGTCATAGTGATGTAGAAACTGTCAGTGACACTTTCTATGCAGATTATTAATTGCAGCACAGAATTTAAATAAATGGTTACTATAAAAGAAAATATATTGAATTTTATATAAATATTGCATCCATAATATTTGTACTACAGAAACTATATACACATTCATCCACTCAACTGTTCAACAGCCTCCATCTTCAAACCTAAAGTACAGTTCTAACCAGAAGTAAACACTAAAAGTCAAAAATATGATTAATATTTCCTGGCAAAGCTATGGACACGAGGACATGAGTCGTCTTCTACATTAAAAACTCCAGTCCTCATAAGCTTTTTGATGTTCATAACAAAAATGTTTTTGTTGTTTGTTTTGTACCCAGCTCCTAATGGCTGCTTCCAGCAGGATAATGTCCTGTGTCACTAAGCTCATATCATCTCAGACTGCTTTCTTGAACAATGAGCTCACTGCACTCAAATGGCCTCCACAGTCACCAGATCTCAGTCCAATAGAGCAATTATGGGATGTGGTGGAACGGGAGATTCAGATCATGAAGGTGCAGCTGACAGATCTGCAGTAACCGTGTGATGCCATCATGTCAGCATGAACCAAAGTCTCTGAGGAATGTTTCAAGTAGCTTGTTGAATCTGTGCCACAAAGAATTAAGGCAGTTCTTAAGGCAAAAGGGGCTCTGACCCAGTACCAGTGAGGTGTTCCTAGTGGCCAGTGAGGTGTTCCTAGTGGCCAGTGAGTGTCAGGGTCAGCTCCTGTTGTCCCACTCTGTCCCTTCCCCGTTTGGCCAGCAGGTGTTGCTGGTCATCCCGTCCCTCGTGTTGTCAGTCTTTGTGTTTTCCTTTGTTCCTTGTTGGCCTCATGGCTCAACACATTGAGCATCTGGTTGTCTGTGAACCCTGTCCTGTGTACAAATCCTGCTACCTCTGTTTTTGTATTTAGTGTTTCATTTGAGTTTTTCTAGTTCCTGTGTCTTCTGTTTTATATTTGGTTTTGGTTAAATTCTTCGTGCCCATGCTTGTGTTTCTAACTCTCTGTTATTCCCAGCATTAGTTTCTGTTTCCCTGTTCCTTGGTCTAGTTCTTAGTTTCCCTGTTTTAGTTCCCTGAGTTAATTAGTTTCACCTGTGACCTGTTTTCCCAGTCTTTGTTAATTAGTCTCACCTGTCCTGTGTTAGTCTTATTACCCAGTTTTAGTTTCAGTATTTAAGTCCCTGCTTCTGTTCTGTTCCCCAGTGGTTTGTTGATTGTGTTTGAGATGTTAGATGGTTTGATATTCTCAGTATTAGATGTGTATTCTGTTTTTGTTATTCAGTCTTTGTTTATCCCCTTTAGTTTTTGACCCCTCGGGGTCCTTTTGATTTGTTGTGTTCGTAGTGTTTTTTGTTTTGTTTAATAAACCCTGTTTTTGTTCTTGGAGCCGCCAGTGGGTCGTCCACCTTTGGTGCCTGTGTCATGCCACGTCCCCGCTGCGAGTCCGTGACAGTGAGGTGTTCCTAGTGGCCAGTGAGGTGTTCCTAGTAGCCAGTGAGGTGTTCCTAGTGGCCAGTGAGGTGTTCCTAGTGGCCAGTGAGGTGTTCCTAGTGGCCAATGAGGTGTTCCTAGTGGCCAGTGAGGTGTTCCTAGTGGCCAGTGAGGTGCTCCTAGTGGCCAGTGAGGTGTTCCTAGTAGCCAGTGAGGTGTTCCTAGTGGCCAGTGAGTGTAGCTTTAGCTGGTATTTTCAGTGTAACATTTTTAATTTTCCTGTACTCATCAGTTTTCATTGTGATAATACAAGACGGCCACCATGTCTGCACAGAATCTCTCATTTGTTTACCTGGAGTTCATGACCTTGTCTGAGCGCATAAAGTACAATGTTAAAAAAACAAAGGTTATGGGTTGGAGACTGTACCTTGTTAAGTTCAGAAAAAGCACATTTCAAAAATACATGAATGATTTATTTCATCAAGACAAGTTCACGGTTTGGAAATGGCAACGTTGAGCTAAGCTAATCTGTGGCTAACTTACAGGCCTGAAGCACATGAAAGGCTTCTGCACAGAAGTGTGTAGGCCTTGTATGTATATGAAGCAGAGTGGCTTAAACAGAGTGACAAAAGGGCACAAAGGGAAATGTTGTGTGAGCTGTAAGTGCACAATGTTAATTGTGAACAATAGCACAGTATCACATGGTGATACATTCTCTGTCACGACAACGTCCTGGAGAATGAGTGGGCAAGTACGCCCACACGTGTGACGAGGTACAAACGCATTCCCATAATGCACTCTGTCCCGGCCAACATGCAGCAGAGGACCCAGCATATGTCGCAACAGAGCTCTGGGAAGCTGCTTTCTTCACTTTAACAAGGTTAAATCCTTAAATGTGCACTGACAGATAGAGAGCCCTCAGATTCTCAGACCGGGGGCCCCACCCTCACCACTATCATGCACAGAATCCATGCTGCTAGCAGACTCCTTGCTGGGCTAATGATTTGAGCGACTTCCTAGAGGGGCTGTTTTAATCACCTCTGACAACATGTGGAAACAAGTCCCCAAGGTAAGCGACTGTGGTTCAGATCCACACAGGAGGTCATTACAGAGATTCTGCGGTGGGTCAGGACAGGTTGGACCTCATTTGCGGGTTCCTAGGCAGGACTGCCCAATACATAGTTACTCCACTGCCGTTTAGGAGTAATCTGTGGGCCTCGTCTGCACAGACAGACAGCTTGTTCAGCTTAGAGACACGGTCCACATCCAAAGGCACCATGACATAAACTCGCACTGAACGAGAACCATCAGTAGCTGCCATTTACAGCCCATCCTGCTTGTCTTCCCTTGAAATAAGGAGTTTGAGTTCAACGTCACATAAAGAGATGATTGTGGCAGCATTTCAGTCTCCAAGCACAAAGTGTCCATTATGGCAGGCAGAGGCTAACATGCTAAGACGGCAGTATTAGTATTAAACAACAGAGTGTTATTCATGACGCTCACTACGCCCTGCAAATGGCTGCCTGGCAACAAAGTGCACCCTTTAAGCTGAGAACCACTTCGGAGCGCACAGGAGGGACGAACACGAATGTCTCACTGTACACGCACGACACCTAGTGAATAAAGGTGGTGGGCCGTTCATGACTTTGCCCTGTGTGATGCTGGCTGACTTAGTGCTGATGGAATTTGAGGCGACACACATTCCCTGATTACTACCTAAATAATAATATTTTATTAACACTACCATGGATTGAGAGACTGGAGCTCCATATTATTGGAGCATCAGATGAAATGACATCATTCCGATGTATGACTTGATTACTAATGATTGGCAGTTGATTGAGCCCTGAACCCAGATACCCCAGGGCTGACTGTCCCTCTCACACAAACTATGGGCAACTTAGAGAGATCAATTTACTCAACCCAGAATAAACCCACATACACACACAGAAAAATCTCCAGATCTGGATTTGTGAAGGGACTGTGTTTCCCACTCTGAAATATTATACATACAGCACCCACGAAGATAAAAGAACATTTTCTACCATGAATTCCACAATGTATCATTCATAATATACATATACTTCTACATTCATTATTTATCACTGGGCTGTTAAACTGTAATTGATTTACATTAGCAAAGAAGTAACATTTTAAAGTTTAATGACTGTTGAAAACCTTGGAGGTTAATGTCATATAATCTGAAACTCCATTTTCAAAGTTTCAAAGTATCTTTTCAAAATCTCTTAATCACTCGCTATGTGTGACCAATAAAATACATGCATATACACTCAGGCATTCTCATATATACACAACGGCATACCAAATATAACATACCAGTTATAACATGCTAGTGCAAAATCTAAATCCCTGTGATGTAATTTGTACACTAGAAATCAGACCAAGAGGCGCTTCTTCTGAGTCGTCCCTTAGAGCATCATTCCATTACTATGCATCTTACTGCTTATATACATGCTGGAAATGAGCTTCCACCTGCCCGGTTCCCAGTAACCGCCAGTATGACACTCTGAGCCAAAGAAATCTAATTACATTCAAATTCAAGACCACTGCGAAGCGGCAGACTGCTCAGTAAAATCACACAGACTTCATGTTTGAGTTTTTTTTCATTTGACTGTTTGCAAATATATTATATATGTGAATCGAAAAGGGTGACAGAGACTGATTAATTTGACTTTATGAGCAACGCCGCTGTCTGTCCAGCAAAATCTCAGTCTGCTTCATCTACTCATTAAAAGTGTGGAGGACAGTACAGCCTACGAATCCCTGCTGAATATGGGATGGCACAGGCCGAGTCTAAATATAATCACTATATAAACCTTATATGTGTTTGCTCATGGGTGTGTGGTCACAGTCAGGCAGCAGCAAAAAGACGCAGCTTCCAAAGAATGTTCCCCCCGCCCCGACAGACCAGCTTACCACTACAGGAGTAGAGAGAGCAGCTCCGCACTGCACAGGCTACTGACCGACGGACCTGGGCGTCCTGCAAGACCCATGTGCACAGTGAGGAAGCCCAGCAACCTCCTCCTCTTCCTCAGCAGCCGTCTAACCTAAGCCAGGCTACTGAGATAGCCTTCAACTGTTCTGTCATCAATTGTTCCACCGCCATCTTATTGATAATGTTGGGTATGAAGAGTCACAGTCACAGAGCACTCAAGTGGTTCACAGAAACACAGTCCTGGAGTGGATTTGTACTTGCTGGGCCTGAAATGCCAACACTATTTTATTGATGAAGATTATGCGCAATACTGGCTGCAAGAGACTTAAAACTTTTCTGATGAACCTGAAATATATTAATGGCCTAACAAAAGAATAAAGTAACAGGGGCAGTACGAGCGCAGCTGGCAGTGCTGGGCCCCGACAGCACGGCACCTGGCATGGCACCTGGCACGGCACCTGGCATGGCACTTTTAATACAAAGAAATGGGGGTCGCATGTACATAAAATTTGCAGAGCGACGGGGGTGAGGGGGGCGGAGCAAAAAGCTGTGAAGTCACACTAGTAGCTGAGTTTGGAGCAGGAGGACACGAGCATAGTGAACCATAGCATAGTGAACCATCACCCCAACCATCTGGCACTTGGAGCTAAATTCTGCTTAAGAGAAGTCTTGCGCATACCTTCTGAGGACTGTCCTTCCATGACGCATACAGTAGGCCCGTTGTGACACATTCACTAGTAGATAGTCATATACAGGGGCGTCAGAAGCATTGTGAATGTAGGGGGCACACACTGGCGGGGAGTCTGCGGACCCTCCCCCAGAAAATTTTTAATGAATTAGATGCCGTATGTTGTGTATTCTCATATCGATCAAGTGGAATGGATTCTTTCGCTGGGGGCCGGTCATAGCGCGAGCGTCTTGGCATTCCTGTAGACAGCTCGACTCGAACCCGAGACCCGCAGAGCACCC
>JABJVO010000040.1:1187488-1200270 GCA_026770805.1 Boulengeromyrus knoepffleri | reverse complement strand
CTCCCATCCCCCCCAGCTGTGGAGACCTGCAGCCTCCCATCCCCTCCAGCTGTGGAGACCTGCAGCCTCCCATCCCCTCCAGCTGTGGAGACCTGCAGCCTCCCATCCCCCCCCAGCTGTGGAGACCTGCAGCCTCCCATACCCTCCAGCTGTTTTTAAAGAGCAGACTCTATAAACCAGCTGGGAGTTAATTGGGACAAAGTCTGCAAGATAAACACAGCATACCACCACATCATATACTACAGCTATAGTGCATTTAAGAAACAGAACAGGAAAAAGCAACAAAGTGAGTATTGGGGACTGGAGTAATCTAGAGAAATGTAGAGTAATCTGACAAGACAAGCCAGCCCTGGTCTGTGAGAGCTGGAGTTCTGCCAAGATTACAATAGACCCATGAATTCCTTTCCACTGAACATCCTCCTGTACAGTTAATACAATTTATTTAATGTTGATTGACATCTGAAGGAGGAGACGACCTGATTTACTATCTAAATAAGTACTTCAATAAAGCAATTAAGAGCGTAAGGAGTTTTATACTTTGATCTCTGCTGAAAAACAAGGGAAACTGCAAAACAACAAATGTTTGTTGCTGCCATTTTTATGGAGACAATAGTATTACTGAGTGGGCTACACTGAGCTATAACAGTTTTTGTTGGTCTTCAGAAAGCTCCATCACATTGAGGAAGGTGGCATTGAAGCATCTCATTGGCCAGATTGGTCTGGTTGATTTGTATATGATGTCCTCATGGCCTGGCATGCGAGGAGCTCATTTTGGGGCTGAGTATGGTGTCTGTGATAGACCCCCCATTGGTGGCAGTGAAGAAGCTTATGCTGAATCCAGAAAGGAGGCAGTGGAACCTGTGATGGAGGCCTGGACTGGGCCTGGGATGGAGCTCATGAGTATTTTGTAACGGTCTATGATGTAGGTTGTGATTGAAGCTCATGAAGGGAACTGTGATCAAACGTGTGAACAGTGTAGCCCAGACATACAGTGCAGGGCATGCAGATGGTAGCAAGGAATATAAAGGCAGACTGTGCCTAACCTCACTTTACAGGGAGAAAGACACAGTCCTCTGTAGGAAGCCTGTAGTATAAGCCAAGTAGTGCCAAAAGCCATATGTTATGTGGAGGGAGAAGGAAGAGAAACGAGTCCTAAACTCCTTTGCTCCGGGGATACAGAGGGTAGCCTATTGGGTGTCCTTTGGGGAACACTGTAACAAAACAGGACCCCAGGGAAGTCAGGGCGCCGAGAAAGGGTTTGCTTGGGCACGCTTTTTTAACCAGATCAAGACAGTACTTCATTGTCTATCAACAGACTTGGGCCAGTTAGTGAATCAGTTCTCCCTCAGTGTCCCACTGGGCGCCTAACTGGCTTTTGCTTGTGGATTATGTCAGGCCAGGCAGGACGACAGGCTGATCATCTGTCTGTGTGCACTGCTGAAAGGCTCGCAGCTGCCTCTTCTCTTCATACATATTCTCATGCATATGCTGTTAAATATACTTGAGGTTGCCACCAGCATGACAATGGGACTCAACAGTTACTCATTTATGATAAACAAGTTGCATTCTCTCCCTCTATCAGTGACCCAACAGAGTTTGGTCGAGACTTTCATTATTACCAAGATAATCCCCAGCTGATTCCGTAAGAAACAAGGAATAAGCCAGGAAAAGGGGTCATTAAAGTGTTGTGCGATAAAGCAGCATCTCTGGATACTTCTCAGGCGTTTATGTTGAAGACAAGGATGCCTTTAATTGTCAGCTTGTAGATCAGATCTGTGTTTATTAGGTCAGCTGAGATTTGGTATTTTCTACCAACTTGAAGAAAAAGGTGTCTGTTGTGATGAGCTCAGTAGAAACTTGAGGAAAGTGAATGGTGATGCATAGCATTCAGCTTTACTTACAACTGAGCTTACAGTGATGAAATTATTTGATTGGTAAGTATCATCTTTCACTGGCTGCCCACTGGAGAGGTGACTGCACTTGGTTAATTGCACCTACAGGATGGACCAAGTTTGCGAGGCTGACGCGGGCGCTCACCAACAGCCGTAGCACCATGCAGCAGCTGGCGCCCATGAACAAGACCGAGGTCAGCCACAAGCACTCACGATTGGCTGAGGTGAGCAGCCCCACCGTGCAGCACAAGACACTGTCATGCTCAGTACCTGCTCTGTTCCAGAATCTGCACTGATGTTCTCATGTGACGGTTCTAGTATATCTACTAACACTAAAGAAACATCTGTCCATCCGTTCTTTCATGCACTTATCGAGCAGAGGGTTGGCACAGACCCACCAACATTGTGTGAAACAGGATATCAAAGCAGGTACATTTGTCTGCAGATAGTAAGGGGAAGGCAGGGTAGTGGATTCTGGAAGCTTCCGTTATGCCCTCATGGTTTATTCACTCAGCAACATGCAGCTGTGGGTAGATCTGGGTAAGAGACAGACTGGTGCTGAGGTTAACTGGAATTGGTGGAAGGTGAGGATATAAGGAGACACCACAAAGGGACACAGGACAGCTAATGTGTTTCCTCCTTCTCCTTCTAAGTTATTGTCACATCGTGTTACATCAGTCTGCATGTAGAGTGCTTTAGTGGTGATGTAATGCTCTTGTCTTGAACTTTCAGCACCTTACTCTTGTGGAACATGAAATCCCCTCATGCTTGAACCTGGAGGATCCTTTAACAATGTGATCTCCTCACGGATTGCAGGCACTGCAGCTGGGCTCGGACATCCTCCCCCAGTACAAGCAGGAGGCACCCAAGACCCCACCCCACATTATTCTGCACTACTGCACCTTCAAGACTACATGGGACTGGATCATCCTCATCCTCACCTTCTACACAGCCATCATGGTGCCCTACAATGTATCTTTCAAGAACAAGCAGAACAACATCGCTTGGCTGGTAGTGGACAGCGTGGTGGATGTCATCTTCCTGGTGGACATTGTGCTGAACTTTCACACCACCTTTGTGGGTCCTGGTGGTGAGGTCATCTCGGACCCAAAGCTAATACGAATGAACTACCTGAAGACATGGTTCGTCATTGACTTGCTTTCCTGCCTTCCCTATGACATCATCAATGCCTTTGAAAATGTGGATGAGGTAAGCCATGGCCTATTTGAGCATTTCATCTGAACTCCTAATAATCTTTAGCCTAGACTATGTGTCGACTTCCCATTCTTCGTGGTCTTAGAAACCAGAGTTTTATTAAGCCCAACCTTATAGGTGAAAGGGGAGATTATCACTTTCCAGAACAGTGTTTTTTAACAGTTTTTACAAGATGAAATTGTTGCTCCCACTTGCATTTCAATTTAAAGCGATTTTTGATTTTACCATCATAATGTCACATTTGATTTTGGGGGAAAGGCTTTACAGAAAAAAGAACATATCTAAGCAAATATTTCAGACTCAGGGTATATAGTGCAGGCGGGAAAAAGGTGACGAGCTACTTGCAGCTCAAAGACAAAGAGGGGTTTATTAAAGAAACAGACGGGGGTAAATAGCAAAACAAAAGGACCACAAGGGGTCAACACAAAAAAATAGGAAAACAAGGATTAACAAAATAAAGAAAGTGTAACTTAACACAACCAGAAAGCAGGTCTAGGGGGAACCAAGCAGTCTGACATACACACAGTAGCACAAGCACAATGACCAACTACAGAGCAAAGTCGGGCAGCCACTAGAATGCACACAACAACCAGGCTAACGAGAGGGCAGGTGGGGAACATAAGACAATTATCCAATCACTTAGGGTGCAGGACAGCGAGCAACAGATGGAACAATTAACAAGCACAGAACTAGGAACTCTGAAACTACACTAAAAGAAGAGAATTAGACACAAGAATGAGAAAACCTAAGACAGGGAAATAAATAGCAAACAATCACCAGGGAAACAGAAAATAAGTAAATACACAATAACAGATAAAGCTGGCCTTGAACCCACAAGTGCAGGGTCTGTACCATACACTTAACTCATTGAGCCATGCTAGTATGAAGATAGAGGATGGAACAGGATGGCCAGCACCACCTGCTGGCCAAGCAGGGAAGTGGCATGAAGGGCAGGGACAGTCGGGCGCTGACCCTGACAGTTAAACAAAAAAATGTACTGGAGACAGGAATACGGTCAAAGTTATGGCCTTGTCCCATGATGGCTTGATCAAACCCTTTAGTGTTGAATTGATGAGGCCATTAAATATAGGTATTCACTCTGTTCTGCTATTGCACAAGTTTCCAAAGCATGGAGTGGCTAATACGTGATTGGTAAATAGGGGAAAGCTGTCTGTATAATGAATTATACAATTATAAAATTTGGGAAAGGCTTGGTTGGGCATTTGCTTAGGTTTTCCCCTGCTCCTGCTTTTTCCATAAGCCCTGTTACTCCTATTGTGTGTTTGCATTTTACAAAGTTTTTTTTTGCATTACTGATGAGCTTTCAGTTCTTGCCGGGCAGCGGGGACCTGAAGTGCTGCAAACCCTAAACTTCTGCATGTCTGGGTTGTTAGTGAGCTAGGGAGACATCTCCAGGATCAGGGGTGTCCCCCGTCCGTGGAGCTGGTACCTTACGGAGGAGCCGTTGTGTCTCTTTAGCACTGTCTTGCACACAGCCCTCGAAAGTGAGTGTAGCAGAAGATGTATCCTCACGCTCTGTCCTCACGCTCCTGTCCCCACGCTCTGTCCTCACGCTCCTGTCCTCACGGTCTGTCCTCACGCTCTGTCCCCACGCTCTGTCCTCACGCTCTGTCCTCACGCTCTGTCCCCACGCTCTGTCCTCACGCTCTGTCCTCACGCTCTGTCCTCACGGTCTGTCCCCACGCTCTGTCCTCACGGTCTGTCCCCACGCTCTGTCCTCACGCTCCTGTCCTCACGGTCTGTCCTCACGGTCTGTCCCCACGCTCTGTCCTCACGCTCCTGTCCTCACGCTCTGTCCTCACGCTCCTGTCCTCACGCTCCTGTCCTCACGGTGCGGTTCCGCCTTTCCTATTGTGCTCCTCTGCTTTTCTGAAGAGTTTCATTCAGCTAAATCTTCAATACATCAAAATATCGAATGTCAGTTTACACCAGTGTGAAACTTTTTCTTATGCTGAGACTAGTTATATAAGGAAGGAGTTACATTATAAGCCACCAGTCCAAGGGCCGCACTGTTCCGGCCCCCGTGGTATGGTCATGAGGATTAGACCCTCATTCCTCCATGATGTTGATGTGTGAGGAGCTGCCCGGTCAGATAAGAAACACACTGATGCAGAGAAGCAAGCTGGTTATTTTCACTTTTCTGCACTAACAATAATATGGTCCTAATACGGCTCCTTTGATCATAACAAACCATAACTGCTACTTTGTTCTGGCCCAGCAAGATTTAAGATAGACAAGAGTATAAAATATTTATTTCACACATATCCTGATGGTTAACAATAAAACAACATTTCCGCCAATAAAGCTTTCATTTTATCATGTGGTTGCAAACCCAGCTGCAGAGATGTTTAATGGATGGTTTGGAGTATGTGGAACTTCCTGAGTTTAAGGTTTATGCTGTGGCGAGTAGAGAGAGAGTAAGTGGGACATAACTGAGCAAAGACTCTGCTAGTGTCCTGCTTTTTCCCTGAGCTTTATGTTCTTGTATGTAATCGCATGCCGGTGCTGCAGATACCGTAGGTGGAGTAAGAGACCATTTGGGTGATTTTGTTTTTTGGGTGTTAATTTCTGGGGAGACGTCACTGGTATCACCCACGTACAGTGTATTGTTTTTCAATTCCACTTTTCATTCCTTCTGCAAAAGGCGAAATGTAATCCCGCCATCGGCGTCGGTCAGGAGGAGAGTCTTCCTCACCCTGCTGACTCTTTAATGTCATTTTCAGGAGTTTACCTTGGCTATGCCTCCCCTGTTTATTCCCAAGTCAGTGATTTGGCATCATGCTGCTGCTTTTATCTGAGCATCTGACCTGATTGTGTTTCCTCTGCGGACAGTTACAGTGCTTTCATGCCGCTTTATGCCTGCTGACTCGAAAAGCAGCGCGAGCGAGGAGCAGACGATCAAAGCTCTTTATAGTCTGCTGGATCAATTAAACACGAAAGGCCTGAGCCATCAGTGATGTCACACAAGCCCACTCGCCTAAAATTAGGCGTTCGGCAGAATACGCTAAAGGTCAGCATTAAAACTAGCTCCAATGGCGGTGGCTTTCTGTGTGTTGGCGTGGTGTTTATCGTTTAATCTCCGGTTCAAGCTGCATGACTGAAATGAAATTTAGTGTGCATGACAGGCGAGAAATGGCTTCGGCGTGCAGGAGCCTGGCCAGGGATGTTTTCGCCCAGGATTATTCACCAGTGATGAACGGACCATCGAGAAACAGTAAGAAACCCATGGGGCTCCATGACAATAATCACGGAAGTCAGTGTTTGCCCTGCGATACTTTTCTCTACAGAACCTTCTGGCTTTGCTGCGTTTTACAGCTGGGTATTTACTCCAAGCAGTTAAACTTAGGGATGTCACTGCAGGCCTGTCCAGGAACTACCTCAGTATTCTGCCTCTATGAATGAATGAATGAATAAATGAAGGCCTTTATTGCCATTGCACAAGGTACAATGAAATTAGAATACTGTCCTTGTTGGTGCAAGAAGGAAAGAAAAGAAAAGAGAAAAGATACAGAATATGGGAACAATAACAAGAGTAGAATATAACATAAACAGAAAATAAGAAAATAGGATTTAAGTAAGTAAATAAAATATAAAACTGATTACAGCCTATGCTGGATGGGATTGGCCCCGACCAGTACAAATGGATGGATGGATGGATGGATGGATTGATGAATGGTATCAGTTGTAGGGACTGGAGTATAAACCAACAACCTTCAGGGTACCAGTAAATATCATCAATTGTGATGCTACGTGCTACCATTAAAGAGAACTGTCGTTCACTCTTTCTTCTATAGCACTTGTCCTACTCTGGGTCACGGCAGTCTATAGTCTATCCCAGAACCAACAAGGGCAAAACAGGAAATAACCCAAGACGGGGCGCCATCCCATCGTAGAGAGATTTCAAGATTCAATTTTCTGCTCGTCTTTGACTCCGGCAGACATGAACAGAAAACATCTTCTCCATGATCAATCCGAGCCGTATGGCTGCGGCACATCTCCGCATGGCATTAAAGTGCCGATCAGATGCTCATTATCTGAGCTCCAATTGACTGCAGAATATGAGCTAAAGAAGCCTTAAGAAGATGGACTCCCCCCTTTATGTGTTTTGCGGCTCACGTTTGAGTTTCCATGGTCACAGGCGTCCGCCTCGCTGCCCGTGCTCCAGCCCCAGCCGCCGCGAAAATCCAATAAGATAGTAAAATCACATCGGGCAGAGATCTCAATACTGCGGCACTTCGGGCCGAATCGAGCCCCGGGTATGACTGCATCAATCCCAGCATGCTTAAACTGCAACATAGGGAGCCTTTAGTCACGCAAACCGCAAGCAGTAACTTGATTTGTTGTGACTGTGCTGAAAATAGTTCCCTCCCCATGGGAAGAGGAGGGGAAGCGGGATCGTGGCCGTGAGCTTTCGTCCCACTGCAGCCGGCACTGAGCTTTAGCATTAGCCTCAGCAGCAGGCGGCGTCTGATGTATTCCTCTGTCAGCCGGACGTTCATGGTTACCTGAGCAAGTACAGGGGGAAGGGGGGCATTGAAGAGGCGGGATTTAGTTACGACTGTTCTTACAGCTAGGAAGTGATGCTTTCTCAAAAGTATAAGTAGATGTAACAGTAAGTTACATTTACAGAGTTCTAGATGTTTTTGGGAGGAGGCAGAATACAATGGAAGAAGCATTTTGTAAAAATTTGTGGGCACGCCGGGTTGTAGAGAAAGCTGATCACATGTGCCGTTGGAGGATCTAGGCCCTGTTTACACCTGGTTTTAAAATGCATCATGGGCGATCAGATCTCAAACGGACAGCGCTAGATACAAGTGTGAACAACCACCAAGATGCATTGTGATCCACTCACTAAGACCACTTACAGAGGTGGTCTGGGATGCATTTGACTGCGTATTTTTTGTAGTGTAAATGCTAATAAATGGAGACTACTTTAAAACTGAAAGGCTCCTGTGCTTGGCTAAATAGTTGATTATTAGTGAATAATTATTATTCACTAATAATCAGCATACAATCGGCTATAGTAAGATCAAATGTGAATACAGGTATTTTACAGGTATTTTGCATAACTGTTTAATATGTTATGTGTGGCTGTTTAGACTCAACACCATCACATGAATCGATTTGATAGACGTCTCATAGGAGCTTGTGCTGTTGTAAGTCTTCTTCCATTCATTCAGTGGAATATTTGGTTTTGGAATAAAATGTGTCCTTAATTGAGTCCTGGTTGATTTCAAAGTGGTTCACCATTAAAATCTGTTGAAGTCAGATATAGCAGGTTGGTGACTGCTTTGGATGCATGTATGTTAGGATCTTACACACAAGGTAGTCTTGGGCTCACCTGATGTCGCGTGACCTCAGTCTTTGTGGCACTGTGGTCCCTGACTGCACAGAAGGTTCATCCTTAATGTTCCATCCTAGTTAAGATTAGCAGAAAATCCTGAGCGCTATGGTGTAAGAGAAGCCAGGAAGTCAGAGGGCGTATATATACATGCACAGGGTCATATTCTGTGTCCAGAAGGTTGTGGCTTTGAATACTGTTGCTGGCAATAATCACACCACTACTGGGTTCTTAACGCTGGCCCTGCGGGGCACTGGGTGCTGGCTGACCCTGATCTCTTTGTAATACAGTGAATTAAGGGTCACTTGGGGACATGGTTTAGCTCAATGAAGCACTCGTGCCATTTCTAAGACACCTATGAAGTCCTCTGGCCATCGGCTGCTGTTTACGGGTGTTAACATAGACCACATCGATGTAGCCATAGTGCCGCTTATCTCACTGCATGATTAGGTTCAAGTTCCCCCATTAAACATGGTGTACCATCAATCCACTGTGATATGGCCGTAAGTGCTCTTCGTGTCTTTGAAGGACCCCATTTCAGACCCTTCGTCAGTCAGGCATCTCCGCGAGACGGCCCACCCGCGGGGGAATGCCACGCGGGCAGAGGACTCAGTGCTGCCGGTAACGTGACCCCGCCCACCGCCCTCCGCCCCAAACCCCCCGCCCCCGCACCCTCAGGCCTGTTGCTCAGAGGTGTGCCTGTGACAGTTAACAGCTCAATGCTCCATCAAAGGAATCGTCATTCGCAGTAATGTTGCAAATAGCAGTCGGTGTCAAAAAAAAGACACAGATATACTGTACAGTCAATGGCTGCTGCGCCCACGTGGAGAAAGAGACACAACCCAGCTGCGTAGTGAGAGCTCGTCAGAACCACACTGTAGAAACAGAGTGTTCAGCTGTACAGTTAGACCCTGCTATACCCACCCAGAGAAGCAGGGAGAGCTATTCTTGTTAATGTGGTTCATTTTTCTCGATCCAGACCACATGGGTAAAATTACTGTAGTTCAAGTCTGTCTGAGTTGCCAGGAAGCCTAACTGCATGTGTCACCAGCAAGTGTCTGTCAGTTCTGTCTGAGAGCTGACGTGCTTGGGGTCATCCTTGTCCCTAAGCCACTGAGCCACAAACCAGCCATACACATACAGCCATGGAAAAAATTGAGACCACTCTGTATTTTTAACCAAATCTGCATTTTTAAGTCCTGGTTTAGTCCTGGTTCTGCTCGCAAAGGCTACACTGAGCGGCAGGTTGCTTCCAGGTTCAAAATTTCTAAGACAGCAGCACACAAGAATAAGGTGAAGCAGGAGACACTGGGAATGATCCAGCCAGGAATGGGGCGGGAGCGACTTTGTAATGCCAGAGATGATTGTTAACTTTTCCTACAGTTTCTCAGGAATCGGAAGATGACATCAAGTGACCTTCAAAATGAATGGGAATCACTAAGTTCAGGTTTGAAGGGCACTGCTAGGACAGTGTGTATCAGGCTCGTAGAAGCAGGACTGCAGTCCCATAAAGCAAGGATGAAGCCCTTCATTAATGAGAAACAGGGAAGAGCCAATCTGGAGTTTGCAAAAATTGTATAGTTTACACAGATGCATACTCATAAATTGAAGAAGTGAGTTAAAAAAAATAAATGTGCTGTGCTCTTAAGTTTCCCCGTGGCTGTATGTAAACTCTGCCTGTGCCCTGCTACCTCCTGACTGTGAGCTTAGAAGCTGTCAGTTACACCAAAATGGAAGCCAATGTGAAGTCATTAGGATTACAGGCATCTCTGTGTGTCTCTCTGTTTGCCTGTCTGTCTGTGTGTTTGCCTGCCTGTGTGTCTGTGTGTTTGCCTGTGTGACCGTTTGCCTGTCTATCTGTCTGTCTGTATGTGTCTGTCTGTCTGTGTGTTTGCCTGCCTGTGTGTCTGTTTGTCTGTCTATGTGCCTATATGTATGTGCCTGTCTGTCTGTGTGTCTGTCTGTGTGTGTGCCTGTCTGTGTGCCTGTATGTATGATTATTCACTTCTTGTTTCCCATAGGGCCTCAGCAGCCTATTCAGTTCCCTTAAGGTGGTCCGACTTCTGCGTCTGGGCCGCGTGGCCCGTAAGCTGGATCACTATCTGGAGTATGGTGCTGCGGTGCTGGTGCTGCTGGTGTGTGTGTTCGGCTTGGTAGCCCACTGGCTAGCCTGCATCTGGTACAGCATTGGTGACTATGAGGTCATTGATGAGCTCACCAACACCATCAAGACGGACAGTTGGCTGTACCAGCTAGCCACCAACATCGGGTCTCCATACCGCTTCAACGCCAGTGGCTCAGGCCAGTGGGAGGGTGGCCCCAGCAAGGACACCCTCTACATCTCCTCCCTCTACTTCACCATGACCAGCCTCACTACTATCGGCTTTGGAAACATTGCTCCCACCACCGATGGCGAGAAGATCTTCTCCGTGGCCATGATGATGGTGGGCTGTGAGTATCCATGGCTCTTCCTTGTCTTTGGAGGGTGAATTTGTGATCTTTGCTTTTGGGGCTTTCAGCTTTGTGTTTAGTTCATATGAACAGGATGAACGTCAGCCATCTCCATGGTCTCTCCAGGCAGTGGTTTCCTTGCTGTCTTTAGGGTTCCTGTAGCATTCTGCAGCTTGATTTGATTGGAAACTGGAAATGGGCCATCAAGGTTGTCAGTTGGAAGACGGGTGGTATGAAAGCAAGGTTGTCTTGTGAAGAAGCAGGAGAGGAGCCTGAATGCTGGGTGTTATGGTCATCATGCCAGGTGTGGTGGTGGGCAGCCTCCTGTCTCTGTGAGCTTCTAAGAGCTCCTTGGAAGAAGAAAGGTCACACTGGGGCCCTGTGGTGACGACGCAGCGGCATCTCCCTCCCAATCAATGTGGAGAAAGGTTGGCTGAGGTGGCTCTGGGTCTCATCCTGATGGGAAGGGGGGCAATTAAAAGGTACCCTGCTGTTGCCAGGAAGAGTCCGTCCTCCTGCATTCTGGCTGGCTGCCATTTGATCGCAGAGGGAATCAGAGCAGAGTAGTTAAGTACTTCTATTTTGGGTCTACAGATTCAGTAAGAGAAGCAGTTCTTTTGTCTCTTTTGAGATGTGCAAGCCGTTTCGTGAAAATACCCTGTGAAAAGTGGATGTGATTGTTTGGGTGGCTTGAGAAAGTATTGGTCCGCTTCAGTGGTCAGTAATGCTGGTTAGTGACTGATCGGCTTTGGTTTGGACCTGTCACTATTACATAATTGCGATTATTTGAGTTGACCGTGATTATTTTTTGCAGAATTGCTAGAATAGTCTCCATTCATCTGCATAAAAATAGGTCTTGGAAAACCACTGTTGTCAAATAATGTGTAATATGTAAATAATGTGTAATGGATAAGATGTCACGCATGCTCTGTTGCATAGCTCTTTTCTTTCATGGGGTTTCATGCATTTTTTGACTGTGCACATTCCATCCATCCCAGCAGACAACAGTGGGTCACAAACACTGGGCAACGGTTTCAGGTGGAGAGTCATCTAATGATACAAGTGTCCCCACAATGTGATAAAAAACCTACTATTTTGACTTTGTGGGGACCATTTTTTTCAGTCCCCACAAGGGAAACTCAATTTTATAAAAATCTCTGATTGCAATCAAAAAATCAAAAATGCCAAGACTAGTATTTTGTTTGATTACTTATAGTTAAGGTTAGGGCTGGGTGGGGTTTAAGGTTGTCATTGTTGGGATTAGGGCTTTTCCTATAGAAATGAATGGACAGTCCCCACATAGATATGAATACAAAGGTGTGTGTGTGTGTGTGTGTGTGCATGTGCATGTGTGCATACAGGTTCACTTCTCTCAGTGTGTGTAGCACTTTTGTGTGCATGTAGCTTTTGATACTTTGTCTGTGGTGCGTTGGTTGAGACTCAGAAAGAAAGGCGTTTGCATTTGACTTCCTAGTTAATGCCGTCCTCCCAGACATCCACTGCAGGGGCAGACCCCCAGATATACATGCTGTTCAGCAGAACTCTGTGGCACATTGACAGGGTCTGACTTCATTCTGAACCAAACGCTTTGAGGAACTTTCCTTTGAGGAAGAGCAAACGAGCAGATGAAGACAGAGGTACCCATGAAGATTTCTTCCAGTAGATTAAGGAGCAGGCAGCATAATGATGGCTGCCAGCATGAGCAGGACAGATTTGCAATGAGCATCCACAGTAGGGTGGGGTGAAAAAATCTAAATTTCCAATAGCAATTTCCAATAGTGCAGAAAAAGTTGTCACTGGACCTCGTTATTAAACGTGCAAAATATCTTTGAAATAGGTTAATATTTTCAGGTTCCGCAATG